>VZRL01003091.1:1291025-1377429 GCA_013397895.1 Origma solitaria
GCCCAGCTCAGTGCCCAGCTCAGTGCCCAGCTCAGTGTCCAGCTCAGTGTCCAGCTCAGAGCCCAGCTCAGTGCCCAGCTCAGTGCCCAGCTCAGTGTCCAGCTCAGAGCCCAGCTCAGTGTCCAGCTCAGAGCCCAGCTCAGTGTCCAGCTCAGAGCCCAGCTCAGTGCCCAGCTCAGAGCCCAGCCTGCAAGTGCTGCGCTGTCTCCTTCTCCAGGGCACAGGAGGGGGACAGTCTCCAGAGTGAAGGGTCACTTGTGTGGTTTTCCCTGCATTTGGTTATATCCCAAGTGAGAATTTGAGATATCTCATTGCCACAGTGGTTAACTAGGATGCTTAACCAAGTAGAAGGATTTAATTGTAAAACTGACGTTATCATCAACCATTCCAGTTTCAAATAGAAATATTAAACTGAATTATGTATTTGTTTGACTAATTGAGACACTGAAATATTGCAGTTTACCCTTGTATAGAGATTTCAACCTTTACTGAATTCTATCAGAGCTGCCTCTGCTACAGCTTTTCTCAAAACCTCCCCCTTGATTTATGTGTGGATGGGATCAGATCCTTTCTGTAACCAGCTGTGAGGCATTTCTGCACAACTGGAAGAACTTTTATTACTGCAACACAAGCCTGAACCACGGCGAATGGAGCTCCAGTGACCTCCCAGTGCCCCCAGCCTCTTCCCTGCACTGACCTCATTCCTACGAGCAGTGCTATCCATGAGGATAAATAAGGACTACAGAGGGATTAGTTTGTGCCTCCTTCCCCACTGACAGTTTTACAGTCGATGGGACTGGGCCATCAGGGAAAAAAAAAAAAAGGAAGAAAAATCTAACACTTTCGGGGTCACATATTTGAGAATGTGAGATTTCACGCAGGGCCATGACTGAGTATTTTATAGACACCCCAGCTTTTTCTCTGGCACCTACAGACAGCATTTCACAAGATATTCCCTGTTAAAGACACGTGAAGCATTTTACCTGCTTGCAGAAATCACTGAGGGCTGCAGTGAGAAATGCATTATTTTATTGTACTTGAGAACCATGGCAGAACACCAAAATTCTTTACCTTTTGCATTTCCCCATCCCCCCCCCAAACACATCGTAGAACTTATTTCCAGAGATCATAAAACCAAAGCAAAGCTCTGGGCATTTAAGCAAGAAAGGAGTAAGCTTAAGAGGCAGACAGGCTATGTGGGAATAGCACACTGGGGAATTCCTGCATGGAAAGAGATTCATGCACCTTGGCACCCCTCTGACTAATTTCAATCTAAAAACAAGCCTTTTCTTTTATGACTATGATTTTTCTTTCCATGTTAGATACTGCTCTACAGACATGTTCAAGGTCATATCCATGACCTGGACTTTCTACATTTTTCAAGGCTGTTTTATGGGTTCAAACTGTTCTGAAGACTTTCCAGGAATATTCATTCCTGTGGCATTATTAAGCTGTAAGCTGATTATAATTAGACACTAGCATAAAGAAACTGCTAACTGGTTAAATAAGCTTCCAGGTCCAATCAAGACTGTTTTATAAACTTAGCAGTGGCCTTAGAAGTGCAACACCTAAAAGCTCTGCCAACCAGGCACATTCTTCCTCAGGTCCTGCCCATCTGATTGAAGATAAACAAGTCCTCTTTGCAAGCAATGTTTTTCACTTACAGCCGTTTGAGGGATTCCAGTTGAGAGAATGTCCCTGGATGAATCCTGGAAATCTTGTTGTTGTGCAAGAATCTGCAGTGGGAGAAGCCATGCCAAAACATTATTCAGTATTTGCACTGTGAGGATGAGTAACACCCCAGGTCACAACTCAGTTTAAATGCAAAGCCTGCTAATCAAAATGGAGCTCAGTTTTTAAATTCCGTGTTTGTTTCCATGAGCTGGAGGGATTTCATCCCTTGGTGGGTGTGATGTAATATGCCAAAGCCAAGAGCGGGTGTGGGCTGGAAATGGTGACTCAGGATGTGATGGAACAGGTTTAAAGTGGACCCTTCAAGTTTCTCTGCAGAGGGAGGAGAAAGGGCACAAAATCCCCTCAGACTGGACCCACACTCTGTTTTCTGGGTCTGGGTCAGCTTCAGTTTAGAAGGGACCTTTTCCTTCCCACATGGAGATGACAATTTCACAAGGACAGTCATCAGAGTTAGACAGCTCCTGCTTCAGACTCTGCCTAGTTATTAACCCAAACCCATGAGCAAATCTAATTCAGACAACAGTTGCCTAAACTGGTCTTAAATCTGAACTAAACTGAGGCAAATTCTCACTTCCAGAATCTGAGCACATAGATAAGTCTCCCCAGTTCTTGGGGAAAAAGCCTTGACTGCACTAAAATGCATCAGTGAGGACCAATAAGGGATAATTAACTCCCCATTCCCATAATGGTGAGGAAATTTAGCTATGTTGGTTACCTCTAAAACTCATAAGAGACCATTGGCAAAAGACATGAAGCAACTTTAGTGGGTGGTGGAACAGGAGGGAGCACAAAAGCAGCACAGTTCGAGTGCAAATGCCTGCACACACACGTGCACCACAGCTCGGCCTGGTTGCCCAGCTCGGATGCTGACAAACCTTCCTTTAAAATTTAAACCCAGAATTTTTGTTGGATCCAATACAGCGACTGAGATCAGCCATGTACTGGTCCAGGTCTGAATTTTCCTAAGGGTGTGGGATCCCACAGTTTTATTTCCTTGGCATGTATGGCTCTAAGGCACATTTGCACATAGCCTAGAAAAGTCTGCTGCTTTCTCCATGGAGTGGGAACCACACATGGACTGTTGTCCTGGTGGCTCCGTTACTCCTGGAGGCAATCCTGGGGAGCAGGAGACTCCATTTCCTTGCTGTTTTCACGAAGGATGAGTGTTTTTCTTGTTAGACTTTCTTGTGACTTTATCCCTTTTCCACCCCCTTTTTTTTGCTCACTCTGCCCAACAGTGACTAATGTTGCTGACCTTATGCTCAGAGTAAAATTTCACTTGGCTAGACCAGCTGTAGGACTTTCTGCAGATTTACTCCTATTTAGATGGAAACCTGAACATAACATAAAATGGGAAATTCCCTTCACATCCTCAGTCACTCTCCTACTTGGCAATTATGTAAAATCTATTTCTCTAAAGAAGTTTCTTTTTGCATTTTGAAGATCCCACTCCACACTACCAAAACTGCTACACTAAAGAAAAGGGTTTCCCCCCTTTTCCTCACCCTCTTAGTCCCAAGAAATACCCCATCTGTACTCACAGCCTTTCAAGTTTAGGCAGGTCACTAAAAGTCTCCAGCTCCAGACTTTCCAGGTTGTTGAAATGCAGGTACCTGTGACACAGAAATCACACAGATTGCAATTTAAAAGGCAGAAGATCTTCCCAGATCTGGCTTTTCCCTATCTTGTCAATTATTTACTCTCTCTCTAAATAAACCCAAACACAGAGAGAAAAAAGGACAGATTTGCTGATTTGCTCTTCCCTGAAGACCAACACCACCATCCCTGTGAGCTGTGGCACTGTAAAGAGACAGGAGGAAATTGGAGCAGCAGCTGCTGCCATCCAAGCACTGTACAGGAATTTTCCCTCCCTTTCTCAATACATCCTTGGACTATCAGGGAGGGAGAAATAGCCTCACAATGAAGCACTTGTTCCCATCCTAGGAATTGTGACACTTCTGAGAGGATAACGAGTTTGCTGAGTATTAATTTGTAGAAAAAGGCCCTGAGCAACCTGATAAAACTTTGAAATGGGTCCTCGCTGGAGGTGGAGCCATCCAAAGGTCTTTTCCAGCCTGCATTTGTCTATTATTCCGTCAGGGGCTCCCAGGACATGCATCCACCCAGAAGGAGCAGCAGCATCTCCAAATGGCTGGCGTGGGGCTCTTGTGCTCTGTGGAGGGAAGGCACAGCCTCCAAAAACAGAGACGGTGCAGTCATGTGGAACACTTGGATCTGAGGGGCACTTCAGCAGGGACAGTCCAGTTCTTGCTAATGTGGGTTCACGATTTTTGTTCCACTAAGATCTCAGGTGTGACCTGCCACTCCAGAGGCCTGGGGAGCTCCTGCCTGTCCCAGGTCACCCCTTGCCACCAAGAAAAGAAACCTGGTGCCTGCAGAGCAGCTCACCACAGCACCTGAGCCTCCCTGTCGCCAGGAGCTGTGACATTCACCAGCAAATCTGATACATTCCTGACCTTTAGATGGATTTTTCAGTCCCAAAGTTGCCTAAACTCTTCCCCTTTATTTTACACAGGCATAAATTTCACAGCAGACACAGATTAATCACAGATCTACAAATACTCATTCTGCTATTGTAGCTGACTGCATTGAGAAATAATTGCCTAAGCCTCCACATGGCTGTTTGATTTGTAATGGAAGGATTCATGATAAATGGTCCAGTATCAGAGCGCAAACTGGGAGATGGTGACTCAGATTCTGCACTGGAGGGTCGCAGTGGGGAAGAGAGGGACGTGTTCTAATCAGTCTCAGATGTCTGCTGAGATTGCTTTGGACCTTGAGGAAAGCATCTGATCCTGTCCATCAATCCGGTTATACTTTTTCTTGAAAAGCTGGCTTGTGGGGGACAGGAAAACGGGGTAGGATTGGAGCAAAGCGAATTCTTTTGGAGCTAAGCCTGCCTGGGATTGAAAACAGATGGGACTTTCAGCGGGTTGTTTGTTGGTTTTGTGGGTTTGTTGGTTTTGTTTTTTTCTTTTATTCGTGACATCAAGTCTGGAACGCTCAGTGCTAAAATATCCCCATGGGCACCATCAGCTCTCTAAGCTCAGCTTAGAGCCAGTTCCAGCTTCCTAAATTTTCTCCCAGGCATCCTTGCTGAGCTGGCTGATGAAAAACCGTGTTGTACACGGGGCTGGTGGCACACCTATTGCTAGGATTGCCTGAAAATTCCAATTGTGCTCTGTCCTCTTGTGCTGTCAGCTAAAGAACAAACTGAATCCTATTCCTTTTACAGTAAAATCCTTACATTCCAGCCCTATAAACACTGTGGCGAGTGACAATTCATGAATGAGAAGTTTCACCTTTGGTCCCTGTCCTCCAACAAAGCAAGAAATTCCTATATTTCAATTATTTAGGAAGAAATTCTTCCCTGTGAGGGTGGGGAGGCCCTGGCACAGGTTGCCCAGAGAAGCTGTGGCTGCCCCTGGATTTCTGGAAGTGTCCAAAGCCAGGCTGGACAGGGCTTGGAGCACCCTGGGATAATGGAATGTGTCCCTGCCCATGGCAGGGGGTTGGAATGGAATGCGTTCTAAGTTCCCTCCCAAGCCAAACCATTCCATGTCTGTATGATTCAAACACCTGAGCTCACACTCTCCCCACCAGCCCCAAGCATGAAAAACCCAATTCCATTTTAGCAAGACACTTCAGAAGAGTCGGACCTCAGTCTGCCCATCTCACCTTGAGTACGGAGCACTAAGAGCCAAAAAGCAAAATTTCTTGGAATAAACAGCAGAGTTTTGCCATACACAGGAGAGCAAATGGGGACTGTTGGAGTGTCACTGTGATGGACTTCAGCTGCCAGGAAAACACACAAGGCTCCCTTCACCCCAGATCCATCAGAGAGTGCCACGTAGCTTGAGGGAAGGTCATTACTGTGTTTGGATCCATCACATTCCCCCACTGCAATTCCCAGGTGCTTTGCAGCATCGGAGCACCTCCACCCTGGTAGCTCCCAGGAATACTCAGCTGCCCCAGCCCTCAGCTTGCACATCATCCATTCATTCCCAGAAAAGCTTTGGATAATGGAGAAACTCAACCAGCAGCCTCAATTCAAGCCAAGGACCACATCTGACCCTCTGCTCCAGGAATCCCAGCAGACACAAACCGAGCAGAGCCCTCTGCTCCAAGCCCCCCTGCACACCCCTATCTCCTCCCATCATCAGGGCCTTGGAAATAAAAGCCATCAGAATCCCAGCTGGGTTCTTCCTATGCTTTAGGTTTAGGAGAAAACACATGGAACATCAACAGGAAGAGACCTCAGTACTAACTAACCAAAACCAGCACCCAGAGCAGCTGTTTCCAAATGAACCCAGTGCAGTCTGGCAAACCTGGATGACAAAACAGCAGAAGCTTCATCCTACCCCTCGCTAAGTGCCTGATGCTCTCCAGGCCTGGGAGCACAGCACACAAACAAGGCTTGTCGGTACTTACAGCTGCTCCAGGGAGCGGAGCCCGTGGAAGGCGTGTTGCTGGATGCTCTGAATTTCATTCTTATAAAGGTAGCTTTCAAAAGGAGAGAAAGAAAAAAGCATTAGGCCAGCTGAACAGCAGTTGTGCTCTAAAAAGTCACAGGAAACAACAACAGCCCTCAAGCAAAGCAGAACTTGCTGCCTGGATTCGAGGGTGATGTTTTATGCCTCTGATGGCAACATTAACATCCAGAAGCTCCAAACACAGAAAATACCTCCTTGCCTGACAAACATTAAAAGTGGGTTGTTAGATTTTAAAGAGGTTAAGAAATTACTGAGCGACAAACTCACAGGTATTTGAGGTTCTCCAGATCTTCAAAGGATCTTCTCACGATTTGCTTTATCTGGTTATTGTTCAGCAGTCTGTGCAAATCAAGAAAGAAGAGCACAGCTGGTGAATTCAGCACGTGTGAGGCTTGTGGCATTTCTGTTCGATGCCAACTGAAAAATCCTGAGCCACGATGCCACAGAATTTGAGATTTAAAGGTCATGGTTTGGGTACTCACACCAGCCAAGGCAGGGAGAAGGTTTCTCACCCAGAGGTGTCAAGTGCTTTCAATGTTGCAATGCTCAAACTCTTTTCCTTATCTTTTGCCACATTTTTCACCCCAAAGTTACAATTTTGATCAGGAAAGGGATGAGGGAAGGGGACACAGGCAGACAGAAGTGTAGGGGAGGGAGACAGTAAATCATCACTGCCACTCTTGTACAATCTCAATGGGTTTTGGAGGTGCCTGGTTGTGTTCAACAAGTGAGCAGGGGAGTGCAGAGCCAGTTTTTAAAAGTACAAATGCAGTTTAAAACACCAGTCCTCAGTGGAGTTATAGGAGCCATAAAATGGTAGTGGCTTTGTTCTAATCACTTTGTAACCGATACCTGCAAATGGGAAAAAAATAAATTCAACTTCAACCCCTGAGGCTGCTCAGAGACAGCCTCTTCAGATCTAGGGAGCTTTGTGCCAGGTTTTAATACAAAACCTCTGAACTCCATGGCACTGGAAAGCCACGTGTGACTTGAGTGTGCAGTTGCCATGACTGTGCCAACGATGGCCAGGGCCAGTGACCAGAAACAGCCCAAGCCTGCAGCAGCCACGCTGTGTGCAGCAGGGGAACCACACAGCTGAGCCCTGCAGAGCGCTCTCCCGCAGCCCCTGCCAAGACCAGCACCGAGAAAACACAATAAATCACTTATAAATAGCTCTCTGACACACAGAGTTCAGCTATTCGTCGTGGCTGCCCGGCCACACTCCTGCAGGTCTCTCACTCTGGTGTCCCACTGATGCTCAGATCTGGCAAAGCTCAGAGCTGGTGCAGCTTTTAGAGATGAGTAGCCCAGAGCAAGGATTTCACCAGCCACATTAACTTTTAAAATTCCTAAATGGAGTTGTGGGCAGAGAGGAAAGCTGTGAATGCAAAGATTTCGGTTTCTGGTGTTGTAGGAAAAACTGCAATTCCTTCTGCAAGCAGCCAGACCTTACAGTGCTGGGCCAAATTCAATACATGCACTGGATGTGCATTTTACAAGTTGATTTTTGCCATAGCTCTGCTCCTCAGGAACGATCTGCCACCAGGCAGCAGGTGAGAAGACAGTTCAACACTTTCTCAGCAGCAAAACCTATTCTGCCCCACTTTTCTGGAGAAAAAAGGGCAGACAGCCTCTGGCATTACAAGCCAAGTTTGCCTGCTAGAGAAAAACAGTTTGTGCAGGTAAAGGATGGAGAGAAAAGACAAAGAGATGGGGAAAAATGGTAAAAAACCTGTGGGAAAAGAAGATGAAGATAAAATCAAACACCTCAGGGATGACAGAAAAGATAAAAGATATCAAAAGCACATAGGTGTGATGGCAGCTTCAGAAGTTCTCTCCAGGCACCTGAGTCAACCAGCTTTCCACCAGCTTGTTCTCAGGTGGAGAATTACACTGAGAGTCAAAAAAAGAATGTGAGAAACTCAAGAGCAAGCAACTTTGGAAGTCAGATAAGAAGGGTTGGAGAAAAACTTCATCATCCTTGATTTGCCTCTCCTCCCTGGTTTAGCTGCCCTGATCCCATGGCTGTGGGTGCCACCGCCAACCTGCAGATCCCAGGGGCTGGGGCCAGGCAGCCTCAAGAGGCGAAGGCAGAGCATTTTTGGGAAGTTGCTGCCCAGCTGGAAGCGATGGCTCGGTGCACACGGCTGAGGTCAAACCGCCCGAGCTCTCTCGTAAGGGTGCAGCAATGATGTCAAGGCCTTGGAACACACGATCCTGCTTTGACAGCTAGCATTGCTGAGTGCAAATACACTCCCTGAGCACCAACCCTGAGGTTTATTTGATGGCTGAACACCCAAGGGCTGGAAATAACTGCCTGAGAGCCATGTGGGAAAGGGTTTTTGTCTATTTACCTGCAGGACAAGGACAACACAGGCACTGGCTGTGCTTCCCTCCCTGCCCCTCTCAGCTTTCATCTCTGGCCAGCGCAGGACGAAGGCAGCTTGTTCTCTGTTATCTGATCCTTGGCCCCACTTCTGAGCACACAATGGGCTCACAGACCTGTGCCAGCACCCCATGTCATTCCCATGGGTGTCAGCACCTGCCACACAGCTGGCATTGGCCATTTGCCTCCCCGGGGACAGGTGACAGTGACCAGGTGAGCAGGGTCACCCCGCCAGGCTGAGCAGCCCCAAGCAGCACCACAGCCTGGAGTCCTTCACTGATTGTTATCTTTGATGAGAGGAGTTCAGACCGGGACTGATCTCCGCTGGGATTTCAAATTGCATTATGTTGTCTGGCTGTGTTTTGGGGCTATTTAAAAGCATTATCCCAGTCTGTTTTGTTGTCTTGGCTATTTTGTACAGTTCGAGGGAGTGTAATCACTGACCCGGCCAAATGAGATGAATCCTGGAAGTTCAGATGGCAAGCAGCACACAGGGCTCTTATCTCATCGTCTGATACTTAAAAATGTGTTCATTGCCTGATTTAAGAATAAAAACTGCATGGAAGAAGCCATCTCTGCTTCCTGTCTCAGGATTCCCCATTGTAATGGAAGGATAAATCCTGGAAAACATTTGAAAGTGAGATAATTGATGAAGTCCATAATGGTCTACATAATCCAAAACGCTGCTTTCAGAGAAATGCATGGACAAGGCAGCACATCTGGCTCCTAGAAAGGCTTTGGATGGCTCCTGCACAGCTGTCTGCTCCTTGACTCCTGTGCAATTCACCCAGGCAGGGAAGTGTGCAAAATCCTGGCAGGGCCTGGCTCTCAGTCCCAGCTGCCATCCATAGCAAAAAATGTCCAAATTCCTGCAAACCTTAGAGGGTTGAAAGCTGAGACCCCAGATCTGCTCTGGGGAATAAATGCTCTGGCAGACAGAGGCTGGAAAGATCATTATCATTATCTGAAGCACACCCTGTAGCAAAACAGGCTCAATTAAAAGAATCAGGAGCACGTTTCCTAGCAAAAGGATGGGGCATTCCCCTTCCTGCCAGGCGGTGAATTGGACTCCAAGTGAGTAGGAGAACTCAATCACACAGATTTTATTCCTGCAAAACTCTTCTGGGACGTTTCAGATATACAAGTGCCATGAGATCTGGCCCAGATTCACCAAGAGAACATTTTATATTCAGTTTCCTTTTGGTTTTATGTCCTGACTGCCTCTCCCTTCTCCTTCCCCACCCTCTCTCCAGATTGCCAGGCACAGGCTTAAGTTGCATTAAATGAGTAATTTTCTATTTTGAAGAATGCATTAAATGATGTGACAGTACAGAATTCAGACTCAAACCATGTTCTCTTTCCTCTTTTCATTTGGCAAACCACATGCTACAGTCATTGTGGCATAACAGCTATTTTTTCCCTCACGCCATTAATAGAAATCATCATGTAGTGTATTTAGAGGGGGGGAAAAGTGAGTTTTATGTTCAACCACACATTCCCCCTTGTTGTCAGAATGATCTGAAATAGCCATTTCCCATATTTAAGGGAGAAACTTCTATTCTGAGATCCAAGCAGCTCTGACATCCCCTCCTTGCTGGCAGGAACACATTCTGACGACAGTTACTAGAGGGTAAAAGACAGAAACTCCACATTTCTGCTGTTGTTCGACCTGAGACTCTTCACAAGCAGCATCTAAAGCAGAGCTGCAGGGCTCACCAGAAGTGTCATTCCTCTCACCTCAGCAGAAAGAGAAATATGATGTGAGCAGTGGCAGGACAAAGGGCCAGGCGGAGGCACAAGCAGTGTGGTCCCCACAGAGTCCCTGTTCTCTAAGGTGCTCTTGCCTCAGGAAGAACAAAATACATCCTGGGGATGTTAAGGAACTTTGGTCTCTGGGTTGGACATTTCTAGAGATGGCTCTGGTGAGCCCCAAGGAGCACCAACCCTTTGGCTGTGGTTTGGAAATACAGCAATGAACCAACAGGGCAGTGCTGACTCCTGCTCTAAGGAGCAGCCAGGCAGGGGTGTCAGCATCCGTGCCCACCCCAAAATGACCTAAAGGAGCACAAACTGGAAAGCAGCGAGAGGCTGTGCCTCACCACGGGCTCACAGCGTTTGCTCTCTCTCTCCCACAGCCCAGCACCTGCTCTGAGCTAATGTTGGCTTCAGCCATGCAGCAAGGGATGGCAAACTCCAGCAAAACAGCTGTCCTGGGGCTGAGGCCATTTTGTGGATGGCATACAAGAGGGATTTTTGCCTCACTCTCCCTGTTACCCTTTTTTTTTTTTTTGCACCAAGGGGACATATTAAGAGTTTAAAAATCCGCAGCACCATCTGCACAGAACGGACCAGAGCCAATAGGAAGGGATGAGGAAATCTTACAACTCTCTAAGACATTTAGCCCAACAGAACTCCTCCAGCTGCTGCAAGGAAGCTCCCAGCGGTGCAGGGTTTAGGATAGTTGCTCATTACCTGTGGTGCTGTACCAGGACTCTCCAGCTCCAAGCAAACAGTGTCTGTATCTCTTTCCCAAACAGCGCTCCTGTTTTTAATGTTAAAGTACTGCTCTGTGATTTATCAAATCTCCCACACCAGGGAAAAGCAGAGAGGAGCCAGGGGAGGGTTTGAACTGCTGGACAGCCCCACTGGACATCCACACAGGCTCCTCTTCTGTCAGGCTCTCAGCCCATCTCCCTGCATCCAGCACAGGCTATAAAGGTTTCCTTTTCAGGGTGGTTTATAAACTGTCAAACTTGGATATAGTACAGCCACCCTGCCCTAAAGGAGATGGAGAACAGAAGCTTCACCAGAATCTGCTGCTCTTCCTCTGCCATTGTTGGAAAAAGCTCTTTAAAAAAACATTTATTTGCGTAGGGAAGATTTACTTAAATTCAATGGCAGAAAGCTGCAAGCTCAGATCTCCGCACGTGGAACCTGAGCTACTCTGTCCTCCAAACCTCTCACTTCAAATTTTCTGGACAAGTTTTCCCAGGAAGTCTCTAAGGGATTTTAAAGGATTTGTCCTCTTTATCACTTGAAAACCTATCTAAGTCCTCAGGCAAAATTTACCATCTAAGAAACATCAGCAAATTCTTCAGGTCTTGTCAGTTTTGATGTGGGAATTGGACAAAGTGAAGTTCCTGGAGAGAAATTAGCTTCAGGAGTGTGAGGTCCAATGTTCTCTCAGTCATTTATCAAGCTCCTCCACCGAGGGAGTTAACCACGACAAGTGTGAGAATAACTGAGTGTTCCAGTTTGCTGGCCAGACCACGAAATACAGCTCAGTCAATTATGTCCTATCTAAACGGAAAGGGTTCCCTGGCAAATCAGGTTGATTTTCAGAATTCAAATATAAAAATGCAGTGTTTTGTTAGAGCAGTGTTTCAGCTAGCCTAGAATTCCAGCTCTGACAATGGCGATAGGATATCGTTGAGGCAAAGCAGGAATGTCTGCCCACAACCTGTGAAAACACATTTTTCTTACTGCCCTAGCGTCCCAAAGCTTGAGACCAGGGATGCCAGGGGGGACATTCATGGCTATTCCCTCTGGTATCTGCTCATGGACTTGCTGCCCTTGAGGTGCCTGTCCAGGAGGGTGTGGGGACAGAAAGCAAAAAGAGCTGGACAAATTCACGGAGCACAAGCAGGTGTTACAGGGGACAGGTCTCTCTGTCCCCCTCAGCCAGGCTGTAACTCTATCTGCCTCCACACAGAGTGAAGGAGTCAGAAAGACAAAAGCAAAAGTCCTGCCCAGGTCAGAGACCTGCCCAGTGCAAGGATTGGGATCCCCTACAGAGCTCGGCAGGTTGAGTGGAGCATCTCTCCCAGTGAAGCCCTGCCAGCACCCTCGTTATCCCCAGGGCTCGGCTGAAACTCGCCTGGTGGTCCTGGGAGCTGCTGCCAGACATCTGCCTGCATCACACAGAGCTGACATCATCTGGAACCCTTTGTCTCCTGACTCAGGAGTGCTCCAGGGGTGGAAGGGCAGCGATGCAGATCAAGAGGCCTCAGCAGAGCTTTGTGATAAGGCAAAACCCTACAGACTTGGACTCTACTATCTCTCTATATATGTTTTTTCTCATTTATCGCTGTATCTGACCCTATCATGAATGGCAGAAATCCATCCAATGTATCCTTTCTTCCCTATTATTTTTGGAAATTAAGTACCACACGGTGCTGTTTGAGAGGTTGGGCTGTTCTGGTGCTCTGGATGAACAGCACCAGTGGCAATAAAGTTTTGGACCAGCCCACTTGATGAGCACCTGTCCTGGCCCACAGCCAGGATATTCTGGAGCATCCTGCGCTCATGGCTTGACCACTCAGTTCCACACACACGGTGGAACAATCTTTGGCAAATGTTGATTTTTCAAAGATAACTATTGAACAGGCCTCTGTAATAAAGTCCTGCTGTAATCCCACTTTTCCTACAACTACTTAGAGCTGACCAAATATCTTATTGCCCAAGTTGCCTTCCTTCAGCTCTGCCACCTTCACAGGATCGGGGACTTCAGATCACTCAAGACCAGACACAGAAAAACCATTCTCAACTTCCTGTTACCATCTGGGATCATGAATGCATGAACATCTGCCGGGTTCCCAAAGGAACTGGTTTGCCTCACTGAGAATTCCAACTTGGACCTGGAAATCCTATATCTGTTAGCACCATGTCACAGCTCGAAAAATTAGATCTGAGCCTCAACAGCCCAACTACATCCAGCACAGTGCTGTGCTGACACAGCTTCTGGTTCTGATTTGGGAGCTGGTGTGTTTTCAGCTCCTTGGCTGCGGGGTGCAGATGCACTCAGATCTGTCTCCAAACGCTCAGCCCTGCAGCAGCCAGAGGGAGCAGAGGCTCCCAGGACCTCCTTCAGGAAGAGTGGGAGGCTGTTAGTGGAGCAGTGTGTGCAGGGATGTGAGAGTGAAGCAGGGACACAAGGCTGTAGGGGCTGCTTTCTACCCCATTCCTACCTGGAGCAGGGCAGGTGTAGGCACCTCTTTTAGGGCAAGGCACAGGGACAAGATGGCATCTGAAGGATGCTCAGCCAAACTCACGTGGAGTGACTGATGTGGTTCATGCATTCGAGGAGACCATGGAAAGGAAGGAGGTTTTAATCCATCCCTCCCCTGTCTTGATCCCAGGTGAGAACTTCTTTTATGTGCCACTCTAAGGCCATACCTGCTTACACATCCTCAGTCAGTGCTGGAGCTTATCATATTTTGTTTCAAACAGAGAGATTAAGTGTGAAAAATTCTGGAAGTTATTAAATGGCACATTTATATTTAAAAAAAGGTAAGAAACACTTTCCAGGGTGGAACAGAGGGACTTTTAAAGCTTTGGCTTTATATGCACAACTTGACTGAAAAATCTAAAAGCCCAAGGCCACCTTGAAGCCATTTTAGGGAACAGTACTAATACAGGCAATAAATGGATATTCTCAGAGTGCAACTTACAGTGTGCTGAGGTTCTTCAGTCTTCTGAAGGCTCCAGGCTGTATCTCCTTGATGCGGTTGAAGCGTAAATCTCTAAAAGCAGAGGATATAAACAAGCCATTAGACCAGGGAGGGGAGTGGAGAAGGAGTGGGGGCAAGGGTTGGGGTCTGATCTCGTCTGCAAAGTCGGCCAGCAGCTGGGACAAGCCTACACTGAGAAAGTCTTTATTCTAATTTCATAGAAAACTAGACACTAAAAGGATTCCGGTGATCATTCCCAAGGAACACCAGAAAAAGTCTGCAGAAAACACCCCAAGTTCACGTGCAATTACTCTTGCAGCTCATCCTGACTTGTAGAGGAGCACACATCATCACGTGGACCCATATTTTAGCTCCCTATTAAAACTATCTTTGCCTTAAAATGGTTAAATCTGCTCAAATAACCTCATGTAATAAGCATTTCCCATTTTGCTCTGCAATGCTCCAAGACTTACAACAGCTTATCACTGCCTGCATTTCAAACCTGTGCCAACTTCAATTAGAATTACTGGAGTCCAGGGGATTCTGGCAAATTTCAAGGGCTGCCCATGGAACTACATTGGCTTGGAACCCGAAAACATGGGGTTTGGATTGCTAATGGGATAATAAAATAAGAGCTAAGTGGTTTAACCTGGTTAACCAAGGAGAAACACTTCTATAGGGAACGTGCATTGATTTGGCACCTTGCGTGGCCCAGTGTATTATAACAAATCACAAAGGGCTGACAAATGGGGATTGCTGCAAGTTCCTGTCCAAAGCACACAATGAAGTTGATTTGTTTTTTCTCCTGTTCTGCTTGATCTATCACGTTTAGGGAATACACAGCTGTTTTTCAGTTTAAGGCAGCCTTTTAAGGGCATTTGCTTAAAGAGGAAAAAAGCACGGGTTGGCCATTCTGTGGCAAAATCACAGTTTAAGGCAGAGTTTAAAACAAGGATTCTACAAATAGCTACAATTTCAACACCTTTTTGTAGACAGGCATCAACAAGAATTGTGGCATTTATAAAATTCAGATTATAAAGAGGTGCAGTCATTGCAGGTAACCCCAAGCTGGCAGTGAGGATTCCAGGGAGCTTGAGCCAGGACTCAGGAAGAGGCTGCACAATGAATAAAGCTGATTTTATTTTAAGATCATGGAATCACAGAATGGTTTGGGTTGGAAAGGACCTTAAAGTTCATCTCGTTCCACCCCTGCCATGGGCAGGGGCACCTTCCACTGTCCCAGGTTGCTCCAAGTCCTATCCAACCTGGCCTTGGACACTTCCAGGGCTGGGGCAGCCACAGCTTCCCTGGGAAACCTGTACCAGGGCCTCCCCACCCTCACAGGGAAGCATTTCTTCCTAATATCTAATTTAAACCTGCTTTTTTCTGTTTAAAACCATTGTCCCAAGATGTAATGTTTCTTTAGCTTAAGAATGTGCAAAACATAGTTATTTTATGTTAAAAAATTCATTTTCTTACTTTTCAGGGAGAAAATGCAAGGCAGTTTTACTCAAATTACAATATTAAATGGAATATTAAATCCGTGCCTTGCTACCCCTTTGTTATCACTGGATGCAAGAGCACATGGGCCAGTGGAAGTTGTTTTTCCTGTTGTGTTTCTTTCCTTTAACTTTTATCCTTTGACTACAGGATTCAAAAGTCTAATACAGACGAAATCTTTCCCCTCTCTTAGTGGTTAATATTGCACAGAGTTAGAGGGCAGAAAGAAACACAGCTTCACAATATTTCAAAAATCCGAGATTTCTAATTGTAATTCACCTGCTCTGTTTGTCCACTGCAAACTGCAGTCCCAAAGGCTCACCCTTCGGAATTGTAGTTTGTAACAGAAACTTCGCCTCTGACATTTTCAGGTGTGTTTGGCTTATCTTGCACTGCTTCAAATGTGCATTTCTCGCCCTTCTTCTCAGAGGGAGTTCTGCTTCTTTCTTCCCTGACAATGTGAATTTGAGGGTATCTTTATGGACTTTTCGAGGTAATGGCTGCCACCACAAAGCCAAACGCAATTAAACATTGGCAACAGCAATCGCACGTTGTGCTGCCTGCTCTCCATGGCCTCGTAAAAAGGTGAAGAAATGCAAATTTGATTTATAGCCTGCAGTGCACAGACACCAACCCTGCCTGCCCCAGGGGTTGCGAATGCCCTGTAATCAGCCCAGGCAGGTGGCTGCAGGTAATAGGGAGCATTACAAACACATGGCAGGAGCACACGGGGGTCAGGGCTGGAGCTGGTGATGCTCATGGAAGGCAGCAGGGAGCAGGCAGTGAAGTGGAAAATCCCGCTTCGGGTCACAGGCTGCAGGTGGGGGAAAAAAGCTCTGAGTATTTTAATGAGCAAAGACAACTGCAAGCCTTCGGAGCCCAGCGTTCACACAGAGGCACTCGGCATCCACAGCTGAAGCACAAAGCTAAAGCTGGAATTCAGGGTGCAGAAAACACCTCTGAAAACACAAGGAAAAATAAGCCACAAGCTCCACCACTCCCGGGGTTGTTTTCAGCATTGGTCACTTGGCAAAAACAACTCCTTGGAAATGGTGTTGTGGAAGTTTTTACCCAGCCTTGAGCCCCCCTGAGCAGGTCTGAGCTCCTCGGGGGTGCTTTGTTCACCTGCGAGAGCAACAAAGCAGAGCTGGGGGGCAGAGCCTGGCACGAGTGACCCTGTGTCACCAACAGAGGTCTCAGGGCTGTCCCTTGGCCGCCCCAGCTCTCTGTGGTGCTCCTGCTCTGAGCAGCACAGGACGGAGATGCCTCCTGACAGTTCCCACTGCTGAGTGGTCCTGCAGGAGCTTTCGGAGTCACAGAACAGAATCACAGACTGGTTTGGGCTGGAAGGGACCTTAAAGCTGATCACATTCCACCCCCGTGCCATGGGCAGGGACATCTCCCACTATCCCAGGTGGCTCCAAGCCCTGTCCTACCTGGCCTTGGACACTTCCAGGGATGGGGCAGCCACAACCTCTCTGGGCAACCTGTTCTTTTTAGACTATACCACCCTCAAGGAGCATGCAATAAAACTTAGCTCATTATTTTAATGAAATATTTTAATTTTTCTTCTGTTTTCTGTTTGAAGTAAGACCTTTAGATGACTCCTTGGATCCCAGCTGTCTTTCAGTCCTTTGGAAAGTTCTTTTTGGTTTGCTCTCCATCACAAAGACAAGAGTTTTCCCCGCAGACAAAAATGGGACTGAAACAGTGCATCTCTTCTCTGAGCACTTCATTTCAAGAAATTATGTGAAATAACTGGAGAGAATCCAGAGGAAAGCAATGGGAATGATCTGAAGTCCAGAAAACACCGCAATGAAAAGAACTGAAATGGCTTATTTAGCAATAGATATAATAACTATGTCAGGAAATTGCTACAAATAGGGCAAATAGTCACTGACTGAAACTGCAGTTTCAGGGGTTTTTTTTAATATTTCAGTTAGCAAGGATCGTAAAACACCCAGTGGACTTCAGGTGCGACAGCCACACAGGGTTTAGGTCAGTGGATCGTGCCCTGGAGGCAAAGGATGGAGCAGACTGTTCTGCTCCCTGTACCCTAGACAGCGTTAAAAGTCACTAATGTGGAGGTGCCTGCTCAGCAAACAGAGTCCCTGGGCATGCAGAGGAACCAACAAATTCCTCTTTACCATACAAAAACCCCAATACTTTGCCTCACCCATAGTGTTTTTACCTCCAGACCTTGCCTTAGCCTAAAGCTTTGCTGGCAATGCAGGGCTGCCCCGGGAATTCCCCGGCTGGCATCTGTTTTATTGAGAATATTCCCTACAGACTGTCTCCTCTCACACAGAAACCCTTGTTCCTCTCTATTCCCAGGGCACTCACTCTGGAAATTTATGTTTCTTTTCAGGAACAAATGTGCTTTTTACAGGGATCCACCGCAGAGCCTCTCCCAGGACAGCTGCCCCCAGCAGATGGGCAGCCTCCCTCCTGCCACCAATTTCCACCTGGAAATTTGAAAAATGGGGGGAAAAAATAATCCCTTGTGGTTGAACTCTCCCCCATGATTTCAAGGATGGCAGTCTGGGATTACAAGTGGCCTTCCCAGAAGGAAGGGCTGCTGCTAAAGGATCCCAGGACTCTTCAACCCTCACACAGAGTGTGTGCATCGCCCAACACGGATCCCTCTGGACTGGCTCAGCTGAAAATCTCACCAAACCCTCGAACCACAGCTCTGACAGGGAAGTCACCTGGAATACGTGGCTAATCCGGGATCTGCTATAGAAATGCCACCTTCTCTGAATTTGGGAACTATTGACCCCATTGCAGAGGTTACAGAAAATGCCAGAATTTGCAAATGAGTGGGGAAATGGGTCTTTACAGAATGATGCTCGAATCTGTGGGAGCCTCTCAGCTTCTATCAGAACAATCATCCCTGTGAGCACTGTGTTAAATAATTATCAGTGATTAGCATATAAAGCAATCAATGGCTTTTACAAGAAACTTCCACTTCTGTTTAATCTATTTAGCTTCCACAGACTCATGCATTACTATGTTAACTAAGCAGATAATTAGCTACAAGAGGCATTTTACTGCAGTTCCATGGAAATGACTGGGTTTGTTTCACTGAAGAATCCTTTGTGTTCCCAACGCTGTGCACAGCAGTGATGCTGACGGCTGTGCCCAGAACTGGTTGGAAAGTGGCAGCCACACAGTCATTACCAACAATAACCCAAAAAGTAAAGGTGATTTTACAGAGATGAGATGATGAAGTTCCTCCTAGTGTTTCCTGAGGAAGAGAGGGTGTGAAAGACATCCTAAACATATCCTAAAAATATCCTATAAGTCAAGTTTCCCATTTACAAGTAGAGCCAGGACATTGCTCAGAAAGATGCTCGTTCCTCGCACTTATCTGCACAACATCAGAGTCAGCTCTGCAGGTTCCCCAGTCCTGCCAAACCACTCCAGTCCTGGCAGGGAGGGAAAGCTGCCTTGCTGAGATGGAAATGAAGTCTTCCAGACTCACTGTCATCAGCTCCCCAACTCAGGAATGTCCCTCTCCCACACAAGTCCCCAAATGGCTTTAATAAGTGACAGACTTCATCCTGGGATCCCTACATGGACAGATGAGCCCTGCCATCCCTGCGAGGCAGATGAGGAGACCACGGGGAGGCTCAGGGCTGGGGATTTTCCAAATCCTGGCTATTTTGGTGTTTACCAACTTAAGACATTGAGATTTCACTCTTCAAAGAGTGAAAAGGAAGGAAAATATGGTGAGCATGGAAATACAAGGAAATTAAATGATGGGATCATGGTCGAAACAGTGGAGAGTGAGCAGCTGCAGGGAGCCCCACTCCGCAGAACAGGCTGTGGTTCCCTGCTGCACTGCCACACCACTTATTTTGAAGTTTTAGGAACACCAGATTTTAATTAAGAAATTACCACAGGCATTTCTGGACCCAGCTTTTTAAAGATTTCAGCTCCCACAAACAGGAGTCAAATTTTCGAAAGGGCTCCCTCTGCGTCAGCTGGGACAAGAACTTGACCATACTCCAGCAGCCAGTGTACCAGGCTGGTCTGATCCCATTTTTTCTGTCCACATAAGCTGCTGGGAATGTTGTGGCTGAAAGGCAGTGCCAGGGCAGGAGGGAAGTGCTGGTGCCTCATTCCTGGCGGAATCATTTCAAATTCCACATGGCATCCCCTTAGCTCTTACATGAAGGGTAGGAACAAGGAATACCTCCAAAACAGTTTTGGTTCTGAATATATATTCAAGTAGGAAGAATACATAAAAAGATGCTGAATTCATCAATGTTAGGTAGTTAGAGCTATTATTTATTAGCAGTGGGATGAAGATTAGGGTCTGATCCTACCCAAACCAGCTGAATCTATTCTCGGGCATTCATGGGAGCAAGGACTCTCTTAACCTAACGCATAATTCCTTTGCACCATCTATCCAAGATACTGCCTACATCAAAGGAAGACAAATTTCCCTCCTCCTGATTCAGAGGAAGTAAAATAAATACTTTAGTATTGAGTTTCATGGGGCTTAAGTGTCAGTATTTAATTTTTTTAAGAGCATGATCGTTTAAGTTTTTACCCAGAATACACACACATTCTTTCACCAAAAAATACTGACTTCTCCTTAAAGAGCACAGGAAGAAGTCCTGGTATCCCTACAGGGAGAGGGATGTGGTGAGGGCAACAAAAATACAAATACTCAAGTGGGAACCAGATGCTGAAGCACAGGGAAGTTCAGTGAAAGCAGGATTTTAAACACTTAAGGTAGCTACAATCACAAGACTTAGGATGTTTCCATCAAAAAATGCTGGAATGTTTCTAGAAGGAAAATATATTTGAAATACCTTCCCTCTTCATTTTCCTTCCGACGAAGGAACTTCTATAAATAGAACATAAAGTTCTTGGTCACCTCTAAAAGGTTTAATAAGGCTTAAATTCTACAGTGAAAGAAGTCAGAAAGAGGTTCTACCTTGCACATGCAGAATGTGTGGGTGTGCATTTAATGGCTGCATATAAGATTATCACACACAGAGGAAATGAGTAATCCCTCCTTCAACCCAAAACACACGACAGAGACCACAAAGGGAGCAGCATTTCCAAGAACTCATTTGCTCAGTAAACCTTTCCCCAACAAATGTATAAAATTCCTTCTCAAAACTGTGCTCATTAGTAGAGTCAGAGAGCTACACCCTGTCCTGCTCCAGCCTTCCTCCTACGGGAGGAAGAGAGGAACTGAGCAGGCACCGAGAGCAGCACGACGACGAAGGGAAACAAAACTTGTCAAGCCGGCCATGCTTACACTGCCCAATTAGCAGCCAGGTCTGTGAACGACTGGGTCACCTCCAGTTCATGCCAGTGATGTGTTCGGGTCCCAGATCCTGCCCTGTGCCCTCAGCTATGTTTCTCCAGCAGTACTCATTCATTATGTGCCCCGCATAATGCAGAGAGAAGAATAACCCATGGATAATTGGATTGCAATCCATTAGCTGCCAGCCAGAGGGGAACTTCTTTCCATGGATTTCTTCTACTCATGCCCACACATTTCGAAGTTTATTGTTTTAAATGTCACACTGCAGAACAAATGGCTACGAAGGTTAAAGACCTATTGAAATTTTCGGAGTGTATGTTCCACAGCTGTTCCCTTCCTTGGGCTGCTGGCTGAAAGAGCTGCCTGAGTCCCAGCAGTAACCAGCAGATCACATCTGGATAATCGTGTTCCAATGGAACAGACAACAGCCAAAATACGTTTGCAGTTCTACACCATGAATTTTTATGGCTCCTCTGTACATGTGTAGTCGTTCCTGCCATCCTATTCTCTGCTCAGGATGAAGCAAGCAGGGCTCCATTACCAAAGATAAATAGTGTATTGCTAAAACCAGACTTTGGGCCAGATCCTCAGCTGTACCCAGCTGGGATTGGGAAGGGAGAAGGGAAATGGCGACCCAAGAGGAGCCAGTAACAGCTCATCAATCCTGGAACTGGTTCCATGCCAATCCCAGCATCGCTCGGAGAAGGCGATGGGCGGCTCCGAGTGCCGCCAGCTGGCTGCAGCCCCAGGGGCCATCTGCCAGTGGTGAAGCACAGCCTGTGCCAGCTAGGAGGCTTCCCTGCTCTTCCAGGATTCTTAGGGAGGGTGGCACAGAGGCACGGAGGTCAGAAGGTCCCAAAGTCCTGACTTCAAAGCAAACTCCATCTGGAAACTGCAGCTGCTCTTCGAGGGAACCGAGCTGCAGTTTGAAGCTGCAGTCACAGACTCAGTCCTGCTCACGCCAAAGACTGAGTGTGGAAAATATCCCAATCCCACATTTTCTGCTCAGAATAACTCTGTGATCAAGACTATTCTTGCTATAATTCTGAACGCTCAGTCTGACACAAGGGTTCTCCCAGGAGAAACACTAACATACCAAAAAACTGGAGGAGTCAGGGCTTGGTTAAGAAGCATTCCTTGATCTTCCACTATTCAGAAGAAGTGTAATTATTCAAATGCTATTTATAACAGCCACAATGGGATGCTGGCTGGGAAATGCATTTGCCTACATTAGATCGTCAAGATACCAGAAAGTCAGGACTTTTCCTTGCCACACAAAGGCCCATGATCTGCCAACAGAGAGCACTCACCCGGCTCATTTTTCTTAAGTCTGTGAGGATCCCTGATCACCAATATGTGGTTTGCTTATAGTTATGCAGACAGTAGTAAAAGAGAATAAAATGTAAAAAGTACTGGTCTATGAAGAGTCATCTTCCTTTGCAATATTGCAATTTTTATATCTCACACCCATACTATTTCTTCAGTGTTTTAAAACCCAGTTTCCCATTCAAGGCTGTGCAGAGAATGAAGTGTGCTGCTGCCAGAGGGAGCTTGGAAACACACCGGTCCAGATCTGGAAAAGAGTTGGTGACACAGTAAACTTCCCTCCCTCTGTACTCAAAGGATCTCGAGCAGAAACACACTCAGGCCCCACTGTGACAGCAAATGTTGCCTCATTTCAAACAGAGAAAAGGAATTAAGCTTCAGTGATCTCAGAAATATCACAGTTCAGCCAATGGAACAAAACTTTTCCTCAATAAAATCTATGTTCAAACAAGGAGGAACAAGTTACTTTGCTAAAATCAGAGTCAGGGCATTTTAAATATTTTAATATTTCAAGATGCAGGGGAATAAGGTGGAGAAAAATGGTGGTGACAATGTGAAGAGTCAGATGCTGCAAGTTGCTGCAAGAGCACATAACCACTGCCCAATGAGCAAATACTGAGCAGAGTCACACTGAAAATAACCACTCCAGCACCAGCCCAGGCAGTGAGAAAGCTTTGGCAGCTGTAGCAAGTGTCAATCTTACACTGTGGGCCACAAATGCAAGAACCTCAGCTGTCTCCATCCACCAAAGCAGAGCTGGATGGCAGCAACCCAATGCCAGCATCCTGCCCACACCATGCTCCTCACGCTGCCAGCACAGAAAGTGCATCGGCAATGTTAGTGAGATGTTTATGGGACAAATGCTGGTAGGGATGTGCTAGCTGAGATAAAACTGAGTTTGTTACAAGCACAGGGAAAAGCTGCTCCCACTCACGTTGGGAAAGTTTTGCAACTGGCAGCAGTTTAAGGAAGATGAGTATGAAGATTAATTTTTGACAAGTCTTTCCAACTACTTACAAAAAAAGTCTTCCAGGACAAGGGATCAGATAAGAGTATCACGAAGGGAAGGATTTTGTCACGTGTCACTGCAACTTAAGGCCACCTTCAAATTTAGGGTTAGTTTAGAATCATAGGGAAGTGCTCTTCTGCACCTATCAGCAAGAGCTCTTCAGGAGCCTCCAAGCATTACATGTCCTTTTCCTACACCTTTCCTGTTTGAATGGACCCAGCCACCAGCTCTTTCACCTTATTTCTCAAGGAATCTGTGAGTAACCTCAGTTGTCACTTTCCAAATAAGCCTAAAGTTTGGTTTGAACTGTTCAAATAGAAAGTGGAAAAACAGTACTTAAAAATCTAGTACTGAAATGGTATGGTATATATTAGGAAAGTGTTTGTGTCACTGGAGACAAAAGCCTGAGCTGCTCTGTTTCCTTTCTGCCCTACACCCATATACCAAGCCTTCTAAAATGCAAACTGTGTTCCTTCCCATAAGCTCAGTTTAACATTTTTGACCTTTGATTCTCTAAAACTGTCTTCCAGTGCTTGCCCTGGAATTATTCTCATTAAATCTTTCAATTCCCTTGATTGTCCCATTAGCAATTAACTGATGCCAAAAAAAGCAGTTTCTGTTTCGTGTTTTACAAGCACAAAACAGTTCTTGAAGCAGACAATTCTGCAGGAAAAAAAGGACGATAAAAGTATGCCTTTGGCCTTGGCTTTTTTTTTTCCTTCTTTCTAAAGACCATGCAGGTAAGAAAGGCAGGAAAATGAAGTGGTTACTCACAGAATGTTTGTCTGGGGCGGGATCTCGGGGATGGTTTCCAACATCAGATGCATGCATCTCACTGTAGTCCTGAAGCACAGGCAGCGGCTGGGGCAGGAGCAGGAGAAACCAGGCAGGAGGAGAAAATACAAAAAGCCTCCAAGAGCTGAAGGTTTGATCAGCATGGTGTTTGCTGGAGTGTATTTGCCTCAATTCTGAGCTGCAGGGAGCTGACAAAAAAAGTTTCCCAGCCCTGAGGTCCAGGAGGAGGGGACTCATCAGCATGTGTTTGCAATTAAATTAAGGCAGTTTGACAGTCCAACCGCCCACCCTCTCTGCCATTCTGTACATCACTGGGGATCACACTGTCCCCACCCCTCTCTAATTGTGCCGCTGAAATACAAACTCTTCATTTTGATCTATTCTCTCCATGTTGCTTCTTCTGAGCAGCAAGTTAACTCCTCACCTTCTCCTCAGGCATCTGTCTGAAAGCACAATGCACCTTCATGGAGAGCGACCAAAAAATGACCCCGTGCTTCCAGGGCTCAGCTGGGATGCAAAAGATCCAGGGCCAAGGTTTTTATGAGAGATTTTTTGCCTTAGCACACTCTGCAAACTAAAGAGAGAGTCTTATCTAGCAGCCTGTCAAATGTATTGTGCTGGAAGACTTTTAGGATGGAGGCTGTCTCCTATTGCATGTAGTTACAACATCAAGCAAAAATATGCCTCCAACCATCGATGTGGGCGTGGAATGGTACAGATAAGGGATTTTTAAATGGAGATCATTCGCAGAGATAAATAACCTGCACATAAAGACAAAACCCCACCCTGGAATCTGGAAAGTTTCTTAGGCAGAGTAAAAGCTGATTCATCTCAAAGACCTTTGACCAAGGGTAAGTTCTTTCTACAAGGATGCCGTTTGGAAAAATGTCAGGATTTTTGAGAAATTCAAGGCAACTGAGGTAAACAAACAATGAAATCAACTGTGTTTGAACTGTAGGAAATGCAGTCTTCCATTTGTCTCTCCCCACTGGCTGATAAAATTGAGATGCAAAAGGCAGGATTTGTTTCCAGATGAATTAATCACCTTTATAAAGAAGCTACAGTGAAACCAGCCTGTCTCTGGGTTTCAGGTTATTACTACACAAGATCTTAAATGTGTGGGTTGAGCATGAGGGAGGCATTGACATGCACTAGGGTATATAAAGGTACTTGAGGAATTTCAAACACGGCACCATCCCACATAATCTGGAAGATCAAATGATTTTCCCATCAACCTGCACATTTGCTTTGTACTGTACACTACAAAATAATTAATGTGACAAAGCAGACAAGAGTGACATTTAAACCTTCCTGGTTCAGATTCTCTGTCACTTTAGCATTTGGAGAGAGTGTTTGGTTTGGGGTTTCACCTAAAATTTCATCCCATAGAAAGTAAAACCTGTATATTTTTTTTTCCCAGAGATAAAAGAGAATTATACTGCAAGCTTTCTACACTTAGCCCTCAGAAAATGTGCTGTTTGTTTGCCCTGACATCACTTGGAAACCGAAGCAAGTTCACTGAGCTCATGGTTTTGGGCAGAGTGTCCTCTAGCGGCCACCCAACCCAACCCAACCCAATCCATGCCAAGCCAAGCCAAGCCAACAATTCAATTCCTCACAAAAACGGTCTGTAAAAAGCCAAATTATCACCTTCAGCCTTTATACAACAACCGGCAGCTGAGATCAGACTGCTCTGGGTGCATATGGCAGCTTTTAATTCCACTTTTGAGGCATTAAATGCATTAGAAGCACGTCCTCCACGAGCATGAGACAACGCACGTGATGTGAAGACCTTCCTGACTGAAGTTCTCTGTTCTTCCAGCCTGATTGCTCCCCACACCATCTCCTTCCAAAGCACTCTGTAGGGACAGGGCAGCACAGCTGGTAGGAGCTGTTCTGCAAAGCTGGGAAAATAAACAGAAATGCTCTCTCCAAACCACGCATCAGTGTTTTGGAGCCATCGCTTTCCCTGGCACATCTGGCCACTTTGCTAATACGAGGGTTTTGCTTTCTGCCTCCGTGGTGCATAAACTCTGAGATCTAAACCAATCCTCAGCAACAACAACAAAAAAATCCCTTCCAGGTTGATTTGTATGGCGAACAGGAGAGCGGGGCCAAGGCTCAGTCCCATTTCTGGGGAATCAGTCCTGTCTATGGAATCACATTTCAGCCCCTGGCTGCGCTGTGGGGGAGCAGCTTTGGGAAGGATTGAGGGGCATTTGCCCACTGCTTTGTAGGAATGGGATCTCAAGCCAAGTCAGCAGATTTAACAGAGCACAGGGAGTCATTTCAGCGCAAGAAGGCAAGTTCTGCAACCCCCACTTTTACTGAGAAGCAGATCTGCACTTGAACTCCACCACGCCTGCTCTGCCTTGCTTATCTCCCCTCCTGACAAATGGGATGTTGGTGAGAGTTATGGAACACCAGCAATCCCAGGCCCCTTACTCTCACATTAATTTATCTTATTTTCTATCAGCATGACAAATTATTTAAAAAGGAGTGTGCAGCTGTGAGCAAGAACCAAAACTGATGTCCTGAGCACCAGGAACAATGTTAACCCTTGTGTCCCATGCTCCAGCATTTCCAACCATTTCCATTCCTACACAGACTTTTCACACCTGTAGAAAGCAAGAAAGTTGGGGGGGGGGTCCCTCAGGTGGGGTTTTTTTCCCCCTTTTATTTTTAACTGTCACTTCTGTCCCTTTTCCTTCAGTAGAAAGATTTCCCTCAGGGGACCTGCCCCCTTTCTACACCCCAGGGAACTGTGATGTTGTACATTTTCACAATGAAGTGAACATCATCTGACAAATTTAATTTCCTCAATACCATTGGTATGACACATCCATGGCTTTCCAAAGCAGAAAAGGATTTTCTTTCAGCGAGCATCACATGAAGGAAAACATTAACATTGAACTAATCTCCTTTTATAGCTGGGAAAAGGACATTTATCATACACACAGATGACAGGAAGAAACACACAGACAGGCAATTATCCTATGGAATGAAGGTTAACAGATTCATTTAATTAGCAGCAGCTGTATTTGCTATTATGATCAGATTCCTGCTACAGCTGAAACCAAAATATTGTTTTCAATACTGGAGAAATGAAAGCCTTGAACACCAGCTCTTAAAAATCTGCATTAATTAAACACTCAGACAGAGCCCGAGGGACAAGAGGAGAGCTGCAGTTCAGAATGCACAGAACAAACTCCTGACACGTTTGGTTTAGGCAACTCTTGAAGCACAGAAATGGCCTAAATCACCTTTTGGTATCAGTTGTTTACAGGACAAACAGCCAGGGATGTGAGCTCACCCTTTAACCACTCTGACACATTAAATCTGGATCAGCTCTGCGTGTGCTGATCCCAAAAATCATCCGGCACAACTGCACCAGTTCAAGGTGTGGAACTCATCAGCTGGGCAGCTTTGAGAGACCACATTCGGAGGAGTTCATCTAAAATTATGCACCTGCACCATATTATTAGGTGTTTTTTCTGCTGTTTTTGTGTCTTGACCTTCAATAATGGAAATAAGCACTTACCTACAAAGTGATCTAATCACGACATGGTGCAAAGCCATGTTAAGAAGGCTAAAAAGTCTTTACTGAATTTATTGATACAGAAACACTTATTAATAAAGTTTAAATTGCATAACACTTCTGCATGCCTCAGGCCAATTTAACTCTAGTTTCTATACAGAGATTTTTCAGCTCACACACTCATGACTAAAGCAGCTTGAAGTTCAGTTCTTTTTGCAAATTTACTGCAGGATCCAAACCTAAAAGGAGTCCCATACAAACAAAAAGTCATAACTACTTAGGACACAAAAGGAAACAAAGCAGGTACAATTCCTAAACAGCTCACAGATCCATAAAAACCCAGCCATGCTCCAATCCTTCTGCTAGAAATGCCTACAAAACTACAGTGCAAGTGCTTGTGCACAGGGAAAATGTATTTACAATTCCCCTTTATTTACAGGCTATAAGCAATACTATTTCACAGTTATATTATACATAGAATTTCTACTATGTGTTTAGATCTGCGGGGTCTTTTTGGACAAGGAGACAATTTGACAACCTAGAACATAAATTTCCTGTATATATATATATTTATTTATTCAACCTTATCCAGGAAAAAATAGCAGTATTTATGCATCTCATAGAAAGCTACAAAAATCTAGCAAATGTAATAAAAAAGGCAAATCTGGTGAAAAATCTGATAAAATACCTTTTACAACTGGGGCTGGGATGGGGATAAAAATCAAACAAGGGATAAATGAAATATAATCCTCTCTCAACTGGTGAGCTTTAACAGAATCTCTGCAAGGCTTACTAACAGGAACCTGAAGTTTAACGTCATTTTTAAAGAAACTGCTTTAAAAGTGTTTTAATTAAACTGAAGGATGACCTGGTAGCCAAAAGCAGGAGGCACCCTGTACTATGGAGGGGTGTGGAAACTGTGCCACAATCCAGAAAGGCACATACCTGGCATGACATCCCTTAAGCAGAATTTTTCAACAAATACGAGGTCATAGCCTGTAGGGAAGCACTGAGAATAATTACACACAGATTCTATTAAGCCTCTACTCATCACCATATTCAGGACTTTCATTTGTAGAGAGAAATTCATGTGAGTTGCCAGAATTACATGATGGGGACATGCACCTTTTACAGGAAACCATCAGCTCAGTGGCCACAGAACTGCCCCACTGCAAATAAAGAAATCAAAATCCAAGGGAGCAAGATAACCTGGGGTACCATTTAGACCAGAAGTGGAGACAGGAGACCAGAGGCAAAACCCAGCCCATGACTGTGTTATGTGCCAGCAGTCACATGATACAGGAATATCAGACAATATTCCCAAAGATGCACAAAAATCCTGTTAAGCAAGGAAAAGTTCT
Source organism: Origma solitaria (assembly GCA_013397895.1). Taxonomy (NCBI): domain Eukaryota; kingdom Metazoa; phylum Chordata; class Aves; order Passeriformes; family Acanthizidae; genus Origma; species Origma solitaria. The sequence goes on from VZRL01003091.1 coordinate 1,319,887, forward strand.
CCACTTCAGGCTTGGACATAGTAGTAATTATTTATTTTCAAAGCCACACAGAACTTTGAAACTATTTTTCATGAAGCAAGTTGTGCAACTCAGGACCGTTTGGCAATACAGTCTTCACTTGTTCCTCCTCAGAAAATGAGGAGACAGCACACATTAAAAAAATCAAAAGATATCAAAGTGATACCAACTTAAGTGCTTCTGATGGGCAATGCCTTTACACAGCTTCATTACCTACTGAGAGAGAGCCTTTCATCACCCCCAGCTTTAGGAATATTTCACATCAACTCAAACTCCAGGGCTTCTTCCCAGCCTTTACCACTTTAGGCAGATTTTTCAAACAGGCTGAACCAAGTAAACCTCTTCTAAACATGGTATTTTATCATCCACAGGCATTGCAGACTCCCCATTCCTGGAACTGCTCAAGGCCAGGCTGGATGGAGCTGGGAGCAACCTGGCCTAGTGGAAGGTGCCCCTGGCCATGCCAGGGGGTTGGAATGAGATGGTCTTTAAGGTCCCTTCCAACCCAAACCACTCTGTGATTCTATGATTCCATGGCATTTCCTTCCATCACCAGGACAGAAAGACTCGGGAATAGAAATTACAGCTTGCCTCCACAGAACTGCGGAGGGACAAGTCCTTCACGAGAGCCTGTTGAACCTTCTACGGCATTGTTGCAACAACAAGATCACCTACCAAGCTGAGCAACTTCATTCCACTGTGGAACACTTGAGCACAAGTTGTATTCTGCCCACCTCGCCTCAGCAGGGCCACACACACAGGAACACCTAAGAACTGCACCAATTTGGCTTTCTAGACTGTTTCAGGTTCTGCAGACCCTCCACAAAACTCTACTCTGGCTGATTTACTGCTCAGGCTGGTGCTCTGCACCTCCCTCTGTTCAGCCCAGATGATCTGAGTCACCTCACATGACAGCAAAACCCACAGATTCTGGTTTCACAGTTTTCACTGCTCTGCAGCTCTTCCCTACCCTTTTTCCCACCGAGAATTACTCTGTAAACACTTCCAGAGACAGCAGTCCCAACCCTGACTACCCCTGCATCCTGTCAAAGCCAAATAGCTTTGCAACTCCTCACTTGCCTTGATCACTTTAAAAAAAAAATTAAAAAAAAATCCCAACAACTCATTCACTAGAACAGGTGCTTTCCATACAGAAAACCAGTATTTTGTAAAACATTTACTTTTTGCTGAAAAATTATATATAGTTTAAAAGCAAAATGGACCAACAGAAAAGGGAGCTGATGCTTTCCTTCTCATTCAAAACCTGGATGACACAAGGGTAATGCCAAAAATTCTTTCATTTCTGTAAAAGTTGTGCTTTTTTCAGATTACTGGAAGAAACAAAATTTGCCAGGTCAGGTTTTAACTAATAATCTTCATCCTCCATTAAACACACACCATGGCAAACACATGGCAGGTTTAGCGGGAGAGAGCACAGACAGGAAGGGGAACTGCTTCAGGAGATTTTCAGAACTGATACTCGGTAGAGCAGCCATGAGATTTTTAGAATATCTCCTGCAGTTAGTTTTGAGGGAATTATATCCTCCTTTCCATAAGCAGCTGAGCACTTCACCAACTTGCTTCCTAAGGAATCCCTGCTGTAGGATAAAACTATAGCACACGAGTGAGAAGAAAGAAGGAACTCAAAAAAGCTATAATGTCAAAGTTTACAGCAGCCACATTCCCCAGCCAGCCTACTGCCTTGGGTGTCACATTCGCAGGCAAGCAAGTGGGACATGTTTGTCAAGCCCTAAGGAATACTTTATTCTCTGCCTACTTCCCACTTTCTAGAAGGAAAACTACTTTTCCCTGTAATAAAGCAAGTAATACTTCAAGGGGTCGGGCAAAGGCAGGCTCAAGACCTTTTCTCTCAAAAAGTTTACAGGAGGGTCTGGCTTTAGTTCAGAAGGTTTGGTCTCCTCCTCCTCTGGCCGCTCCTCCTCGATGTCCTCGCTGTTGTTGTTGTCGTCCGAGGGGTTGGAGATGCGGCTGGCAAACACCTCCTTGTCCAGGAACACGATGGTCTCCATGCGCCGGCGCCGCACGCGCCTCCGTTTGAACCTGGGCGGGTTCTTCAGCCCGTTCCCAGCTTTGCTCATGGCTTCCTGATGGATGATTTTCTTGATGGTGCCTCGGATGGCGATGCGAGCCAGGTCCTGCAGGCTGCGAACGGCCACGGGGGCTGCAACCAAACGAAACCCGTGAGCACAGCAGGAGAAGCTCCCCCGAAAGTACTCCCAGGAAAGGTTCTGTTTGCTCAGATTAAATCAGGCCGTTTGAATTCCCTGCTGGGATTACACAAACAGCTCTATTCAGCTCCTGTCAACTCGGATAAACTGCATTGCAACTTTCCAAACAAAATTTAATTGTGCATTTCTCTCATTAAAAAATTTCCCACTTTGATTTCAAGTTCTCAGTTATTCTAAGGTGCACATCTTAAAGATTGTATGAATGTAGACTTAGTGCTGGGAGCTGTGACTGTTTACTGGCTTAGAATAAGGTATTTTCCTGTGGTAGATAACTAGACCTGAAGCCTATTTAATGCTTCCATAAAATGATTTTTCTATTGTACAGTTCCTTCAGCTTTGCCAAGTTCTGCACTTATAAAACACAAGTACTATTTATGCTCTTCAACAACTGCTTCAGACTTAGTGGGTGAAGACATGCTGGAAACCATTTTGTAGAAGTAATTATAGAAACATTACAATAAGTTACTGTATTAAAATACCTCCCACACTAATGGTTTGGAAGATTATTCTGTCTTCTGCACTTATTTGCTGCCAGCCCAGAAATGCAGAAAAATTTTTAAAAAAAACTATTTATGCACCCACACCCATGAACTAAAATGAATTAAATCTGACACAAAAAGTCCCTGTCCACTGCCAACAAGTGAGCTTTCCTGGGACCTGAATGAAGGAAGCAGAAAATAATTGTATGTAATTTATGTGCAGATCTCACTACAAAGTGAGAACATGCTCAAACATGCACTTATTGGACTTTCTAGCATGTTATGGACTGTTTCCTGAGCTCCTCTCTGTCCTGCAGACACTGTTACAGGTTAAGACCAAAGCCTGACTAATCTCTTTATGAAAGTACCTCTGTCTCCATGTGTTCTTAAGAGGCCTCTTGACACTGAGGTCTTAATCTAAAGATTGGGGCCACTGATGCGACCTGCATTTCAAACTGCTAACCAAGAACTGCACAACTTGTATCCCTCAAGCATTTTAGGTAAAGGATAATGCTGGATTGCTGGGGTGAGAGTCTTTGAGTAGATACAACATCTGTTCACAGGTACTACTTGTGTACTTCCTCTCATTGTGGCAGAGTGCCTGAGAACCATGACAGGTTCCAATCATTCAGGATTGAAACAGAATGTGCAAAAACAAGGACCAAACATCTACAAAGCTCAGGAACAACTTCACAAGAAATCATTTGTGTTTGGAATGATGACCCAGTGAAAGGTGTCCCTGCCCACAGCAGCGGAATTGGAATTCGATGATCTTTAAGGTCCCTTCCAACCCAGGCCATTCTGTGAGACTGCGAGACTAAAATCTATTTTATGCAACTGCAATTCTTGCACAAGACAGACAACTGCTCAAAAAAAAGGAAGCACTTGGAGTAATTTTCCTTGAAAGGATTCCCAGGGATGTTACAGCTCCCAGCCAAGCAGCAGCAGGAACCTCCCCCATGCTCAGGAATGTCTGTACTTACGCAAGTGAACAAGCCTTGATTTTCCTGAATCTGCGTGGTTTGGCTGAATCAAAGGAGCAAAAGAAACAGCAAGAATCTTCTTTGTCTCCCAGGCAGAAGGACCAGTTCGGGTTATCTTAGTCAACTAAAGCAAAACAAGGAGATTATTGACCATTGTGGGAACTACAGTGAGATTTTTGAACAAAAAAAAAAAAGAACAAATTACTTCTCTGCCTGAACAAGTTAAAGTACTGGAAGATGCAACAGTAAAAGGTGAAAAGGAGAAACAGTGGTGTTTTTTTTGGAAAATAATTGAGAACTCTTTGCAGGATTAGCCCCAAGTAACTTCATCTGCTGCAACAGAGCATGGACATTGGTAATTTGGGTCACTCTGCCTTCCCAGATCTTCTTCCAGTCTGGACCAGAGCAGCTGTGTATGACCTCTGAGAAAACTCCTGAGTCACCATGAACACTCACTCCTGGAAAGGTCTGCAGATCAAATCTCCTACAGCAACCCACTGCACAGCCTCTTACTGGGGAGAAACCCTGCACCCTCCTCCTCTCGAGTTCCCTGACAGAGGTAAAAGGTCAGGCACTTAACCCACTTTTTACTAAAAAGAATCCACTCACACTTGTAAATAGAGACATCCTGCACAAGCCAGGGTGAAAAATCTTGGGTTTTGTCATTAAGAACACTAAATTATATAATTAAACAAAGCCTTGCTCACATTTTACAGTGTAAAACTGCAATTAACAACAGATTGCAATATATGAAAGACTGCAGAACTACAAATTTCTTAAATATTAGGAATGTGCAGAGTTCCGTTTTCATTCATAGTGAAGACTGGTGCACTTAATTCTTTCTTCAGCCTGCTACAAGGGCAAGATAAAGAAACAGCTACTGAATAAACCAAGATCAGAATCAGGAATAACTGAAATATGAGTAAAAAGGCACTCAACCTTCTCTTCTAGAGGCATGACAAGAATTCCCCCAACTTTCAACAGGTTCTTCATGTAGTCCTCGTGCTCTTTCTGGACTCCAGCACCACAGTAAACACGGTCATACTGAGTACAGTCTGGAGAAATCTCTAAACAATTGCCCGTGACAAAGGAAGGCTCACAAAATTCAAACCTGAAAGTGAAAAAGACTTGTATTAGATAAGAATACTACAATTTATCAAATAAATTTTTTTCACAATTCTGGAAAAATTGAACTATGAAAAACACTTGAAAAAAAACCCCAGTTTTACAGAACTTCTCCTCCAAAGATCATCTATTCTAGACATTATTGAAACAGACTACAGCTAGAAGTCTCAAAATCACAGAACAATGAGGTCAGAATTCATGGACTAAAATCTCCAAAGGATAATGATGCGTAATTTCATACTTGAGCTGAAAGTAACTCTTCAGAATGAGCTATTTTTAGTCACCTGATGCTGACTCAGTTATAATATGCAAATATAAATATCAGACCTGCGCCTGCAAATGTCAAAGTCTTTTAAGGACTGCACCTGGGTTTATTTTTGCATTTTCAAAAGCTTTTAACTGGTTTTCAGATGTGGGCAATTGGAAGCTGATGCTACAGAAGTAAGCTGTGCTGAAGCCAACGGAAGTTTTGCCATCAGGTCCAAAAGAACTGTGATTTCACCCTTCATAAAAAAGGGGTTTTGCCTTCAGCACTTCTGACTCAGTTTAACTAAGGTAAAATGAGTGATTCTCTGATGCTTCTGGTTTTCTTACAAGCTCCAAAACTCCCTACGTTTTAAGCCCTACACTTAAAGGCTGATTTTGATAGAAGTTGTTCAACACATCCATTCTTTTACTGGTATCTCGAGTGGCATCTCAATATAGCACCTATTTATTCCTAAACACTTCCTGGAGCTTTCTGGGTTTGCAAAGAGTGCTGGACATTCAGAGCAGCCAGAGAACAGTTCCTGCACACACTGTTCCAGGAGTAGACATCACTTAGCAATGCCAATTTTCCAGGCATGTTGATTTCTGAATTCAGCTTGCTTTTGCTATATTTGTCTGGAGAGAGAAGAAAGTCTTCCTTAAAACATCTACTCAAACAATAGCAACGTGACTGAAAAAAACCTTGTTGAGCACTATCCATGCCAGAAACTTTCAGTCTGCTGCCAACATGCAGAAAATACAACTCCCTCCTCAGTAGCTTCTCAGGGTAGCAGGAACAGCAAAAGCTGACAAAAAAGGAACAGAATAGCCTAAAATCCTGCATGTCATAATTTTAATTTTCTTCCTCCCAGGAGAGGAGGATATCAGGTATTCACAGATGCTTTGCTTCCCCGTTTGAACAAACTGTGAAACAGATTCAAAAATGTGACAGCCACAACTTTTATGGCTGAGGTTACTCTTGGCAATGGTTATCTGGTTGGGAAGTTATTACTTGTGACAGCAGTAGAATGGAGGGTCTAAGGAAGAACATAAATCAAATCCCAGGCAGTTTTAGTACCAACTTAATCATCATAAAACTACCTTCATATTTTAAAATGCCATTTTTCTTCTCAGATAAAACATATTAGGCCACCACAAAAACCAGTTCATAGTCTCATCACCATTCAGGCTCTCAGATCACAAGCACAACCACGTATTGTTATTTGCAAGTTTTAGGCTGCTACTGCAAGTGCATTTAAAAATAAACAAACTTCTTCAGCTCCCTCTAAGCCCTGCAACATCAGCACTGCTATTAAAAACACAGCAAACATTTCTGAAACTCCAGGACACACACGAGCTTCGAAGGTCACACACTGCAGCTCAGCAAGCCTAAGGAGCCTGAATCCTCAGATTACCCTGAATCCAGAGGGGCCACATGGGAGCAGGAACTGCCCTGAGTAAAGCCAAAAGCACAAAATTAATCCCAACAGGCATTTTGCATTCTTACTTGTCAAAGCTGTCGCTTGTTTTAATGAAAAAGTCCAATTTCTGCTTTGCGTACTCGATCACGTCAGAGTGAAGTTCCACACCATGGTTCACACCAAATGGACCTGCAAGTGTAGAAAACCAGGCAATGACAACAGGCAACAACACAAAATCCAGCAGGATTAATTCACTTTGGGTTTCTTCCTCCAGCAGATTATTCCATGAGGGTCAGAGAGTTGGTATTTGTGTAGGGTCAGCTCTCTCACTGCTACAATGGGAATTGCAACCCTATACCTGCAATTTCTGGCAGCAAATGAGCCTCTTTTGCACAATTGATTCGGAACCATTTGCTCTTAGCTATGCAGGAAACTTCTCTATAGGAGGGAAACACTGATACCATTGCTTTGAAAGTGACTACCTGGAAAGAAATTCTAATGGCCTGCACGTTTTAGCACATTATTTTTATACTCCCTTGCTGATATGCTAAAAATCCCTGCAATTTATCAGGAACAGTCACCATAGACTGTGCTTCAATAACAGCAAAAACAAACTGCTGGTAAACACAGAAGTTGTTCAGCACTCATGCTTTTTATTCAGAACTGACAGGGTAACTTCGGCAAGAAGAATAGAAAAGCCCTGGACTTACATATTGGTATCCTATGTAATGTCAACAAACCTACAAGAAAATCACAAATGGGAGATGGGAGTGAGACTTTACTCTGAGAATAAACCTCCCAGCAGTTAAAATTCTTGACACCCCACAAAACTGAAGTACCCTGTAGCCATTTGCTATCTCTCCTGGCAGCACAACTGTGACTGAAACACTGCAGGGGGAATTTAAATTGCCCAAATACACTTGGATGATTTGCTTTGTGCCACCATAGATGTGGTCACAAAATCAGCTCTGCTGCACTACAGTGTTTTCCAGAGAATATTCCCATTTGTGTGTTGGGGAGTTAGGAGTCAAAAGTGGACCTCAAACATGTCTCAGTCCAGACAGGACAGTGTGAGCACAAACGAGGCACAGAGCAGGTGCAGTCACAGCTTTTTGTGGACATGCTCAATCCCAGTTTCAACACTACCCCTGATCCAGAGCTGGGGTCATGCTTAAGGGGAAACAAACCCAGGTTTGTGCCCAGTCCTGCAGGAATCCCCTACAGCCACCTCTGGAACTACATTGGTGCCTGTTCAGATGTGCCACAGAAATCTGGATCCCATCCAGATCCAGAGAGAAGCTTGTGAGAATCCTGATAAATTGCCGAGCTGGATTAATGCATTCTTTACTTTCCCAGCCACCTTTCAGCTCCATTAGTGGAGGAATGCCTCATCCCCGATTTCAAAACCTGTTTTTAAAGCTCTAACACAAATATTTAACATGACTGAAAAGGTATTTACCCAGGATGAGTCCAACCATGGAACTCAGATAACCAGTGCCACTGCCAAGGTTCAGAAACGACAGCCCTGGTTGCAGGTCCAAAGCTTCCATCACCTCCGAGTAAATGCACGGTGCTGAGAGATGAATATTTCCATGCTTCCACGCCAAGTCCTTGTAGGCATTGTCTTTGAACTCTTCCAGGTAGTAATCTGCGCGATCAATGGCTCGGAATGCCTGTTCCACCAGCTCTGTCCTGATGTATTGGGCCTCCTTCAGGTTATCAATTAATTCGTCGTTATCTTCTCCCGCACTCACTGCGCCTCCCATCTTCAGCAGCCTCCTAGAAACACTGGAAATGAAAGAGTAACAAAGCAAGGTGAGGTACAGAACAGGCACTCCAACACTAAATTATGTTGCTGTATATGGAGCAGTTTGAGAGAGGTTTTCACAAATTCCAAGGGCCACAAGCTCCAGAAAAACCTCACCCCAGCGCTCCCGTCCCCCATCCCAACAGTGGAAAACAAACTGCAGCAGATCTGGCGTCCGGTACCTGACTCCAGTGGGGAAAAAAATCACAATAGGCAATTTCAGTGTGCAAGGCCTGTCTTCAAACCCTCCCACCGTTTTACCAGAACATCAGCTTTTCCACTGAACCCTTTTATATAAAGGATTATTCCAGCTCCTGTGCTTATGGGTCATTTTTCACTGCAGGCCCAACCAATAGTGCAAGTTTGGCCTGTCTGTCAGAATTCTTGTCACACACAGACTTTCTACCTCTAACAGCATCAATGGCAACTGAAGAGACTAAGACACAGGCAGCAAATCCAGAAAAACCTCAAATTACATTTCCTTTAAACGTGCATCGGGATGTTGATTGCACAGAGGCTCAAAAACCCCAACAAAACTGTGACCTCTCAACCTTGCTTACTTTGGCAAATGCACTTTAGCAAATGCACTTTCACACAGCTCATCTCCAGAGCCTGAGCCACCACCATTAGTAAAGCACTTAATGACACAGACAGCAGCCCCAGAGAGAATTCCCACTGCAGCCTACAGGTTTTAAAGGAAAAGGTATAGGGGGAGAAAAACACTCAAAATTAACATGGCTTTTTCCCCCTTCTCATATCTTAAGGGGAAAAAAAATCCCTTCCTTAAAGCACAACATGATTTTTCAAACGTGTTTATTTACAATGCCTTTCCCTGCTCACAATAATAACCACGAAACAGCAGCTTTGGAGTTTATTCCTGGGATCAGAAGATCTGCCTACAGCGAAATTGTTGGGGTTTATTTGTTACATACAGCGAAAGCAAATTATACACTTTGATTTTCAGAGGAAACAAAGCAAAGCTACAGGACTCCAAGAAAATTTCACAGTTGTTCAAATAACACACCATTCTGATTACCTGTAGAGGCACACAAAACAGGATATACTTAGGCAGGGAACTCGAGCCAGTTTTTAATCCATTCATGTCTCAAACACATCAATCCAGTACAAGACCATTAATAAAACTCGAAATAAAATGCCACCCCTCCCCTTTCTACAGTTACTCCTTCATTTTCTCTACAAAAAATGGCTGTGTTTTATTACTTCACAGTGGGAACACATCAGGTTGAAGGCTCAGGTGGGTTAATCTACCAATTATTTTTTCCCCCTTCTCTTACATACACAAAACCTCACTGCATTTGCAACATAGGGTTGCCTGTATCTTTTATTTAACATTCCACATTAAAATACTCTCTTCACCGAGGGTCTTGCTTCCAATTGAGTTTCTTTTATATCTTTTTGTTCTTAGGCTTCCTTCTTTCTTCCACTCTTTTCGCTATTAAAAAAAAAAAATCTACATTTTTAGATTTCAAGCATAAGAATAAGAAGTTGTGCCTTTAACAGCGCTCCACTTTGGATCCCCAACAAATTCCTGCTGATGTACGCAAGCCCCACTGGGACAACTGGTCTGACCTGGTTTTAGCTCAGCTCCGTGGACAACAAGTGCTCTTCCATGTTCTACACCCTGGGAAACAACAACAAAAACTGCTGGCTGACACATTTTCATAATGGGATCAGGGAATATCCGCGCCGTGACAGGTGTCAGTCACTGCTGAAATCACCGCTCTTAGTGGACATTCATTTACTTCTAATAAAGTGCACGTTTTGTAGGCAGAACTTACGACTTCTGACATTAAATTCCTCTTTACGTAATTCTACGTATTTGTTTAACTTCGTGGGAGATGGGAATCAAGCCTCTGGGTAGGGCTTATTTTTATTAAATTTTTCAAAACAAAACCCTCTCCCTCCACAGCAAGCCCAGCTGCATTTTCCTCACTTCTAAGGCAAAACAGAGATTTCCCCAAATCTGAGCAGGGACAAAGTCCACACGCAAAATTCGGGACACACAGCAGAGCCATCAAAGGTGCCTCTGAGTGTTGAAACCTCCCCTCGTTGCCATCTTCCCCTGTCAGAAAAACAAACCAGAACCAAAAACAAACCAACCCCAGCCCGGCGGGAGGAGCCGCCTCAAACAAAACACAGGGACCGGAGATTCCTGCCCAGGCACACAAACACCGCTCGGGGAGGGCTCACAGCAACGCACAGAGATGCAGCTCCTCACCCGCAGCAGATCCCCAGGGGAACCCTGCTCTGACACGGCCCCGGGAGGAGCAAAGCGGAGGTTATTCAGTGGTTTAGGGCAAAAGCGCTACCTCAACGGCGGCTCGGTTCCGTTCGGCTCCCTTCGGATCCCTTCGCCTCGGCTCGGCTCCGTGAGGTTCGGCCCGCTTCGGTTCCGTTCGGCTAGCTTCGGTTTCGCTCGGCTCGGCTCGGCGCAGCCCAGGCCGGCGCGCTCGGGCTGTAAACAGTGCCCAGCTGAGCGCCGGCCGCAGCACTGCGCACGCGCGGAGCGCACCACCGCCGCGGGCGGGGGGGGAGGGAGCGCACCACTGCTGCCCGGCGGGGGGCGCTGTTCGGGCCGTACCACGCAGAGCCGGCGGGGGGGGCAGGACTGTACCACGGCTGGTTCCGCGGGGGGAGTCCCAGGGATGGAGGGGTTGGAATTGGTTCCATCAAATGCAATAAAATCTTCCAGCAGCTTCTCACAAAAGCCACCCCTCTACTAAAATCTTGCCGTGCACACTCAGTGCAGCGTGCCAGGACCAGACACAGGCTGTGACTCTCTGGTTTTCCCCGTCTGTCCCATCGCACAGCTCCTGGGAACATCAGGCTTGGGGAAAAAATCATGGGAGCTCATGAAAAAAAAAGAAAATGCACTGGGAACTGTTGATATTCTTCATTTTGAGCCGATGAACACGCAGTTTGAGTCACATGGTTGGATTAGTCTTGGTTTTGGGTTTTTTTCTGCAATGTTAAATGTCAGGTGTGAATTTCCCCAGGGATAAATAAATGAGATGCAAATTTACCTGATTCCAGGGGCTGGAGATTGAAGGAAACATGGAATATTGTGAAACTTCTCTATATCTGACTTGCCATTCATGTTGTGAGGGATCCCTGTCCCACAACTGAGTGTTAGGCCACTAATTTAAATTTTACACACCCGTGTGAGCTCCTTTGGTGACACAGGGAAAAAGTGTCTCCTGTCACCTGTCTAAGACTGAGAGAAATTATCCTGTAAAAGTGTGTGTTTGTTTTCATGTGCCAGTGACCCACCCAGCACTGGCTGATGCTGCAGATGAAATAAAATTGTCTGGACTGGCTTTGAATCTAGAACTTCCTATGCTGGAAAATGAGAAGGAATAATCACAACAAGACAAGAGGCCTCTTGATTCAAGTTGTCTGGAGATGAGTTGTGAAAAAAAAAAAGCTGCCTTGGCAGACACAACAAGCCTACAGTGGAAAAAAAAAAAGAATTACCCTGGTAAATGAGACTCAAATAGGAGAAAGTGAATCAGCATCCAAGATTTATTTATGCTTTAAGGTGATTATCTCAGCTCCCTTCATTAACGTGATAACAGCAGACTCTGCAAACAGGCGCGGGGTAATACTGTAGATGTCTGCACTTTCATTTTGCAGAAGACAGCTGCCTGGGAGAATGGGATTATTCGTGGAGAGCCAGCTCTGAAACTCCTCCTTGCTGATTCAACCGAAACAGGCCGTGGTGATTGCGCTCTCCTCATCTTTCATGGGGAGAACGCCCAGGGATAATGGCAGGGCACTGGAAACTGCAAACGCAGGACACACAGACTCCTTGCACGTGTTGTTCCGTTCAGCATCTGCTCCCCTTGCTGCTGAAATCACTTGAAAAATGGCAGTTGGTTTTTTATCTGGGGTTGTTGGTTTTTTTGGGTTTTTTTTTGGTGCAAAAATTGTTAAAAGCTGGGTAAAAAAATTTGGGATTATTGCTAAAGCAGCTATGCTGTTAGCAGAGAGCTCACAGGGGCAGAGGGGAGCACTGCTTGTGCCTCTTTATGGCAGCAGCGAGTCCTCAGGAAGCCCTGAAAGAACATGAAGAGTGTTTAAGGGATTCCCTTGCTGGAAAAACCTCCGTGGGTGTCAGAGCATGGGGTTCCAGCTCTGGAAGATACCAAAAATTGCCTGAAAATATCCTAAAATTTAGAGATTTTTGGCAAAAATCCCCACACTGAGAGAAGAAAGAAGAGCTGTTTGGTATTTCATGATTCCACAGGTCTCCAGCGGCTGATTCTTTGTGCTCCTTCTTTCTCTGCTCTTTGCAAGGATCTTCCTTTGCTCCTTACAGCTCACGGGGGAATTTCTTAGCCAGGAGTTACAGTCAGGAATAAATCAGAGACTCTTTCTGTCTGCAAACGCCTGTGGACAGCTGCTCTCAGCTTGGAGGAGAGCCCCTGCAACCCCTGGGAGTGGAAAAAGCGGAGCAGGATTGGGAAAGCAGGGCCTGGTGGCACTAAAATCCCAGCGTTTCTCTCCCAGCCCTGCACCACAAGGTGTCCCCAGCAGAACAGGCATTGCCGCAGGGTTCGGAGGTGGCACCTCAGCATCTTCTGCTGGGCTGGAGCCGGGCAGGGACACTCACAGGCACAAGTCCCTGCTCTCAGCAGCCACAATCTTACCAGGGAGAATCGGTCTCCATCCTCCATTAGCTGAGATAATTGCTGAGAGCGAGCAATTTTCACAAGGCCAAGCTGAAGCCAAGGTTTTTCTTGCTTTTCCTTGTCTTTATTTCCCCGTGTTTTGCTGCGTCTTCCTTCATTTTTTTTCTAAAGCAAATTTCTTTAATAAATATTTTCGAAACAAGAGTCAGCATGAATTGACTTCTGAACTCTCAGTGATGATGAGTTAAAATGAGATGTTTTTATTTATTTGGAAGATCAAACAGTAATAAATGCATTTTAGCCCCCAAGCCAGGGCCCAGCAAACTGAGCTGACCTGCAGCCTGGCAATACAGATGGTTGCTTAAGTCAACAGGGTAATTAGTGACTGACAGGAGGACTCAAATTAAGAGCTGGGGGAGCATTAAATCATAGGGGTTTTTTTTCACCTTTTTTTTTTTTTTTTCATTTTGTAAAATATGCTGTGTTGCCTTTTCCGTGGTCAGTTTGGCTCCACACCACTTTCATATGCAAATATTCTCTATATGCATACGCACACATGTGCATATATGCAAATACATGCAGACATATGCATTTACACTGGAATTAATATTAACACACTGACAGCAAATCACTTGGGATACTCCTGCCCATGCAAAGGAGAGAGATAGATATAGATGTATAGATATATAGATATATAGATATATAGATATATAGATATATAGATATAGATATAGATTAGATCTAGATATAGATGTAGATATAGATATAGATATAGATAGGTATAAATATATGTGTGTGTGTGTGTCCTCTTGCTCCACTTCATCTCAGGGCTCTGTGAGTAATTGCTGAAGCAAGAGGAAGAACATATGTCTTGATTTCCACTGGATTGCACCGTGCATAACCAGTGCCACATGGAAAAAGAACTCCCAAAGCCCTGGATTCATCTCACTTAAGTGTGTCATCACAGGAAGGCAGTGAGGAGATGGTGCAGCCTGGCTGGGAGTGGGAGAAGGTGTCACCGCAGATCCCTGACGGTGGGGACATGGGGCAGAGAGGTGTTTCATCCCTTCTTGGTGCTGCCAGGAGCACCAGTGAGCCCAGCTTGGTGTCCTGTCCCTCTGCTGCCTTGTTGTGGCCCATCTGCCGTGGTTTATGAGGCGACTGCCAAATAAAAATCTCAAAAATCAAGCTTTTCATGTTGGTGGAAGAAGAAAACGGTTCCCGGATCTTTCAAGTGATTCATGGATTAAATAAAATCAGTGGGTTTTGTGGATTTATGAATAATAAAATTGCGATCAGATGGCAGCCGTATCACACTTTCCTGCTGTGCCTTTGGCAGTCCTGCATGTCCTACCTGCAGACTCACCTGTCAGGCTGAGCCAGCCACATTTGTCCCCTCAAAGACCATGAGGGCTCATCCATCCTGCTCAGAAGGCCTTTCGAAAACCTCCCTCCTCCAGCAAAAGGAACACATCTTCAGATTTCCAATAGAAATTTATTTCTGGCCAAGATGTGCCTTATTTGATCTCCCACCCGTATTATCTTCTAACATAAATCATTCCCCTTCCTCCCACCGTGAATGTATTTATGAAAAGTAATCATATCCCCTCTTAACCTTTGTTTTTCTAGGCTAAACGAGCCAAGCTCTTTTAATCTCCTCTCCTAAGATAGGCTCTCAGTTCTGCTAATCACTCTGCCAGTCCTTCTCCGCACCTGTTCAAGGATAAATTAATCTTTTCTTTTTCCAAGGAGAGTCCCAGAACTGTGCAGAATATCCCACACGAGGTCATACCAATACTGATATTGCTCTGCATCTACCGAGTGAATGGTTTGTTGCATGAGGCTTTCTGCACAGCAAATGGAAAATAGATGCAAATCCATAAATTAATAACCGTAATGCAAACTCAACTATAACAGAACCTCACTCAAGGAGATCGTTGTGTTACTTGGCCTTGCATTCTGCTCCTTTTCTGTTGTGGGTACAGGTCCTGAACAGGTCTTAATCTGTGGTTTTCCATGTTTCATTTACCCTTGGTGAGCATCAGGACCTTGTGTTACAGGAGGCACCGAGGAAAGTCTCGTCTGCGTTTCCCTCAGCCTTTGCTGTGGCAAAACTCTCTTTGAAATCACGGCTGAGGGTTTGAACTGTGAAGATGCAAAGTCAAATGATGAAAAACATTTTGCATTCATCTCTTCTCTTTTCAAAATGATTTTCCAGTTTTACTTGGGGTTTAATTAAATTTCTGTGACCCAAGCAGGGAGTTCAGCCTTTCTTGATTAATGCTCTTTTAGGTGGCTCTGCTGATAAGAATTTAGCATCAACAATTGAGCTAACAAGCCCCAGTGAACAGTTTATAGCAGGAGACTAATTCTATTAACACTTTGCAGTGTCAGGACTCCACTTTGAGCTCACAGCTGAGAGGAGAGATGGGGGAGAGGGAGCAAATGTAAAATTTGGCAACTAAATCACCAAGATTCTCTTCTTTGTGGGCAGAGCTCATCTGGAAACTATTTTAGCTGACAAAATCAGAATTTCACCTGTTCTTTTTTTTTTTTTTCCCTCCTGACTGATGTTCTGCACTTTTTTGGCTCGCTGTGATAAGTGCTGGGAATAAGGAGTGGAACTGAATGGCAGCATTGATAAGGGAAATGAAAGGGTAATGCGATGACATGATAGGGGAGCAGGGCCTCTGCAGTTGGCCCTGCCTATGCTGGATGTGCACGGGAGTACAGGATGGTCAGGACAAAGATGCTTGTGCTGACAGTTCCAAATTAGTCTGCTGTGAGAGAAAAATTGAGGTGAATGCTCTGCAGAAATGTTTCTGTTACTTTTTGGGTGACAATAGAAATATCTTGCAGGTCTGTTGTGATTCACAAGAATTTTCTCTCTCTTTCCTTCTCCTCCCTACCCTGCTAAAAGTACCCCTAAAATCTCACTTCATCTGTGCTAAAGCACAGTGTGATCTCATTAAAAGATGGTACAAAGTCTTGGCCAAGATACCACAGCTGATCCATCCATCCAGAGCTTCCCATCTGCACCACCTGGAGCTCCAGGTTTGTACCTGTCTGTTTTGAGACAAACCTCGGGCAAGAATCTCCTTTGTGGGAGCCTCACAGGCCAGAGCATTATTTTACAGCTGTTGTTTTCCTTTCTCCCCCGGACAGCACAGATGCCTTTCTTCATCTCTGGCCACCATCTCTCCTGTTGACCTTACTTCCGTTTCTCCATCTCTGGGCACCATCTCTTCTGTTGACCTTTCTTATTTCCTCAAGACTCCCACTTAGGATTCCCACTCCTTCCTGCTGTGCCTGGGATCAATCCTGTGGCTCTGCAGCTCTCCGGGACTGGAGGAGGTTCAGGGATGTCCATGGACACCGTGGCTCTTCCAGGCCTAGTGGCTGAGCTCTGCCCAGACAGGATCCACCCTGAGCTGTTTCCCCTGCCCTTCCCTGGAACAGGGATGGACACTGAGTGCTGCTGGGGCTGGTCCCTCCCAAGGGAGTCAGCAGTCACAGGTCAGGCAGGGCTGGGTGACTGCACCCCTGTGTTCATCCTCGCTGTGCTCGGTATTCCATGCTCGCAGGCTGCGCCCGGGTTTAGTTTGTTTATTTTAGAAAACAGGCTAACAATTCAATTAAATGACTTAGGGAGTTTGGTTACCTTTGCTGTCAGTGCAGTCACAGGAGGATTAGCAGTGTTTCAGCCCCCACTCAGCAGGAGCTGGCAGGGGGCACGTGTCCCACATCACACACTGCTCCTGCTCTAACCCCACTCCCTCAGGTGGCACCTCTCTGCTGTCCCTGGATGAAACCGATGACAAAACACACAGCCGCCCTCCCTCTCTCTCCCCCCATGACTTTTGCTGCAGCATCGCTGCAAATTGTAGCTGTCAGCAGGGGACCACACTCATCAGGGGACTCCAGCCATAATCACTGCAAAGCTGATGCGTGGATCTAAGTCCTGGATGCTCCCCAATATCAAATCACAGCAGGGACCCAACTAATACCCTTGTTCCCTCTCCTGAAAACGTGAAATTTCCACTGAGAAATCCTTGATGAGAGAGGCTCAGACAGCGCTCCCGACCTCTCAGGACAAGAGGCAGCCAAAGCTTTGGTCCCCAAGGGCACCTGCGCTGGCGGTGCTGCCAGAGCCGTGCTCACCGTGGGAGCCACGTTGTGAGTGTGCACAAAGATCCCCCTGCCTTCATCTCTCCAGCTGTTGGAAGTGGCCTCGTGCACAAAGGGCAGTGTCCTCATTAAGTCCCGTGGAGGGTTGCCATGTGGCCAGCAGAAATTTTGTTTTGTTTTATTTCGGGAAGCGGCACAGTAATATATTCACCACCTCCGAACGTAATGGGGTGACAGATGGGAGCTGGGCCCTGGCTTTCATGGGAAAGGCTCCACTCAGCAGGGAAGCAGTAAGTTTCCCACCTAATCTTCTGCAACCTTCAGACTGCTAACAACTGTAAGAAGCAAAGCAATGGGTAGTTATTAAATTAATGACTTCATCCCCAAGCTGGTAATAAATATTTTACAGTTTTATCTCTCCACGCTGTAGACTGCTCTAGACGGGCCAGAGTGTTTATTAATCTAGCTCCTGGATTTATGTTATTTAATTGCTAAACAGCCTCGGCATGGTTAGGCTGGATTATTAAACATTGGAGCCTGAGAAGGAGTCCTCTAACAAATGGCAAAACCTGAGGAGCTGATCCTTGATCTTGGACTTGGCTTATCAAAACCAACTCCCCTGCAGTGCAAAGGCGAGGTCAGCCTCTGTTTGAGTCCAAACCATTTAGCCCTTGCCTCAGTGTAGGTGGACTTTGGAACTTCTTGTGAGTCAGGAAGAGGCAAGGAGAAGTTTTGGCATATCCTGGTTTCAATAAGATGTGCTGGTGTTAACCTGCTGTGGGCAGGATGCTGTGAGGGCATCTTAGTGTGGACGGGTCCTTCTGGGGAAGCTCAGGCAGAGCATACGTCCTTGTTCTACCCCTTCATGTCTCACGTTTCTCCAGGTCATCACAGATAGTCTCTGCCATTTAAACAAAAGAGCACTGCAGTCATAGAAATGAAGGCAGGCTTTAGAGGTTCTTACACTTCCTTTTTGACAGGGTCAAAAATGTCTTTTAAACAGATGCTACCATTTCTACAGCAACTGGTCATTTATTCATCCCACTGAGAGACAGGGATGAAAGCAGCTGGAGTAACAAGAGTTATTTGTCTGAAGAATGCATCATCCTCACGCTTTCCAAAGCCTCAGCCCCACGAGCCCTTCTGTACAAAGCTGGAGGTCGTTTCAGGATATATCTTCTCATAAGAGTGTAGGAGAAGTGAGTGTGCTAACAAGTGCAGGTCAGAGCCTTTGAATGCAACTGAGCTGCTCTGGAGCAATTTCCAGCTCAGGGCTGCTGCACTGGCTGCAGTGTCATCTCCAGCCTATCCCATTGCTCCCCAGCCTCAGCATTGTCTTTCTGAGACCCAGGGTGGGGTGAATTCGATGCTAAATGTCATCTCTGAAGAGCAAAGTTACCTTCTCTCCCCAGTAACTTGATGGGAACGAGGCAAGCCCTTCCTGACCGCCCAGCTGTGTGTTTTTCAGGACCCCTCTGTTGTGGGAGTGGGGTGAGGTGGTTCAAGCCTTCTCTCAGAGGAGCTTTAGGGCAAGGGGAACAAAAATCTGAAAAAAGTGCAGCTGGAAGGCATGGGCAGAGCACCTCTCTGGGAGAGATTAGGTCAGTGCTGACAAGTGGAAGGTACCACTGGAGGACTGGGTCATCAGCAGCTTTTAACAATTAACAGCGGCATCAGTGAGGCCAAATGACTCTCGCTGGTCAGTGGTTTATCTGCATGTTTAGGGACAGCTATATGCTGACGAGGATCTTTTCCCTGGCATCCTTGAAACCAAAGCCCCACTCTGCTCTGACATTCCTCCCTCACCCTGTGCCCTGTTGGAGGAGGCTTAAGAGCTCTCCTAAGCATACCTATAAACTGACAGTGTGCCATCTTAAACCAATTCAATTCCCTTCCCTGCGATAAAGGACGCCAGTTCCGAGAAGATAACATCTCCCAGTGATGGCTCCCCGAGCTGCAATTTAGCACAAATCTGAGCGTTCTATTATCCAGCTCAGCCAATTCGTTAAGGAAGGACAGGAGAGCATGTCTATTAGCTCAATCATCATAATCAAATATTGGCACAAGGAACTGTTCAGCACTGCAAAGTCAAGCGAAACCCCCATAAAACAATTATGTGCCCTTCAGGAAAACAACGTGCCAGCCGGTGAGGTGAATATGACTCCGACTGGTTTTCCTCCTTTGAGAAAGGGACAAAATACCATCAACTCCGAGTTATGTCCAGCAAAGCCTCAAAGAGACTTTGTCCTTGGGGCTCCTGGGCAAGCTGGGCTCCATCTCCAGCAGTCCTCGTTCCTGACGGTGTTTATTCTCAGGTGTTTATTCTGAGGCATTTGGGAGCACTGGCTAAAGGATCCTAAGCTTGTCCTGAGCCTCTGCCAGTTTTCCTGCCCAAAGACACCTTGCAGATATTCGATGACAGCAGAAAAAGCTTCCAGTGAAGACCCATGGCCATGTACATGCTCAAGGAAAGGCTTTAGGAAATCTTCCTTCTACCCAAATTTTTCTCTAAGTTCTTCTGACTACAGTTCTTACCTTTTTGGCTGTGTTTTAGTCTGCCCTTTGCCTCGATGCCTGTGGTACAGCCACCTCCTTCTGCTGTAACCCAGCAGTGCTTGTGCTTCTGCGTGGGGACAGACAGAGAAGTTCAGTTCAGTTAATCAGACAACTGAATTTCTTGGTGATGAACCTGTCTGAAATTCCCATTTGATCCAATTCACTCAGCTCCAAATGGCCTTAACATGATTTACCTTATTCAACCTCTGCTACAGCAGAGCAAAACTGAATTTCGGCAACTTTAAA
The DNA here is from genome assembly GCA_013397895.1 of Origma solitaria. Taxonomy (NCBI): domain Eukaryota; kingdom Metazoa; phylum Chordata; class Aves; order Passeriformes; family Acanthizidae; genus Origma; species Origma solitaria. The sequence goes on from VZRL01003091.1 coordinate 1,339,797, forward strand.
AAATATGTTTCCAGCACACAAAGATCAGAGAAAAATTCTCTTCATTGCCACAGCTTCAAAACATGAGCTCTTACCAGAGAAAAGGCTCTGTTCTTCCAGGAGGGCAATAGGTGATCCTCACAGTTGGGTTGATGCGACTGAGGAAATCTTGTTGACAGAAACCAGCCATGTCCCAGCATTTGAGCTGAACCTCAGAGATCAGTTTGGTGAAGCTTTTTCGGAAATCCAGGAGGGAAAAGTGTCCATCTCTGTGTCTGGCTGGCATCTCCTGTACCACTCCCAATGGCATCTCCTCTGCTCACACACCACCTGTTGGAGCACAAAGCCACAAGATCGTGAAACCCTAGAATGGTTTGGGTTGGAAGGGACTTTAAGAATCATCTCATTCCAACCCCCTGCCATGGGCAGGGTCACCTTCCATTATCCCAGGTTGCTCCAAGCCCCATCCAAGCTCGCCTTGAATAATTCCAGGGATGGGGCAGCCGTAACTTCTCTGGGCAACCTGTGCCAGGGCCTCACCACCATCACAGGGAACAATTCCTTCCTAAAATCCCATCTAAGCCTGCCCTCTGTCAGTGTGAAGCCATTCCGCCTTGTCCTATCACTCCATGCCCTTGTCCCAAGTCCCTCTCCAGCTCTCCTGGAGCACCTTTAGGTGCTGGAAGGGGCTCTAAGGTCTAAGAGAGCCTTCTCTTCTCCAGGCTGAACCGCCCCAGCTCTGTCAGTCTGTCTCCATAGCAGAGGTGCTCCTGCACTCCTGAGTATGTGGAGCCCTGGGGGTGCAGGGGACAAGTCCTGCCCAGAGGAATTCTGCCTGCAGCATTCCTGGGACTCACGATTCTCCCCATCATGGCACTAGCAGGATTCTAAGCACCTGCTTGGCCGGACGGTGGCAGCTCCTTCTTCTTCAAAGTCTTCAGAGATACCAAACCTAAACTCCCCTTAAATCCCCCAGATTAGGAGGTGGGAAGAGCCAGGTGGGAGGTGCACAGCGCCTGGCTGGAGCTCCAGGTCAGCAGGGACACACTGACCGCCCCTAAGCCACTGTGCAGGACAAGGACAAAGCCCAGTGGGGACACATTGGCAGCAGCTCGAAGAAAGACCATAGGAACTAAAGTCACAAACAGAACTGGGTTTTATTATGAAATAACCCTGCCAGTACATAAGGAAGTTCTGTCTGCAAAATACATTTCCTGAGGAAAGTAGATCACAGTATTCGTTTTCACAGAATAACATGTAGCCTGCTATAACTTTCAATGTGACTCTTTATTATTTAAATATTAACAGTATTCCTTCACATAAACAAGTACTCAGTCATCACGTAACCAACACACAAACGACAAAATAAATATACAACAAGAGCACAGTTCATTTTTTTCCCGACTTAAATATTAAATAAATAATAAATACAGAATTTTCATTTCCTGTTATCAGTGCCTGAAACAATATGAATGAAAAAGAAAAGAAAAACTGAAAAAGTCTCTCTTCCCCCCAGTGCCCCTGCCCCCACAAAAAAACAAACCAAAAAATTATCAAAATGTCTCAGTTATAAAATATCTTTAAAAAAATTCCCATCATTAAAAGAATAAATAACAAAATATATAAAAAATAACTTGGTTGCATCAAAATTACAAGTAGGAGTTGTAGATAGGGGTTTTTTCTTTTTTTTTCTTTTTTTGGAATATCATTTTTTATGGTCAAAAGTTTTAATTTTTAACTTTTTTTTTGCTTCTTTTGTCTTCATTTCTATGGTGCAGTGTCCAGTTTAAAATAAGTATAAAATTAATAAATAAAAAAGTTAAATAAATAGCAAAAAGTTAACATAAGGTGTTGTAAATATAAATTACATACATCTTGCCAAAATTAAATAATTTACAGGATAATTAAACTAACTACTTTTTTTTTCTTCTCTTTCTTCCAGTAAGTGCAATTTCTCTACTTTTAAATACTAACTGAATTGCAGTCACAATCAATTTGGACTCTATTTACATGTTAAGAACATCGTGTTTTTAACACCTCAAATTTTATACCTTTCTTTTTTTCCCTTTCTTTTGTATTTTTGCACTTGGAATGGGTTCTAAAATAAGTGAACTCGTGGAGTCTGATCCTGCAAACACTTGAGTAGGGGAGCAAACCCGCCCAGGCCAGCTGCCCTATGGAACTCAACACAGGGAACAACTCCAGTCAAGCCACCCGTGGGCTTCCAGGCTGGATCCAGTGGCCATGGTAGTCACTGGGACTTTCCACTGACTTCTCCAGTTCGTGAATTACACCCTAAATATCTGCAGGATTTGGCTCGAAACGACACCACAACCTTGCCTTTCACTGGGGTCAGCAAGATCCTCCCCAGCTCTGCCCACCCCACTGCCAGGAGGGATGCAGGATATGGGATGTGGGGTGCCCCCACACTGGGACCCCTCGGGGGGTTTTGTCCCACTGAAGTGTTTGGAGAAGGAATCAAGCTCCGGATGAGAGTGAGTGTGGGGAGCAGCCCCATGGGGTGACAGCCGACCCTGGCCATGGAGCGGGAGCTGCAGAGCAGCGTCACAAAGACCTTCATAGAGTTGTGCTCTAAGTGCACAGAGGGCTGCGTGTACCCAGCTGCTTACAACTGCTTCTTTGGAAGAATTCCCAATACCTGAATCCTCTTTTTTTTCCTTTTTTCCCTTTTTTTTTCGTTGCAGAATGGCGCTCGCGCTGCGATTTCACGCAAATCCTAGAACACCAAACCAAACCATCCTCGTTGCCCTGTGGGTGCGTGTAAGAAATCAGCTCCTGGTTCACGGTACATAAGCACTTTGCTGGCCATCAATTAACATCTCTCTTTTTGTTGGTTTTTGCTTCTTTCTGATTGGTTTTGTTTTGTTCATCACAATCTCAACCGTTCTCTGGCATTGATGTATGATCTCTGGACTGGCAGTACTGCGCCACTGTAGGGATGATCACAATAATGAAAAGAACCAGAACTGTCATCAAACAGATTTCCAAAAAATCATATACACCGGACCATGACACATTAAAGAAATTCTTCTGTTTGAAATTTCTGGAATTGGCCTATTCATAATAGCTACTCTCATATTTAAGACAGACAAAGGAATACTGTAGTTGCAAACTCCAAAAGCTTCCCTGAGAACCTTTTTTCCATTGCGCTTTCCACTGGAGATCCAGAACTGCTCTTCAGATTTCTTTCGGAAAATAAAAATAAGCTACTTTATAATACTTCAGAGTTCCCATGCCCAGTGGATATCTGAACACTTTGGGGTTGGGAGGCCCAGCACAGGTTCAGATTTACAGGTAGCTTGCAGCTCCAGCACTTGTAGCAACACAGAACATAACTCATGTGTGAGTAGGTGATCTGGACATACGACCATAGACAACATGAGGGTTTAAGCCAGTCATACACTAGTCTTGGATCAGACAAGACCCTGTTCTTGTAACGTTTTAACCCTTCGATCAACTCTGCAAGAGCACAGCAACTCATGAAAGATGCCTGCTCTTCGCCTGCTACCAAGCCCCACAGCCTACTGGAGAATTTAACCTTCCATCCTGATCTACCTTGTGGTCCAGGTAGAAAAATCCCACTTTTCTCAAGAAGGTCCAAAGTTAAGTAAACGAGAACATTGAGTTCAATCAGTTCCACGTCTCAGAAATGGCCTCTTGGTTACATTTTGGTCCTTTTTTTTTTTTTTTTTCTTTTTTTCATTCATTAAACAAGTTTTCTAACTTGTAAACCTGAATACTTGGAGGGAAAGTTCCATCTTACAGTCTGTTTGCTTGCTCCTCTCCATCCTGCGGCACTACACCTGGATGCCCTTGACAGCTTGCTTGATGCTCTCCAGCAGGTCCTTGTTCTCCGGGTTCTGGTAGCACTCCTGGTTGGTGTACATGTCTGTCAGCGTGTTCACGTAGGCATCAAAGTTCTGCTCACTAATTGGCTCCTGCAGCCAAAAAAAAAACAAGCCAAGTAAAAGTGTTCGTAGATGAGCAGGATGAGGCCGATATTCTTTGCAATAAATCATTTGCGTATTTTAGTGCCTGGAGAAGCTGTGGATTCCTGAAAGTGCTCAAGGCCAAGCTTGGAGAAACCTGGTCTAGTGGAAGGTGTCCCTACCCATGGCAGGGGGCTGGAACAGGATGAGATTTACGGTCCCTTCCAACCCAAACCATTTCATGATTCTCTGTATGTACAGGCAGCCAAAGGTCTCCACATGAGAGCGTTTTTGTGTGCAGTGCTGCACCTGTGGGAATCCCATCATCTCCCTGATCCCCCCGGATCTTAACCAGGTCCTTAATTTTATACACTGGCCATGAGGAACTATTAACAGCATCAGGTTAAGTGTGTGCAGGCAGCCTGACAGAGGCTGGAGGCTGAATTAAGGCACAGAAATGAAGGTCGGGAGGACAACAGGACTGCTGAAACATCACCGAGGGAACCAAAGGCAAAGTTGGGTCACCTTGGGCTCACAGCTGCCTGGCCCAGCTCTCTGCTGCTGTACAGCTTCTGCTTTTGAGAGGCATTGCAAGCATCTAACTTGGATTTAATGGGGAAAAAAGAGAGGGAGAAGGAAGGAAAAGAACAGGAATAAAATGAGCATACAAGTCTCATGGGCATCATTTAATTGGAGTTGCCTGAAACCTTGAAAAAATATTTGCCGAACAGTTTATTTGACCTTTGTGTGTCAAATACTTTACAAAAAAGCTCCCAGCGAGTGGTTTTCTGCCAGTTAGGCAGCTGGGTGAATACTATCCAAAACTGCTCTGCTGGAGGATGGCTTCTCTCCAACCAGCCTGAATTTAAATACAAACCCCAATGAAAAGAATTCCCAAAAAAAAAAAAAAAAAAAAAAGAAAAAAGAAAAAAAAGAAAAAGGAAAAATGGGAAAAAAAGGATGGAAGAAAAAATCAAAAGCTCATTCCTCTGATCATTGCAATGGTCTTTATGAGTTGCAAGAGGACAGCTTCCTCAACAACATGAGCCCCACCTCCACACACCTGGTTTTGACAACAGTAATTACATTCCTGGGAATAGAGAGAAGGTAATTAATAGCCTTTTGTGGCTTTACTATTTTAATGCAGTCTTTTCATTTCTCAGTAACTCTATGGTAACATGCTGTGGGCTGTTAGACCTTGTTAAATTAAACAAAATACACTCTCTTTAAGAATGCTATTCTTTAGCTGCCAGCTATTCAAAACTGAATTGAAACTACCTGCATTATAATAGGAGCTCTAAGATCTTTCTGACGTTGAAATCCAATCCCTCCTGATCTCTGCTTGTGCTGTCTTAGCCTAAAAGGCACTGGGTGCCCTTGATAAAGTTTCCTATTTTGTGATAGTGCTCCCAGATGTAATGAGACAGAACAATAGATACAAAGGGAGATCAGCAGAAAATGACAACAAAAGGGAGATATAATGCAAGCTTCAGAGATAAGGGAAAAGTACTGATCTTATAAAGGACACATGGGTGTATGGAAAGAAATTCTCCCACTCTTTAATTGTGAATAAGCCTTATCATGAATTTGGTTTGGCACAGCTCTCTTGATCACGCTGGCTTGGGCCGAGCACTGTCGAATTTTCTTACCATGTGCGGAAGGCGGATATTGGCAAGACTTTGGATGAGAGCCTGGCTCAACCCTGAGAGCTCCAGAAACAGGGCTTCGTTTTGCTCCTCTATGATTTTGTTTTCCTCCTCTATGTTCTTCAGGTTCTTCTCCATGGTGGAGATCTGCGGAGCAAGGAGAACAGCAAGGTTTGAACCCCTCATCAGCACCCTGCAGGGGGCTTGGCCATGCACCCCTGGGCTTGAATGTATGGCCAGGGACACAAACCTGGGACTGGAGTTTCACCATGGCTGCTTCCATCTCTGAGTTGGACTCGTTCAGCTCACTGATCTCCTTGTTCAGCTGCTTGATCTCCTCGTCGTTCTCCAGAACTGCAGGAGGGAAGGTCACAGGCAGTCAGCAAATGCTCTTGGGAAAAGCAAAAGTGTTGGGCTTTCTGCTGAGCCCATCCCGCTGCATCATCCTCACCTTGGCTTTTACAGCCTCTAAATGGGATGTGCCCTTTTTTTTTCTATTTTTGTTTAAATTAAATATTTTATCGTCGCAGTTCAACGCTACTTGAAGAGGTCAAAATGTAAATGCAAAAGCAAAGGACAGCAGAGCAGTTGGAGTCCAATGCATCCCCACACCTGGCAAGGTTGATTGTCCTGAGCAATCAGGTCTCTCTCTCCAGTCCTGAGTTTGGAAAGATGCCATTTAAAAAACTAATGCATGTCTTGATGAGAAATTATGAGGTCCGTAAAAGAAAGCAATATTTTTAGAAGAGTGCAGGTATTTATAGGTTCCAAACTATCTAAGTATTCAAGTTCAATGCTTGAACCTTGTCAAATACCACAGAAAGCTCAGTAATAGCGCTGGAAATGCAAAGTGCCATCGCTAACAAAATTCCACATCCAGAAATATCTCAGTATTAAAAGCCCTGAATAGGTGAAAATTGCTGAATGACTGCAAGGGATTTGTAAAAATGCCAGTGAATATAAGATGAAAAAAAAAAAATTCTGAATTTCAGCATTGCTTCTTTTGCCTTCTTTATCATTGCTCCCTCAAAGTGTGTGACTCAAGGAGTAGGACTGGTTCCATGCCACCCCAAACACCCAGAAAACCCAAGGAATGGGTGTTCGAAGCATACGGTGTCCTTGAAATCTGTGGCCCGATTTCAGCTGAAACCTCCCCGGTCTATAAAGCAAAAGATCTATGGGCTCAATGCCCTGACGCACCTGCAAGACCAAGGAGCAAAAAACCTTACCATCGCTGGTCTTGAACTTTGTGTTGAGAATTTCATCCCCTGAGAGTTTTCCTTTCTTCCCAGCAAAAGTAGCTCTTGGACACCCTGACAAACTGAAAAACAAGTAAAAATGGGTTTCATAAACTCTCAGTATTTATAGGTGCTTATGTTCCCAACATAAGAGCATGTGCCATTTGGTGGAATTCAAGCTGCGAGACAGTTCTTCTAAAAGCTTTTTATGGTACGGTGGAAATTGCTTTATGAATAATGCCACAAAACTCCCCATTTATAAAGTGAGAGCAATTTTCTTTAAGCAAAGATTAAAAACACATTGCTTCCTGAAAGAGGAGGTGTGCCAGGTGAGGAGGGCGAGATGACTCCTGTTGTCTTGGCCACCAACCCCCTATTTGTGGTGCTCAAGGTCTGTTCTAGCATGTAAATAGAGATTTAAATTAGAGGTTGGTAGAAATTGTTCCTTGTGATGGCGGGGAGGCCCTGGCATGGGTCGCCCAAGGAATCTGTGGCTGCCCAAGCCCTGGAAGTATTCAAGGCCAGGCTGGACAGGGCTTGGATCAACCTGGTCCAGTGTAAGGTGTCCCTGCCCATGGCAAGGAGTTGGAATGAGATGATCATTAATGTCCCTCCCACCCCAAACCATTCTAGAATCCTGTGAATATTAAAACAACTGCACATTTTCTCTGTTTGGTAAACTTTGACCTGACTGAACTCAGCATCAAAAGCAGTTCTTGAGCTCACATCAGTCAGCATCTTGGGGCAGGTAGATTTGTCCATCGCTCTCACACCGATCTGAACCCTGAAGGGATTTACCTTCTGTGAGTGAGGAAGCTCCCGTTGGCATGGCCAGAACCGTCACAGCCTGGGGTGGGGCAGGTTGGGCCTTCATTCTTCAAGGACTTCCAGGAAAACGAGGAGCCATTGAGCGATCCTTCCTTCTGCCTGCGAGCTGCCAGAGGGCACCCGGAGGCGCTCCGGTGAGACGCGTATTTGCCGCTGATGTGTCCCAGCCCAACGCAGCCCGGAACAGGACACCTGAGCACAGGGAATCACCCAAAGTTACCCCACGAAAACCAAGAGGAGGGAATAGAAGGGATAAAGGCGTGAGGAAATTATTGATGAGCAGGAAGGAGGAAGCCTGGGAAGAGAGCATTTGCATTTGGGTCTCGTCTGGAGTTTACAGGGGAGATAGTTGGTTGATGGAAATAGCAGATGGGAAATTAAGAGCTACGACTGCTTCTTCTAAAGAGCCAAAGAGAAGCAAGGAGAATTCTGTGGGGGAAAACTCTGTGGAGGTCACATCACACGCAGCAAAAGTAGGTGCCGGTGGTGTCAGAAAGCGGGTATTTGGGGCAAAGACGGCGGGTTGGGCTGCCTGATGTGGGATCCTGATGTACCCCAGGCTGACACTCACACAGAACCATCTCACAGGTACTGCTGGCTCGGCCCGGTGTCACTGCTGGCGAGCCCAGGCTCATCAGCTTTGTCACCTGCACCAGCACTGCCCATGCCCATGGGACACAGCCCTCCCCAGGAGCCAGCCCCAGCACAAAGAGCTGCAATCCTGTTCCTGCCTGGCCGTCCGAGGGGATTCTGAGCTTGCACCCGCTCAGACAGGACAAATCACAGGACAATCGTTCAGCCTGCAGCCACAGCATGGCCTCACTTGCCTCCTCCTCCTCCTCCTAGTTCACGTCCTGCCTCGGGGGAGAGATCAACCCACGCTCGCAAGGGGATAAAGTGGGAATTATCATCAGGGCAGCACACGAGCCCTGCCATTACCAGGCTTGTGCCTCTGTTTGTGGCCAGTTGAAACACACAGGAGCCTCGTGGAAGCACCAACACCACTTGTGTTATCGCCAAGCTCGCGAGTGGCTCTCTAAAAGGCACCTCTTTCCTCCCTCCTCACCTAATAGCATTCTCCCTAAATCCAGCCATGCCACAAGCCCGGCATATCCATCAGGGTTTCTGCTGTGGTTTGCATTTGTTTTAAAAATGCTTGTCGATTATAAATAAAGTTAAAAGTTTATTACTCAAGGGAGGTTATTCTAAAAACAGGGGCGGTGGAAGGAGGTAAGAAATGACAAAAATAACCCCCATGTCTTCAGTTTGGAAGCAATTAGGGACTTTGAGGCTCCCCAGCAAAAACATCCACAAAGCTGCTCCTGAAAATCACAAGCTGCGTTTCACCGCAGAAATTATTGCCCTGATTGTTTACATTCCACACAAAAGGGAGATGACAGCGAAGGGGGGGGAGCCCTACACCCAGCCTGTTCCCAAGATAATTTGAAAAATGCTGATCTCGATTTTAATCAGCTGCAAATGCAGCACAATTCACTTATAATATCCCTGCCAGCAGGATCCTCAGTAAATTCATAACATCATTGCTTTTATATGATCACGAGCAAATTACTAAATCCTCAGGAGGAAAAGGAGAAGGGGGAGAAGAGGCAACAGCAAGAGAGAAAGAGACAAACCCCAGCATTTCCTATGCAGCCGTTACGGCCCAACCATTACATATTTTACACCGTTAATTTAACTTTTATTACATTTTCATTGTTAAAAAATAAACCAGAACCTTATTGCGCAAAACAGCTGTCTTGGACATCTTTTAAATTATTTTTTTTTACATTATTATTATTTAATGGGAGCACCAGTAGCGTTTGATCAATTAGACACCTGTGGATGCTTCCGCTCTACGCCAGGACTGGGCTGAAGGTTGAGGTGATCTGTTCAATCACATCTACAGCAAATTACTTGAAGGATGAACAGCAGAAACAACAGGAACTAAATGACTTTCTCCTCGGTGACAATGTGCAAAACTCGGCCAGGTTCCAAGCAGAGCTCAGTGCAGACAGAGTAAGGATTTCAAGCCAAAGCTCCTTAACACAAACCCACACCGGGCGCGCCTTGCCGTGGGCGGTGGGACACACATTTCCACAGGCTGGGGGAAGGCACCAGCCAGGAATTGCTGTCCCAGGTTGTTTTGCACATCTCAGAGGAGATCCTGTTGCTCCTGGGTGTACTGGGAGAGCAGGCGTGGCTGCGTGGGCCATGGGATGTTAGGGAATATCTTCACCTCCCGCTGCCACAGAGACCCTCACAGCCCATCCTGCATTTCCTGCACCTGTGTCCATGGTTCCACCAAGACCTCTCTGGGGGTGGACAGCATCAGCTTTCTAGGAGTCAGAAAATCCAGCTCTGTTGATGCTCCAGTCCCATTTGGAGCCAGAACCTAGAAAATCTATGGATGCCTCACCCCTGGAGGTGTCCAGGGCCAGACTGGATGGGTTTTTGGGAATTCTGGTCTAGTAGGTGTCCCTGCCCATGGCAGGGGGTTGGAATGATGGGAGATTTAAGGTCCCTTCTAACCCAAACTATTCTAGGATTTCTTGCCACTTTAGCTTCCCAGGTTTTGCCTCTTTAGGGTGAACTAGGAGAAATCCAAGCCCTGGGGGGACCCTCACTCGGCTGTGGGTGTCCTGACAGCTCATCCCATGTTCCCACACAAGGCCCAGCTGCACCATAACAAAACATCCACATGACAATCCCTTTCTCCTTGCACTGAGAAGTGATTTCTTTGCAGAGAAACTACACTGAGGAAACTGCTTGGCACATCCCTGCCCTGTCCTGCCCTGAAAGGGGAAGGTACAAATGAGCAAAAAACCACAGCTTTCCCAGCCCCACAGTCCCTGGGGAAACCATGGTGGGGGTGACCTCCCAAATGGGGGCTCCAGCCATGGTGAGAGCAAAGGTACAACAGCAAAGGTACAACACCAGTTTGCTGCCTGTCCTTTCCTTCCCTGTGTCACTGGTTAATGGCACAGCATTGCAACACTACAAACAATTCGGTGTATTTGAGCCAAAAGAGGCTTTTTTCCCGCAGATTCTTGAGTAGGTTGCTTAATTTTTAATAAACTCTGCTAACTCCTGTTAATTATCACACGGCTCATTTAACTGGGAGGCTTTCCTTCCTGTAGACTGAGGAGGAAGAACAGAGCAGATGGCTCAAATATCATCTTTTTCTGAAAGGTCCTTTCCCCCCCAGCAGGCGCATCCTGGCTTCCCACAGCCCCTGTGGGGTTCTTCTGCACCCACCGGGTCCTGCTTTGGCTCAGCCTCTGCTCCAGACCAAAACCTGGGCACATGGAGATATCCACCTCTGTGAGGACAAGACCTGCCCTGGGACTAAAATAAGTTTTTAAAGATCCATTTGGAAACAGTCTGCTGAGCCAAAGGGCTTTGGACAGATATGCCAGCACTTATGGGCAATCAGAAACCTTCGGAGGTTGTTGAGAATTTTTTCCATGTTTCTTTTTACCCCCTTCCACCTGCACTTGCTGGGTGAGTGGACAGGCTCCAGAAAGGCTGGAGATGCTCTGAGTTAACAAAAAAAAAAAAAAAATAGGGTCCTGCAGTCAGTGCTGCCTTTGATGTCCTGTAGCTGTGTAAGGAGTCAGACACAGATCCAAGGCCCCACATGCTGAGCCTGTGATGCTCAGACTTGCTAAAAGTCAGGACAAATGAATTTCACAGCTCATGAAAACTCCTGAGGTGGACTAAGTGATTTCAAATCTCTGTTCCCCACAGGAATAAACCCCCTGGGATGTTTGGAAAACTTCAGCCTGAGGCAGCAGAGAAAGGTTTTTTCAGTTCACTCTGAATATTCTGCTGTGGCAAAGACTCTACAAAACACAGTTTATTCAGGGCTGGTTACCAGATTGCTGGACAGTTTCTATTTCTGCTGTGTTCCTGGGAGATAAGCAAGTCTGTCAGCCCTCATCTGCCCATTGCTGCCCAAAACCTTGCAATGTTTGTCTTGACTGTGGGTTTTTCCCCTCACTCACAACACTGGTGTGGTTTTTTAGGGTTTATATAAAGCACAGGTAGCAGAGAAACTGTTTGTGTGTGCCCCACCAACCTACTTTCCACATCTGCAGAAACAAGTAAGAAAAAATACACCATTACCTCCCCACCACCCCATTTTTCCATCAAATATCAAAATTGCAACACCAAAACACAACAAAGAGCTTCAGTAGAGGATGCTCTGAGCAGTGTTAGGGGGGAGGAATGTGGGGTGGGTGCAGATCCCCCACGTAAATCTGTGTGAGGCAAAGTGGATGGAGTGACAAGCTCAGGAGTTATTTCCAGACTTACTTCATCAGCTCTGGGTCTTCTTTATCATCCTTTGTTGGGGTGATCTTGATCCCACTTTTCTTGGCACGAGGGCAGCCTGACAGACTGTGGTTAAAAAGAGAAGAAAGGCCTGTCTCACTGGCAGAATCCCTGCATTTGCTATTCCCCTGCTCCAGTCATCTTTCCCTTGAATTTGGCACAGTGTTTTTGATCTCTCTCGTTTTGCAGCTTCACATCACGAGGAGAAGTCAGAAGGAAAAAAAATAATAAAAAATTGAGGGAGATGGACAGTAATTAATGGTGTATAGATAAGAAGATATCTGCTAACAGCCTGCAATGTTTAATGGAATTGTTGAAACAGAAAGCTCAGATCTCTCCTATTAATGTTCTAAAGCGATAATAGAAGTCATAAATAGGTAGCAATATTAACAGGAACATTGCATCAGCTAAAATCTGACCCTTTGTCTTTTATTCTGTTGAAAGGAGCTTCTAATCAGATGCTGGAAACATCAGAAAAAAAATAAGAGAAGTCAGATTAAAGAGATGAAAATAGGCTTCAGTTGTCAGTAACATTAATGTTTTATTCAGAACTTTACAACTCTGCCCACTGCAGGGGAAAAAAAAAAAAAAGAAAAGAAAAAGCAGGCAACACAGAAAGAGGCTAGAGAGAAAATAATTTAAGGGAGATCTTACCTTCTATGCGATGCATAATTTCCTGTTATGTGACCAGAGCCATCACAACCAGGAGTAGGGCACCTGTGGAGGCAAGGGAGGCTCGGATTAGCCTGGGGATGTGAGCAGGGGATCGACACTCTGAGACAGCTCTTTGCAAAGAGAAACCTGGGCGCTGTCAACACAGGAGTAGGCTTTTCCTTCCTGCCCCTTCTCCCTCTGTAAGGACAAGATTTGGTCTGCAATATCCGTGGTACTGGAGTCAGTGCATCCCTGCACAATGTGACATTGGAGAGGAACATTTGGGATGTTGGGAGCACCGTGAGTGAGCGGCTGCTCTCCCGTGGAGGGACACAGGTCACAGCCTCTGTCCCCACCCTCACAAAGGGGACAGCTCAGGAGCTGAAAATGAGCTAAAAAACCCCTCCGGGACAGTGTTGTCATCCTGAGGAAGTCATAAGGAGACAGCAGGTGCCATCCAGGGCCAGCAGAGATAAGAAATCAGAAAAACAACCTACAGCTCTGGACAGCAGGGCCACCATGGCCACCGCCAACAGGAAGCCCAACAGAAAGCCTTGGCTCAGGTCTGGGTGGCTTGGGGGGCAAAATGTCAGTGAGGGTGAGCAGACCATGGCAGGAGGGTCCAGAGTGCAAAACTGGACTGTGCTTTCCAGGGAATGATTAAGGAACAGGAGGGAAAAATTAGGTTAGCCCTGGTTCCCTTCAATCCACAACACCATGGGCAGGGGGCAGGGGTCAGCAGGGGGACAGAGGCTGAGGGACCTCAAGCTGAGGATCACCAGACCACCACGCACTGTGCACCAGCATCTTTTGGTGCAGAATCCGCCCCTCAGCCCTCAGCCGCTGCCTTACAAAGTGACCTTTGAAGGTGCATCCACCGCCCTGAGTTTCCAGGTGAGCATCCAGCGCTTTCCAGCAAAGGCTGGAGAAGGTTCTGTGATCGCCCAAAGCCGCACAAAGGCTGGCGGGGGCTGGAGCCCACCCAGAGCACGGAGATAATGGCCCCAGTGGAGCACCACATCATTAAGGGCTCGGAGCAGAGCGGCGCGGGGATGTGAAGCACCACGAGCACAACATCTGTTCCCAATGCTGTAGGTGACATAAAAGTTGTCATGGGGACAAGGAAGAGAGGCGAGGAGTGTTCTCGGAGGATGTGCCCACCAGCCTGCCAATTAGCCAGGGCTTTTTGAGTCAGCTGATTAGGGTCGGGGGAGGGGGTTTGGCGGGGAAATCCACGGTGCTGCGCAGGGCGAGCGGAGATGCTCAGATGCTCCTGAGCAGAGCGAGCAAAGCTCGGGGCACAGCCAGGAGCTTGCAGAGCGCCCGTTCTCCTCGGGGAAGGCTTTTACTGTGTCCCCACTTGCTCCATCCCTGCTTTTAAAGCCCCCCGTGCCCGGTTTGGGTGACTGGTTGGTACCCGCGGCAGGGCAGGCGGTGATGTCTCCATGGAATGATGTGCAGAAATGATGGGCAATGTGGTGATGGCGGGGTCAGTGCCCTTGGGAAGGGCAGGATGCTTTCCCAAAGGCTGGAGAGGGCTCTGAGCAGCCTGGTGCAGCTGGAGATGTCCCTGTCACTGCAGGGGGTTGGACTAGATGGCCTTATAAGGTCCCTTCCAGCCCAAAATGTTCTGTGATTCTGTGCTGGTTCTCTGGCCCCTGAGAGCCAGCAGAGCTTTCCACAGGTGACTTTAGTAAAACAGCTTTTTTTAAAGTCTCTTTTGGTTCAGAAAAATATCAAAATTCTCGTCTTTGCAGAAGCTCTGAGGGAGGCTTTGGCATTTGCAAGTCACTGAGTAGTCTCCATTGGCAAAAAAACTGGCGCCTCACCTCGGGTGGGAGAGCAGGGACATATCCCAGAAGGGTGACAGGGGGGCTCAGAGCCAGGAAAATAAAAGTGCCCATAGATCAGGTGCAGTAAGAGTAGGGACACACCCAGCAGGACCTCGGCAAGGGTGCAAATTCTTCAGCTAATTTAGAAATTACACGTTTGGGAGATGGCTGTGACATTTCCCAGCTCTACACTGTTGCAGTAGAAAGCAAAACTATTTCTCTGTTGTTCTAGCTTGAGGGTGGGAGGAAATTATGAAAACACTAACACCAAACTCTTTCTGCCTTTCAGGACTTTTAAAGAGGAGAGAGAAGTAATTTGATTTTTATTTTTAATTATCTGGAGACAAATCATACCAACAGAGACCTTTTATTGCATGTTCCAGCCTGGAGCTATTTTTTTTTATATCAGGAATATTAACCCCCTGAAATAGAATTTATAATAGAAACACTGACATGGTCTTATCTGGAGTTGTGAAAAGCTATGACTGTGCAATCTATAATATCTCCACATCCTCTTCCCTACCTCTCTCCTCTGCTCCCATCCTCACCAGGACATAGAAAAAAAGGTAGTATTTGAGGAAATAATATTAACAAGCTTTTTTCAGGTCAGAAGTCTCCTTTTTTATAGAGTATTTTGATAAAAACCACTGATATTAGATGCCTGAGGGGAGCAGGGGATGCTGCACAGCAGGGCTGGGCACGGTGATGCTTTTTGTCTGGCCCTTACTGAAAATGGCCACTGTTCCTGAGAGCTTTTAATATCTCTAACAATAATTTGTCGGATCACTTAGTTATTCTTTCAAGCTGTTGGAGAAACACCAGTTCAGCAAAGCTCTCTTAAGAGGTTCTTTTGAAATGTGCATCGTCTATAGTGTGTGATTAAGTGTACTTAGCACTAATCACAGCAGTCCTTGCCGTCCACCAGCATTTTCTATTAATATCAACTAATCCTGCCACTTTTTCCACCTCTGGGATAAGGAGCAGGTCGTTAACTAACACTTTTCCTGGCACCAGCCCCATGCTGGTGTTGGGCACAGAGAAGTCCAGGAGCCACCACAGAGGGATTTGGGACTTTTCCAATGACCTTAGTGACCAAAGGGGCTGCCACTGACTCACCTATAACTCCAAAAATCCCTGACTGCATACAGGACACAGCACAATTTTGGTTTTTTTTATGATGACCCTGTGTAATGTGAGACCCTCCATGAGGTTTTGCTCTCAGTAGAGTCTCCTCAGTTATAGTTATGAATATATAACTGAGGAGAATATATATATATGAATATATAACTATTATATATGAATTATATAACTATTGTTATAATATGAATATATAACTATTCATATAGTTATGAATATCTCAATGTCTAAATGTTGCAAAAACTGGATCCAGCAAAGCAGGAAACACAGAGGAGACTCAGCCTGCAAGGATAGGCTGGGCTCACAAAAGAGATGTTGCAAACATATTCACTGTGAGCTTTGCCTCAAAGATGCAGATTGGGTGGAAAGGGTTAAAGTGACCCCAATTAAATACAATTCCACCTTTCTTTAGGGAAGACAGACCAAGAGAGTATTTGGAGAACCCACCTGTGAAAAGTAAGCTCCTACTGAAAATGAGGAGCAGACAGCAGCAAAGCTGAATACATGATTCAGAGGATGATATCTGAACGAAAATGTCAAAACCAGATTACTCCCTTCAGGAGCAGAAGTGGTAATGGGGAAATTTGGATGCCCGTGAGCACTTGACCACTGGCTCAGGATCCTCACCAAGCATTCACTCATTCCCTCTTGTATTCTCTCACAAATCATGGAAAAGAATAGGAACCTCTCTCACTACCTCCAAAACAGCCCCTAAAATATAGCATAAAAATAGCACCCAGGTTCTCCAAAAGAGTTGGCTTTGCTGTGTGCTGGCAGTGAGTTCCCAGCTGTGTCTCTACCCAAAAATAAAACGTGAGCCTTTATCCAGGCTTTGGATTATTTGAGACGGACAAAAATGTTAAATGAAAAGGGTTATGGCCCAAACTAGGCAACGAGAGCTTGGGAAAAGATGCCAAGTGTAAAAGAAAATAACATATCTGCAGTGCCCAGAGGAAACCTGCCAGGTGTCCAGGTTATTCCCAATCATTGCCATCAGCCCCCTCCCCAAAATTATCCTTCCTCCATGACATTGCCTCTTCAGCGCAGCAGCTGGAAGCTGGACTCCACCAGAGCTCCTCGTGGGCAGGTTTTGATCAGCTCTTTGAAAGGAGAAGGGAGGGGATGGAAAAGCAAAAGCAGAGCAGAGTGGGGGGCAGGAAGGGAGAAGAGAGAAAAAAAGGGTGGAAATAAAGAAAAAAAAAGGAGTTCCAAGTTGAGCGCAAACATACTTGAGGTCAGCAGAGTGGGCAGCCATGAGGTTTCTGAGGCTCTTGTCAGCAAGAGGACAACCAGAAAGGCTGAAAGAGAAGAGATGGAATATCTGGATAAGCAAAAAAAAAAAAAAAAAAAAAAAAAAAAAAAAAAAAAAAAGAAAAAGGAAAAAGAAAAAGGGCTGGGGCGTGGGGAGGGAGAGGGGCAACAGAAGGGGGGAGGAAACAGAACCAAACTATCCATATGGTCACAAACTATACCGAAAGAAAAAAAAGTTGTTCAAATATGAAAAAAATGTTGACCCACCTGCGGTGAGAGGCATAGTTCCCCGTTATGTGTCCGCTGCCGTCACAGCCTGGGGTTGGGCAACTGGGCAACAACAATACAACAAAGCATAAGTATGGGAAAGGAATGGATTCCCCAAGACCCACAGATGGGCAAAGCCAGGGGAGCCCCCTCGGGGTCTGTCTGGAGGGTCCCAGTCCAGCCTGACCCCTTACACCAGCTCCATCCATGAGATCTCAGTGTGTGTTTATATGTTTGCATGGATAGAACCAGCTGTTTCCCTTTCAGCCTCGCTCCCTCCCTCCCTCCCTTTTTACTTCCAAAAGATCCTAAGAGCCCTAAAAAGACAATTCTAAAAAAAATCTGAAAACAAAAATGGTGGCAAAGGCAAAAAAGGTGTTTAAAACCCTCCTTTGCCTGGAGGGCTCGGTGGCAGTGGGGGAACGACAGCAGCATTCCTGCAGCCAGAGCTTCAGCATTGCAGGAATCATCTTGTTCAGGTTTCAGATCAGAATAAGATGCTTCAGATTTCAGCTTTCTAAATGATTTTTTTTTTTCCTCCCAGCCCTTATAGCTGCCAAGAAAAGCTGGCAAACACAGTTTGCTGCAGAAAGGGGATGACAGTAACCTCTGGCTGTGCCTGGGGGTGATGGGAAGATCCAGGTGAGGAGCACCCACCTGGAAGTGGCACAAGAGCTACACCCAGGCACAGAACATCAGACAGTGGCAGAGTCTGCTCCTGAGTTAACCTCAGCTAATTCATTACAGCCCTTGGGCCAGAGAGGAACAAGGATATTAAATGGGGAGGGAAGGCTCAGGGCTGCCCACACCACCGTTTATTTATTCCAGGGCTGTTTCCATTTAGGAAATTTCTCTACCATCACAATAAAATTAAAACAGAGGAGGACTTCAGGGCTCTACCTCAGAAATTGCTGTTCACATCGCTGCTGGGTTTTAAAAAACCCTTTAGAGCTTTGTGTAGGGCAGCTGGTCTGAGCTTTGCTCATTTGGGGAAGGTGTTGCTGCTGCTCTGCCCCCCCAGATCCCCTCCTGCCTGGCTGCTCCCTCAGCCTCCTGCCTGCAGATAATGAGTGAGCTGGGCGAGATCAGTGAAGCAGTGCCCACCAACTCTCCCTGAGTGATGTGTAGGAGGGTCAGATGCACAGGAAAGGAGCCAGGAACAGCTGGGATGACTGGGAAGGGAAATCTCCCCGTCACAACCTCCAGGCTGATCCCAACATGTTGTTAGACCAGAGGCAGGTCCAAGCTACCATGTTTGGCTCAAACTCTTAAACAGGAGCCATTCCTGTGGGAATCCATGTGGATGCAGAGCTGAACTCTGTCTAATAACGCAGATCTGGGTCTGTGCTTCCACCCACACGACAAAAAGACAGACAGATGTGAGCTGGTCAAGGTCTCTCTCCAATGCAAAATGCAGCATGAGAGCAAACTTGCTGCAGCCTCAGGGTCACATTTTGTCACCCTGCAGGATCACAATCCTGGAATCATTGCTCTAAGCCAACTAATCCTGTCTTCTCAATGAAACATCTTGTGTTCAACACCCCTTTCAAGAAGGTGCTGTGATCCCTTGGGTGCTCTTGGCTCCACAGCATCAGCCAGTGTCCCAAAACAGGGGACCAGGACATTGGGTGGGCACCATCACCGTGCCAGAAACACCCTAGCAGGAAAATACCAGGAAAAACTGGCCCTGAAAGGAGTTTCCCTCAACCTTGTCTGGAAATATCAATGAATCCTGTGAGCACCAAGCTCTTAGGTTCCCTTCATCACTGCTAGGTAAGGCCATGTTTTAGCTCATTGATCAGCAGTTGTAGGAGAATGAGTAAGATCAATCACAGCAAGAAAGGGAACTACAGTTCTTATTTTTAAAATGTATTTACTAACTTTGTTTCCTACCATCCTGGCTAAGTGCATATTAATAGGTTTTGGAGGGAGAGACGAAAAAGGCAGGACTTACGTGAGCAGCTCTTTCTTGATGTCCTTGGAGAGGAATTTCAGCTTGAAGTTGGTTAAAGTAACTTCACCTGGGTATTTTCTCTCTTCAAAGTTCTCCTCTGACACTTCTTGCTCATCAGCTTCCGAGGAGGCAAAAGAGTGAGCAGCAGGCTCTGACTGCAAGGAAAGGGCAGAGTTGTGTTGTGGGCATTGCTGCTGAGCTGTGGTGGGAAAGGATCCCAAATTCATCCCAGCTCAGGGTTAGTGCAGCACTTCCAGCCCTTCTGAGCCCCCTGCAAGCACCTCACAGTAGCCAACCCAGAGAACCAACAGTCTGTAATTTCCTGGTTTTACAGGAGAAATGTGTAAAGCACATCTGTATGCGGATTCACATGTGGCTTTCCCAAGATCTCGAAGGGATGAGGATCAGTGCAATCCCCTCACACTATTCCTCAGCAGCCTCTCCACGAGCAGAGAGGCAGGGGATGCTCCCAGCGCTGGGCCCCTCACCCCATCCAGGGGGTCACGGCTGCATTCCCCACCTGCAGGATTAATGTCGGTGTCATGCAGGGCTGTGGCTGCTAATGGCAGATATAAATCAGCCCGGGAAACATCACCAGGAGCACCACTGGTGGAAGGGACCCGAAAGGATTCACAAGAAAAAAAAGAGAGAAAAAGCACTGCAGACCCAGGGCAAGGGAAGTGGTGGGTTCATTCTTTCCAACTTCCTGCCTGGTTGTCCCTGGCTGACGTCTGATAGCACCAACAAAGCCAGGAATATTTCTCTCTTTGGTTCAAAGGAAAAACTGGGGGCTCTGGGGGAAAACTGGACGACTGTGCAGGCAAACGTGGAATTCAGTGACCCACAAGTTGTTATTCAAGCATCAAGAGCCACTGCTCACCTCCTCTGGCTCCTCTTCCCGCTGACGGTTTGGTTTCGTGTAGTCAATGGGCCCATCCCACTCATCCTGGCGGGAGGTCTGGCTGGACTGGGGAGAGGTCATGGTGCTGCTCGTGGCACTGGTGCTGTTTTGGCGCTGGGACACGTCGGGGGACTTCATGCTGGGACTGCTGCTGCAGCTGCTGCTGCTGGGGAAGGTGCTCTCCCGTTTGCGGTGTTTGTTCATACTCAAGTCCAGAGTCCCATTTTCATCCACCTCAATGTCCATGGACTGAAAGGTTGGAAACAAACCCAGTGTTAGCAGCTGCCAGAAATTCCCCATGGAGGTCTTTCCCCCGTTTGTCTTTTGCAGTGCCATGGACAGGTCTTCTTGTCCTGTCCTTTCCACAGTCAGGTAAGAGGAACTGTATGAAAAGGGATGCTCTTTCCTAAATATTTCAGGAACACATCACACAAATGCACCCCGGTGCTATCAGCAGTGTGGCATTTTGGTTCCATTGATTGAACACAGGCATCTAGTGCCACTTCAGATGCCCCACAGCATCCAAAACATCTGCCCAAGGCTGTAGGTGCAACATGGGATTTCTGGAAAACCTGTGTTCCTCTGAAAAATAGGGGGAGGTCAGACTGGATACAGCTGAGGGATCTCAAATGCCATCAGATACAGATCAGTGAGCAACTGAAACCAGCTCTGAGAATCACCGAATCTGTTGCTTTGGAAAAGCCCTCTAAAATCATTAAGTCCACCACTAAACCACATCCCCACGTCCTTTAAATTCCTCCAGGGATGGTGACTCCATCATGGCCATGGACAGCCAGTTCCTGGGCTTGAAAATCTTATTAGTGAATAAATTATTCCTAATATCCAGTCTGAACTTGAGACTTGGCTTGGGAGTGATGCTCATCTCACATGGGTAATTTGAACCACAGCACACTGAAAGCCAAGATCCCCTCCTCCAAATCCAAATCAGGGGAGCAAAAGTCTGATTTGGGACGGGTGCCTGCATTCCCTCTATATTTTAAAAAAACAAAATGAAAGGAAGGATAAACCAAGGAGTTTCTCCCAACCCAAACTTCAACTCTGGCCCCTGGGCAGTGGTGCCTGGGTGTGTTCACCCACCTTGCTGGGGGCCTCTTGCTGCTTGGTGCTGAGATTCTCGGGCATCTCCCAGCAGCGGGTGGAGAGGTTGAGGATGGCGGTGGCCGCCATGTGCGCAGCCTCAGCGTCGTGGGAGTAGTCGAAGCCTGTGGAGGAAGATGAAGTGCTCTTCACGTAACTGCTGGAGGGGCTGTGGCTGGGGGAAGAGGCCTTTGGAAAAGGTTTGGCTGGAATGAAAAGAGAAGGAACAACACAAGGCTAATGTATAAGCGGCATGAGCAGCAGGGAAAGGTTAAGTCAGTGTGACACGGTTAATGTATGCACAGCTCCTGGGGTTGTTCCCGATCCAAGGGCTGGTTTGTTGCCTGGGACGTGCAACAGGAGCAGTGCTGGCTGCAGCTTGTGCTTGGTGTGAAAGGTTAATTCATTAACTGACTCTGCCATCAATACCCAAAACACAAGTGCTTTTCTTCATTAGAGCTGCTCCTCGGTGGAAGCAGTTAAAGGAGAAAGCTTAGAGAAGCTTCCTGGCTCTTTTTTTATTGTTCTCTCTCTGTCCATAACTTATCTGCAAAGCTGACTTTTGGGGAGATTTGTTGCAGCATGTTTGAAAACTTAAAATTTATAAAATTACATTAATAGAAAAAACATGGCCATAAAATATGAGCTTCCAAGGATGACATTGGTGAAATATGGATTTTCTGACAGCTGACATATCATTTAAATATGCCAGAATAACAGGATTTATTACACAGCTGCGCACAGCCACACTGCTGCTCTGCTCCTGTATGTCACAGCAGAAGCAGTGCCAGCCTGGAGATACAATTTCTCTTCATACCATATGAAATGAAAGTATTTCTCAGGGTAGACTCACAATAAAACTTTCCCTAATAATAACTAATAATTCCCTATTAATAAAACTTGAAGCTGGTCCCACTTAGGGGACCCTCAGTAGTTCCAGTGAGTGCAAACAGGAGATCATCAGATTTAGAACAGTCACAGGATTTTATTTTGAATCAATTATCAAAATCTTCAAATTCTTTATTCATTCTACCATGCTCCCTCTGGGGGAAACCATCCCCCCTTTAGTGGGAGGCTTACCCAGGGAAGACTCATAAGCTTTGGCCTGATCATGGCAAAGCAAAGCCAACCTCAGCTGATGCAGCCACGGAGCAAAGTGATTTCATTATTCCCATTACAAACTCGTAATATAAGACACTATAAAATACTAATCTTCCCCAGCACTGCTTTCTTCCTCGTTGCGTGCGTATATAATGCATATTGACATTAATGGGAGTTATGCACACACATGCGGGGGAATATAAATCCCTCTGGATGAAGATCTCTTTAAAATAAGTTCTCAGTGAAAGGAGCAGATTTCCCTGCTATGATTGGCAATCATATTCATCTTGTCGCTTTGATTAACTCATTGGAGGTTTGCCCACATGGTTATTCTTGTTTCTGGCTGCTTGTTTTCCTGTCCGGTTTAATCCATGTCTTCGAGGCGGGGCACGAGTATCCGCCAGCCCAACCTGACAATATCCAGGATCGGGAGATGCCAATTTCAATTTCACACCGTAGGCTCAGTGATGCTTTTCCATTTCATAAGTATTTCTACCACTAATAGACTCGCAATCAGCAAATTAGTGAAATAAGTGATGAGAAAAAATAGAAAGGATTATCCTAGTGGGTCTGCTGGAATTATTTTTGTCAGTACAATTACCCTGAAAATTCTTTGCTAATATTGCAAATAACACGATCTATTCAGCGAGAGAATCACTTGTACTGGGAAACAAATTACTTTTCCATCAGCCCTAACCCAGGATGACAGTGGCAGTTGTGCTCTCTGGCCTCCATCCAATTTCATTGTCTGATCCTGAACAGATTTAGTACTGTAATAAAGGGCGCTCCCATTGTAGTGCAACAACCGGGATGCTTTCAAGTACGAGCACTTTTTTAGAGAGCAGCTGCATCAGGATTAAACAGGATTGTGGAAGTGGGATTAGCCAGACAGAAAGCCCTCTTGAGGCTGCTGACTTCTGCAAACTGGGCTCCTAAATATTTT
This sequence comes from Origma solitaria, assembly GCA_013397895.1. NCBI lineage: Eukaryota > Metazoa > Chordata > Aves > Passeriformes > Acanthizidae > Origma > Origma solitaria. The sequence continues at coordinate 1,362,908 of VZRL01003091.1, forward strand.
TTCTCCCCAATCAAAAAGATGTCTTGAGGTACATGGTTGGTGTCAAATGACATATTTGCATGGGCTGTGTCCCCATGCAGTGTCCCTCCTGCCCCTGGCAGCCCAATAAAACCTCAGGGTTTATTCAGCCATTTCATTTTCACCCACAGAGTTATAACCATTGCAAGGTCCTCAGAAGAGAGCAGAGGTGTGTGGCTACGATAGGAAAGAGCTGGAAAATAGGGGTGGGTGATCGATAGGTAGAGCTGGAGAGCAGAGCACGGCAGGGAAGACAAATGGGGGGAGTGGGTCATATATAAGATGGAAGAGAAGAAAACTGTAATCCATTTAGCCAGATGAGGAAAGCCAGATCAATAGATATGAGCTGCAAAGCAATGGGGACCAACTGAGGACAACTGTGTAACTTATCCCACCTCGAGACATCACTCAGATTAATGTTCCCACCACAGTTCTTCCCAAAGCCGAAGCCAAAGAGACTCTGCTCCAAACAAAGCTTTCCCAGCAGCCATGGACTCTTCCCACCATTTAAAGTGCTCACCTTGGAACCCATCTCGCCCTCCCCATCCCAGGAGGGTCCAGCAGCTCAGCCCCAAGACTCTCCCACCGCCCCAAAGCCACGATCCCAAAAGCCTCGCAACAAGCTGAGAAAGGCAGAAAATGCAAAAACCGCATCCATCCCTGCTCCCAACTTACATTTAAAGGCTTTAGGTGAGGTTTCGCTAGTCTGAATCTTTGGGGCAAGCATGCGTTTGCCAAAAACCTGAGCATCAAAACTTGCATAATCGAAGGTGACCTTGGAGTATTTCTCCAGCTCCTTGGCCAGGTTGGCCCGGGGGGTTGCTGGGACCATGTTGGGCCGGTAACTTCCGTACTGAGGGATCTCCAGTTGCTTCACAAAGCACATAGGCCTGAGGATGAAACAATGAACAGCAATTATTTCTCTTTTTCTTGACGAGGTGACCAGACATGATGGGGGCACAGCTGCACCTTGTTCCTGAGGGCTTGCTGGGGATGAGGAGGCAGTGACAGCCCTTTTGCTCTCCCTCAGCAATTCTGTGTCTGGTTTGGATCTCTCAAACTCCATTTTAATTTTTTCCATCCTTTTTTACCTTCTTTTTTTTTTTCTTTTCTTCATTTTAAGCAGAACACCAAGGTGTCAACCTCATCCAACACAATGTTCTTGCAGGCTGTCACGGCGTGGCAGCATTTTCCAAAAGAGTACAAGCTTGGGCATCACTCCCTTATGGGACCCGTGACACAGGGTGGCACACAAAGGCACGAGGACCCCAGCTCAGCTCCGCTCCCTGCTGCAGGTTCATTGCAGAGGCACCAGGGCCTCTCCCCTGCCTGCAGCCCCTCCTAGAGACCTGCTGCCACGGGGCTGCCTATCATGAATCAATTTGTCTTGCATATAAATTGTATATAAATGGCCTATTGTTATTCTCCTTCCCGTGACCTCTTTCCACCGGAGAGTCCTCGGAGCGGGAGCTCCTTGGAGCATGGACCGTCCTCGTGATGCGCTCTGAGCGCTCTGCGCCCAGCGCGGGCTCTGCGGCAAATAAATAAGTAATCGCCCTAAATGGCCTTTCCCAAGTAGTGAGTGCTGGAGCACCAGGGTGCTCAGCAGTCCTGGGGAGCAAATAAATAAGTGAATCAGAGCTCGATGCCTTTGTGGGAGGGCTGCTCAGGGCTTGCACTGCGGTTTTTATCCTGTTCTCGTTGCAAAATAACCAACCATATTCCAATCCATCTGCAGCCTCATGAATCACATCGGCTACGGAAGCCAGCATCTATCAGGGACATCCTTAATGGGAGACAGCCCTTTTTCCCAGGAAGAGAGAGATGGGCAAAGTATCAAAATTAATGTGACTCATTTGGAAACGAGCGGCAGGTTCCTCTCCTTTGAAATGTTCAGGCTAAGGAAGAAAAGCAGGTGGACTTTAACACACAACTGCCATGGAGTGATTTGTGTGTAGCCTAAATCTCCTCCTCCTCCTCCTCTCCCTCCCCGAGCCCACCCTACTTATAATGCTGATATAATAACCAGCCCTCGCTGGCAGTTCGTGCTGCGGAGCAATCGGCACAAGTGCCTTCTGCTGCACTGCTAAAACCCTTTGGCCTGTAGCCTCAGCATTAATTGATGCTACAGAAGCAATTCATTGTCCTCAATGCTCTCCCTGGGATCATCAATTAAATATCTCCCCACCTTGGCGAGACCTATGATCATAATAACAGGACTCAGCAGTATCAAGATACAGCTGGAGGGAGCCGTGACTGCTGTTCCTGCGAGCGTGGCGGGGCGGGGAGGGCTGGGGCAGTGTGGGGACGTGGAGCTGAGCTTTGCTGTCCCCCTTACCTGAGTATCCGGTCAGAATTGGAGCTGGTCTTCGCAGGATCACCAGACTGGGTTTGTTGCTTTTCGTGTGATTTGGCTAATTTTTCAGCAGCAGCAATGGGGCACCCAGATAAACTGTGGGAGTTTGTTTGGGTTTTTTTTTTTTTAAGGAGGAAAAAAGAGAGAAGGAAACCCAGCATGAGGAATGAGCAGGAAGGCCTTCATTTCTGGGACCTAGAGCTGCACTGAGCCCATGAGAAAAATATTTGCTTCCTCCACACTGAACGAGTAATAAGACAAATTCACATTGCACCTCATCAACATAAAATCATGGAATCATGAGGTATAAAATGGTTCAGGTTGGAAAGGACCTTAAAGACCTTGTTCCAACCCCTTTGCCATGGGCAGGGACACCTTCCTCTTTCCCAGGTTGCTCCAAACCCCATCCAACCTGTCCTTGGACACTTCCACAGATGGGGCATCCACAACTTCCCTCAGCAACCGTGCCAGGTCCTCCCCACCCTCACAGGGAAGAATTTCTTCCAATCTAACCCTGTCCTCTCTCAATTTGAAGCCATTCCCTTGTCCTGTCACCCCATGCCCATGCAAGAAGGAGCCAAAGCTGGTACCTCCTGTGCGTGTTGCGGTTGCTGTTGACGTGACCCTGTCCTGTGCACCCAGGCGTGGGACATTTCAACACGTTCTCGTGCATCGCCAAGACTTGGGAGCGAGAAGGGGAAGGGGAGAAGGGAAGGGAAAGAAAAACAACTTAATAAAAATCAAAGAGAAAGAAAAAAGAGAAAATCATCAAGCCTCGCACGCTGGTTTCCTAGAAATCGGGAAACGTGAAATGCTGTAATTAGAATTTGCAGAGGGAAAAATATAAGATTTACAAGGCAACAGTGCCCAGGTTATCACTAGATTAGCATCTCTGCGCACAGCCTGAGCTTTCTCCTCGTTTTCTGATTGCAATCCACGTTCCCCCATCCAGCCCCTCCTCCCCACCCCTCTTTCGGAACCAGGTCTCCCATTTTCAGGTAGTTTTAAGTGATTGAAGTTGTAGCTCTGCTTTTATCTTTAGGACTGGTCTTTGTTTGATTTTTTTTTTTATTTTTAATCTTCAGGATTATTGCTTCCTGCAGCGCTGACCTTAAAAGTAAAGAAAATAATTTGATCTGCAAGCTTTTGTAAAGCCCACAGCTTGTGTCAGTTATTTATTAATATTTTTGCTTGCATTCCAGCCTGTGAAGATAGCTGTGTATGTTCTCCTTGTTTCTTCCTGTTCTGTGTTTATGTCAGGTCTGCAACCTTTGAAATTACTGATAAGGAAAGGCTTCTCTCTTTTTTGGTCTATTATGCCATTATCATAAACATACAACATTGATTTTTATGTGTCTGTACAGGGAAAGCTATTTAGGATGCTGATAGAGAGGTAGAAATAAAATCTCTCTCTGTGCACATGTATATACAGAAATCTGTTATGAGGAAAATAAATATTTTCTGTAGAATAGGTGAATCTTGGTATAGCACCTTGGGAATTTTGCAATGATGAGAGCACAGGAGACTCAGCAATCCTGCACATCCTGAATGACTCCTCTCCTTTCCTGCACGACAACATATCTGGACAACAAGGAAGAACAATATCTCCTTTTTCCCAACATGATGTCCCGAGCAGGGAAAAACGTGTGACTTTCAGTACAAAGATGGGCACTGCTTAACCCACCTCGAGGTGGGCAGGTGTTTTTAAAGCCCCTCTTTGATTTCGAGAGAAGGGACCTCATTCTCCACAGGATGGTGCTAAAAATCCTTAAGAAGGACACGACTTCCAAGTAAATCCCCATCATGTTTCCTGTGAGTAGTGATAACACTTTGGTGGATAGCAGCACCCAGGATCAACCTGGAAAAGCACCATCCCATGCCAAAAACTCTTGTTATACTCCAAGGAATAACATCAGACTTTTTTTCTAGGGACTCAGTCATAAAATTCATATCATTTGAGAAATTCCCCCAGGAAATTAGGCTCCACAGTGACTGAAGCAGCCCTCGGTATCCCACCATGTACTCACTCTCGGGGGGGATCCTGTCTTTGTGCGGACAACCCGAGAGGCTGCGATGGTGAGGGTAAAGTCCCGTGACGTGGCCGGTCCCATCGCAACCAGGAGTTGGACATTTGATTTCTCGCTTCTCAGGTCTTGAAGGATCTAAGGATTGTGGGGAAAGGGCAGTGGGAAGGACGTTAGTGGATTTGGAGGGGAAGAAGCGGAAAAAAGTGCTGAGGATGCTTCTCACCACTTTTCCAGTCAAGCAGGGAGAAATCTTTGGGTTTGGAGGGGTTTTTTTTCTGGAGGTGGAAGTGTAACATTGGAAATTTCAAAAATTGAAATCAGCAAGGTAATCTGAGGAAATAACATGACTCGGAGCAGAAAGCTGCTCACAATGACCCGCTCAGAGTCAGGGGATGCTAAAGTCCCTGCCACACCCCTCATGTTGCTGTGGCCAGATTCCTAACATTGCTTTAAAAGCCACTTGGATTTTAAATTAGCCCTTCTGCTCAGGCTGAGGTTTTCAAGGTTAACTAACAATTTAGCCAAGCAAATCCTCTGGTCAGAGGGAGGAACCCTCATGACGGTATAGAGGACACCATCGTTGTGTGCATTCACTGCTGACCTCTAGGTTGTCCCCATCGCTCTGGGCATTGAGGATTTGTGGTTAAATTCTGCCTGTGGGCTATGAACTCCCCCCAAATCAACCTCACAGTCTGTGCTGAGTAGACAAATTCATCTCTTTCACCAGGGATGGGAAGGAGAGAGATGCAAAAAGGTTTGTCCTGTACCTTTGCCATAGTAGCTCTTCCGCATGCTGTCCAGCGGTTTGTTCTGTTTGTCTTCCACCTGGAAGTGCTTCACATGCTCTCCTGGCAGCCGGCTGGGCTCCCGCACGATTTTCACCTGCTCGGCTTTCAGGGCAATGGCTTGTTCCAGCAGCCCCAGGTTCCCCCTGGTCATCATGTCGTACATCTCCGACTCGTCGGTCACGGCGGATTTCTGGGAGCGGGCGTCGTCGTCCTTGTCGTCATCAGACCGGACCTCCACGATGACCGAGTACTCGGGCTTGGGGCTGAACTGCCCTTCACAGTGGCTTTTCTGGGTGTCCTGAGAAGTGTGAGGAGCTTCCTCGCAGATCACTTCAGGAGCCATCTCCTCCTCCTCTTCATCCTCCTCTTCTTCCTCTTCCTCCTCCTCCTCCTCATCCTCTTCCTCCTCTTCCTCCTCATCATCATCCTCCTCCTCCTCATCCTCCTCATCCTCTTCCTCCGCTTCAGCCTTTTCCAGCTTGCAGGACTCCTCTCCGTTCGCATCGTCCCGGGCCTCCGGACACAACTCGCTGCTGCGCTCGCTGGTGACCTCGATGACCTCCTCCGCGTCCTCCGTCTGGATGATGATCTCCTTGTCGCACTCCTCCTCCACCAACTCCTCTCCTGCATCCTCGTGGACCAAATGCACAACGTTGGATGCTGGCTTGGAGCCCTGCAGCTCTGCTTCGGGCAGCTGCCCTTCGATGGCGAGCGTTTCCTCTGCTATTTGGCCTAAGTTGAGGAGGGAGTTGGCGATTATTTCTTGGTAGCTGCTGTAGTTGGCCTTGCTGGGCCCAGACGTGCTTGTCGCTGTGTTTTGCCCGTAGTGGGTTGATTTTGCTGGGCTTCTCTCTGAGGGAGGGAAATCAAAAATAGAAAGAAAAAGGGAAAGGGAAAGAAGAGATGGAAAAGAAAAAAAAAAAAGAGGAAATGAAAAGAGAAGGAAAAGAAGAATGCAGTAAAAGAGAAAAGGAAGGGGAAGAGAAAATGCAGGGGGAGAGAAAAGGGGGCAAAGAAAGTAATTATATAAGCTCATAATGTCTTTGTCATACTTAAGAGAAACCAGAGCCTGGCCGTTCCACCCCTGGAACAGCCTAATTTATTGCATTTGGGGATGGCAGGTAGAAAAGGGAAGGTTTCATAGGACTCAGATGCACGACCTTCCCGCTGCCTGCCCCATCAGCAGATATCTGACATCCCCTCCCAGTGCCCCCGGTGAGCAGGGCAGTGTCAGGAGCCTGGCTGAACATCCATGTCCTTTTCCAGTCACTCTTCTCCTGGATAGTGGCCAGATCCAGCAGAGAGGAGGCCCCTGCTGAGCCCCTCATGGCACGGGCATGGGACCCTGGCTGCCTTCCCTGCCTCACAGCAAGCCCCTCTGTGCTTCCCATGGGTCTTTCCCTAGCAAGCATCCCTGATGGAAAAGACACTGGACACTTTTGGATGGATGGAAAAGACACTTAACACACTGGAGGCACTGTGCCCTCTCAGCTTAGCCAGAGCATTGCCACTGTGCTTCTACCCAACATAATAATTGAAGGACCCATCCTGTACATAATTCAGAGGAGCTATAACTCCTGGCTGTTAACACTTCCTGCCCTTTCTTCATCTGCAGAACACAGCTCAGCAATCAATAATGCTAAAGCACCTTCTGCTGGCTCGGGGCTGCGGGTCTCCTCCTGCTCCATCGCCTCCGCCTCGTCCTCCTCCAGCATCCCCTCTGACTCATCGGAGCCAGACTCCTCCTTGGCCTCAGCCTCCTCGCTGCCGTCGCTGTCGACATTGTAGCCTTCGTCCAAGGCCAGTTTGAGCGGATGGGATTTCCTCTTGGACACCAGATGTTCGGCCTCCGCATCCTGAAGTTTCCTCTTCTTGGCTAGAGGGCAGCTTTGTAAACTGCAGATGGGATCAAGGAGCAGAGAGGAGGAATTGCTGTGTGAGAAAGGCCTGGCTACCTCATCTCAACCACTTAGGCAAAGGCAAGTGGGACAAATACACAAATAATACCAAAAAAATCATCCAACACCCCAGATTTTTAGCAGGTTTAACCCTTCATGGCCAGCTGTGCTCTCAGACCTTGACTTTGTGCAACTACATCAACTTTTTTCCAGAAATCAGCACACAGATGCTGGGATGCTGCATCCCCGCAGTCCATGTCCAGGGAGCACCAGGACCAGCAGCAGAACCATCCTCCAACTGCTCCAATTTCACCATTATGGGGTGATGAAAACCCTGAGTTTAGTCTGGCGTGGCCTCCAATGCAGCCAATGTACTCTCATTCCTCCTTCCCAACCACAGTGGCACCAGGCAGACCAAAATCTCTGCCCTTCAGCAGCTCCCACCAGCCCCAGACAGCTGAGTCAGGTACTTCTGGCCAAGTTTGGGGTCTGTAGGAAGGCTGCTATGCGTCTGAAGAAGCAGATCCCCCCCAGGATCCCTGAGGGACTGATGGAGAGCCAGAAACAGGCAGATTTGGGACCGACAAGTTGGGTTGCTGCTCTGAACCAGACTTCCTCCAGTGAACGCCTGTCTTTGGGTCTGTTGCTCACATTTTTCCATCCCCACTGCCTCCAGCCCCGCCTCACCTTCTGTGTCTCGCATACTTCCCACGGATATGTCCTGAGCCATTGCAGCCTGGGGTTGGACAGCTTGGGAGGGAAACAAACAACCATCAGGAACAGCAAGAGGACCAGAGAATTAATTTTTAATTAGAGTTGTATAAACTACAGTCAGATAAACAGGTTCTGTGCCCAAGGAACAAACTAACTGAAGAGAATTTCCTGCAAATGGTTCGGTTTGCCCTTTGAATCCCAAGGGAGGAGGGCAGGAGAGCAGCCTTGCAGTTTGCTAAAAATTAATGAAATTACTCACCCCATTTAATTAGATGAACGGTTTGCTATAGTTTTCTGAATATGTTTAATTAAAGATTTGCATGTGTAAGAGCAAGCTTTTAAAGGCAGACAGCTACTGCACTCTGCCTCTCTGCTGCCACTCTCCTGTTTTCTTTTTCTCAGGAGGAAAACATGGGCTTTCCCCTTATCTGATGGCTTTTCAGGGAACTGGGGTTCCTTACGATAAGAAATGGGTGAATTTTTGGACAGAGCTGGGACTTTATCAAGGAGGTTTTAGCCAGACACCTTGGATGGAGATTACCAGGACTAAAATCCTCAAAACCTCGCTTTTGGGGGAATGGATGGGATTTAGGTGACTAGATCTCCCAAATCCCTGCATTTTTTCCTGCTGCTCTGCAGAAGAGGATGAGTTAAAGGCTTGCAGGGAGCTCTGAGCCTGCTCACAGCCACTGCTGCCTTTGCTTGAGCATCCTTCACACGGGACCACACGCCTCCCCTGCAGGGGTAATTAGTCCCAGCTTCAGGAGCTGTAAGGGCTCCAGATAAGAAGCATTAAAGCAAACATTTTCTGGCAAAACCAGATTATGGCATTGATTATAGGACGCCCAAGTGACTTGCCTGATGTCTGAGGAATTCTGGAGTCGTGTAGGATTAATAACCTCATTTAGCACTGTATCACCCTCAGCCTGGGAAGTTGGAAGTGCTAATGAAATCTCCCGATGGCAGCGCAAAGGGAGAAGGCACAGCCAGCCCAGAGGGGATCTGGCCAGCCTGTTATTCTCTGAGTAAAAGGCATGGGACAACATTAAGTAGTACCAAGTGCCAAGTCAGGCTTTAGGGAGTCGGAATTTCTGCTCTCAGCAGAGCTCAGCCCTTGCAGAAAGCTGAGCACACAGAGGGTCTGACTGCACTGGGAGCACCGGCAGGTTATTAGTGGTTCAGCTGTCCAGAATACAAGCCAGATCTTTGCGTTCAAAGAACAGAATTCATCCCAAAACAGGGACAGGATGGTGCTGCTGAGCTGTCAGGAGAGTAGCAATCCTTCCTTCAGGGTTAGCAAAGCTTTTCCTGAGGGCAAATGGTGGCAGAACATCCCCTAAAGGGACACAGCTTCCTGGGGAGGTGAACTGCCCCTCATGGCTCCTCCAGACAAGTGTTCCCTTCCTGCTGTCTCCTTTGCTCGTGACCTGGCTTGAACCCCTGCTGCTGAGCATCCTCCAACACCATCTCTTGTAGGATGGCTCCCAGCTTTTCTGGCATCCACACACAGCCCCAGCTCCACCACACCTGGGCTCTGGCCCGGCATGGAGGTGTCCCTTCTCCAGCAGGTCACTCGAGGTCATAGAGAACAAAATCTCATCCCACTAACATGTACAACTGAAAGAGGAAGCTTCCCTCTTCGCTGCTTATGATCTAAAAGTCTATTTGATTTTAATTGCCCTCAGTCCTGGCTGAGGCTGCTCTGTCCCAAGCAGCCCCAGCCACACTTTCGGTGACTGCACACCAAAAGACAGAGCGGTGTTTATGTCACCAGTGACTTGCCTGAAAAAGGCTTTATTCAATGGGAAACAAGAGCAGCTCTGATGAAGATGTTACAGGCTTTTATAAGTTTTCCTGTATCAATTAAAGCTGATTACCCATCACCCCATTTTTGATGTGGTTAAATGAAGCCTGCAATGAAAAGTATGTAGGAAAGAGCCAAGTGCTTCAGCATTGAGGTTTGCCAAAGCAGGTGTCAATTTGGGATGTTTCTGGCTTCAGTGCGATGATTTAATGCCTTTAAAAAGCACCAGCACAGAGGTGATGCTCTACATGCTCTGGCCCAGGCTTTCCCTCCCCACTCTCCTTTGGGGAAGGTTTGTGTATTTTGGCAGGAGTCCCGAAAGGGGAAACAAACAGCCTTCGAGGTCTGCTAAAGCTGTTCTCCATCCCTCAAGCGCCACCACACCGACCAGCTCTCCCCCTATCCGCAGCCTTCATCTGCTTGACAAAAGGGCTTCTTATTGTTATGCAGACGATGCCCTGCTTCCAATTAGTCGATTAATCGTCCAGTTATTCAGGCAATTAGGTGACAGCTGCAGAGATGGCTTTGTGGAGCACTCTGTCCTGCCCCTTAGATATGTCACCTGCTCCAATTACCACCTCCACTCAAGTGTTCAGCAATAAAAGTTGGAGAAGGGGCATGCCCAGCGCTGGCTCCTCCCGGCTCTCCAGAGTAACGGGAGAGTGGAGGAGCAGAAATGCTCTGAAATTGGGTTGGTTTAGGTCCAATTACTCTTTGACACGTGTGGCTTTTTAAGGAAGGCTGAGAGGAGAAGCAGCCCCTGCTATTAGTGCCTGTCCAGGTTAAAGGCTCCTACCTCTGGCACAAGCGCCTGTGCAAGGTTTAATGGGAGCTCAGAGGTGGGGGAGGCTGTTAGATCTAATGAGAAGCTCTGCAGGGCTGCAGAGGCTCTGCTCCTGCTCTTTTGGCTGCTGCTGTTGGCATCCCAGCACTGCTAAATGGTTGACAACACGACCTCAAGTGACTGAACGGGGACACGGGGCCAAAGGGGCATCCAGCACCAGAAGTGATGTGACAAATATGTGGAAAAACCCTCTGGTTAGTAGGATGTTGACCCTAATGATCCTGAAACACAAAAAACGGGCATTAGGTTTTGCTTGAGTTTGGATCTGGGATAGGAGAGCGGATGGCTGGAGGGTCTCCAGTCAAATGTGATTCATCCAGAGCTCGGGTTTTCATTTCTTTAACTCTTGTGATTCCTCCAATGTGTTGCCAAGTGGTACCCTGGGGACTTGGACACAACCACCAATGGGAGCCCCACAGCAAGACCGCATTAGCCCCACAGCTTTGCTCCCCTCTCCCAGGTCCCCGAGGTGAGGGACTTCTCTCCATCCAGTCCTACCACGGGATCCCCCCTCCCTCCCAGCAGCAAGGAGCAGCAGGGTCCTTACCTCACCTCCTGGCCGATGAGCTCTGTGGGCACTGGGCGAAGGGCAGGACGCAGCAATGGAAACAAACACAAGGTCAGAACCAAACCTGGGGTGCCTGGCTCCCCACCAAGACCGAAACTCTCCTGCCTGCAGCTGCGTTTCTATTGCCCCCCTGGGCATCCCATTTGGAAAAGACAGGGCCAATCTATCCTGCTGTCCTTTGCTGCATGCCAGCCTGTAGTAAATGATAATCCTGCCTTGTAAATCCTCCCGCCTGTGCTTATTTTCAAGCAGGTGAGTGCACGCTGGCAGCATCAGGGACTGCCTCTCTCCTTTGAATCCGTGATGACTTTGAAGTCAATGGAGCTATTCTGACATGCATGCATGTAACTCAAACACTGCCAAATAAAGACTGAGTTTTCTCACGCCTCCATCTCTCTTTTTGCCCTTTAAATCTGCTCTTCAATTTCTTCTTTCACAGTTCACGACTATTTTCCTGCAATGGCCACATTCACCTCTGTAACACCAATATTTTTTTCTCCTCTCCCTGTCACACCAGATTGATGCAGGAGCCCCTGCCAATGCTCAGACATATGATAGTGTTTTTTTACTTGGGATATAGGGTAAACAACAGTTTGTAGGATTTTTAGGGTTTATTCCCCACTCATGAATAGGAGGGCTTCTCACTGCTCACAAGAAGTACAGCAACTTCACATCGCAGCTGAAACCTTGCATCCAGCCAGGAATCCAAATAATCAAGAGGGAAAAAAAAATCCCTCAGCACAAGTCTAAATTTGCCCAGGCTAAAAACCATAACACGTTTGCTCAATTTGTTTGAGCTAATTGGGTTTCCTGGGATCCAGCTCCCGGTGGGATGACTCACAAGCTTCAACAAACTGGAGGCAGTGCCGAGTCCCAGGGTGCAGGCAATAAATTACCTTTTCACATCAATAAAACCCGGATTCAAGCGTGGGGAAGGCAGGGTGTGAGAAAATAAATAGAATCAGGGCGCTCTCATTTGCAACCTGAATGAGCACCTTTGTGTATGTGCAACAAAGCAATGAAATTCAAATATTCAAGCTCGGTTCAACACAGCTGGCAACATCTGTTTTGGTTTTGTTTTTAGGAGGTGCAGATGCTGTGAAGAGCAAGGAGGAAGGAAGGTGAGGGCAGAAGGAAGGTGGTCCAGCCCAGCTGTAGGATGAAGCTGCAGTCCCTGCAGCCATCACACCTTTCCAACCTTGCTGGTTCCTCACTTCCATCCACCTTTGTCACTCGTCGCATCTACAACCACAAAAATGAACCAAAAAATAGAGAGGCTGCTCTGTAACCATCACACATGGCTAAGGGACCACCTGAAGTGACACCCTGGGCTCTATCGGAGCCTCTCGCCTTCTCCCAGAGAGAAAGCACGCAAAGAACTGCAGTTCTCTTTTTTCCTTTTTTTAATCAGGAAATAAATAGCAATCAATCTTTGCATTAACCAGTTGTTTGTCCTCCCATCCCTGCCGGGGGATGGCCCATTTGCTTCTCCAGCGTGAGCTACTTCTGCCAGGCGCTCTCAGATGTGCGACTTCAAAGCCGCTGGCAGAGTGAGCCTGATGAAAGCCCCGGGAGCTGATCTGAAGCTCCAGTGATTGCCATCCCCTACAGCAAAGCAGGCATGGGGGTGTTTTTTCCATATTTCCTTGTTATTTTCCTTCAGCTGGGCATAGAGGATAAGGGTTAAATATCATAAAGTTTTGTGGTAGGAACTTCTGCAGGTTTTTTAGACAGATTTCAGTGGGGTTGGGGCAAGGGCAGTGACTATAACTTAAAGAGCTAAGCCTGGAGTTGAAAAATCAAAGCCCGTGTGGAAAAAGGAAAGTGCAGGGAGCTGAGGTCTGTACAGCCCAGTGCTCCTGCTCACCTCGGATAGACTTGGATCGCGTGCGTGCTCTCTTGTCGTCATTTTCTAAACTCATCTGCAACAGAAAGAAAAGAATCATTACTGAAAGATAACCAGAAAATTATCATTAAAGGACAGTCTCGTACGTGGTTGTCACTTTGTGTAAATACTTGGGCATCTGGGAAAGCTTTTCTGTGTTTTTGAGATGGAGGCTTCTTGCCTCGGCGCTATTGTTCAACCCCTAGTGCCCAGATTTAGTAATTTTAAATTAATTTCCACATCCTGGGACACAGGAAGGACTTTGCCTGTCAAGCAGCACAAAGGGACAAACACCTAGATGTGATGGTCCATGGCAGAGAGTGGCTGTGCCTGAGATAGCTCTTGTTAAGGGCAGAGCTGATTCCTCTGGATTTATATCACGGATCTTCCGTGAGCACCTGGGTGGAATGCCAACACAGAATCAGAAATCCCTGAATAAGTGTCTGCAGCTGATCTCCTCCCTGAAAAGGGCAATTCTTCACAAGTGCCCTGAAGAGCAACCTCTCCTCTCTGCTTAAATTCGCCACAAAGAGGTCTGCATCTAAATAATCCACAACGTGGACATCAAACACGAGGTCTGCAGGGAACACGGGCATGAATAAGTAACATCGGGGACTTCAAAGTTCTGCATATTAATTAAACATCACCACATGCCACAAGGTAGCAGAAGGCTGAAGTGCAGCCACCTCTGGGGCGCGGCACCTTTGAAACCAGGCAGTGCCTGGAGGTGGGAGCAGGAGAGCAGGGCATGGCACAAAGACATGGCTGGAAGAATATAAATGGGATTTCATTAAAGTTGTCAAAGGAGCTGCTGAAGTGGTCAAAGAGCTGTTTTGCGTCCTGCCCTCGGCACGGAGATGCTCTCTCTGCAGGCAGGAGTGTTTGGCAGCAAATGCCAAGGGCATGAAAGATCAGGGTGTGAGTAGGGAGGGGGATCAGAGCCTGGTGGGTTGGGAAGAAAATCTGGGCTTTACTGCAGTGTTACCGTGTGGGACTTTTCCTCCAGAGATTACAAGGAGAGAGAAAAGGAGGCCAAAGCACCGTTTACAAGTGGGATTTGACATAATAAAAAACCTCTCTGGAGCATCCTCTACAAAGGCCCTGTTAGAGAAGGAACAAACCAGCTCCTGTACCATCTCCAAATGAGGAGGCTCAACAGCTCCAGCAGAGCTGACACAGCAGGGACAGCAGCAGCTGCTCCCCCTGCTCCAGGGGCAGAAGGGACATGCATGCAGAGCACACACTGCTCCGCTGGAAGTCGGGGTGGTGCAGGTGGGGCATTTGCCACCGCATCCCCACATGCACCCTAAAAACCTTTCTTGATGAATGCTACTCTCAGTGCCCAGCAGAAGGGCCAGAGCCCCTCACCGTCAAAGGAGGCATTGCTTGGGGCTTTCCTTGAGGTTTGGGAACAGCAAGGAGGGAGGGAAGGAGGCTGGTGGGGCAGGCATGGTCTGCAGCCCATGGGGCACCACAGCTAAAATCCCCTCCGAGATGAGGGATGAAGTTTCCCCAAGCACCTCTCTCCTTCACACTGCCACCTTCCAGAAATTCAGTGTTAACATGCAATGATTTGTTAGACAGGGAGGTTGGAGAGGAAAGAAGAAAAAAAAAAAAGTG
>VZRL01003091.1:1377436-1391321 GCA_013397895.1 Origma solitaria
GGGAGGAATCAAAACCTGGAGCAATTTATGCATCCTGTCAGCATTCAGCTCATGGCATGGCGGTGTTGTGCTCCACGTTTATTACAATCTTCCCAATAACACAGCAGACAATTACTATAATTTGTATTTTTAAAGCCCCGGTTCCCTGCGGACCAATGGCTCCCGTTTAAAGTGTGGAGAGGAGCAGGTGTCACAGGGACTTCATTACATTTATGAGCCTTTCCATGCCGCCGTGCGCTGAGCTCGCTCCCTAATGCCTCCACACACCACCAGCACAACGCAACCTCGCATTGCTGGAGCCTCCAACCAGCAGGAATTTCAGAGAGGGCTTTTTCTTCCTTTTTTCCTTTTTTTTTCTTTTTCTCCGTTGTCCAAGGGAAATGGGATGTAACGGGGTGGTGCCTAAGCAATGTGGGTTTCCTGCAGATCAGATTTTCAAAGGGGCGGAGGAGGTCAGGCTGTGGGAAGGGCAGTGCCTGCAAGGGGCCAGCTCTGGCCAAAAAAGAGGGACTGGGACCCATGCAGACAGCATGGAAAAGCAAAGCAAAACTTCATTTTTCTTAGCCAGGCAGGTGGGGTGGGCTCAAGCTGCTTGTCATTTCAGGTCACATTTGCTTTCAGGAGTTAAATATCATGTCTGAGCTGGCATCCAGGCTCCTCACTACCCCCAGCACCTCAGAGTAATTCCTCCCATTGCCTTCCACACCAGAAAGAATCAAACACCCTGGGATGACAGGAGCCTGCTAAGGACCAGATAATGGAAAAGCCAAATAAGCTGCCTTGCCTGGCCTATTATTAAAAAAAAACAAACCAAANAACTTCTAAATTATTGAGGGCTTTCTCCATATGGAATACCCCATCACTTGTTTAGAAAACTTGACACAGCCTCACCACTATGCATTTATAGTGTTTCACTTACATCACCATTGGGATGGGGTGGGCTCTGCCCTCCCAGATTCTGTTTTCTACCGTCACGCTCCTTTCCTCAGCTTAAACCAACAACAGGATCATCCTCAAGAACCATCATTTCCCTCCAAAGTGCAGAAACACCAGGAATAAGATCCATTTTCGGAGCTCAGCCCCTGCTCCTCCCAGGCAACTTAAACAAGTGGCACAGCCACGGCTGCGCTCCAAGAGCCTCCGTGAGATCAGGCTCAGATGCAGGAAGGTTACATGAAACTATTGTCCTTTATTGTTGCCTTCTCAGCCAGAAGCCCTCTAGACAGATCGTTTTAATGCGAAATTTCAGGTCACACAGTGCATGTTTGCAGTCCTGGAGACCGACAGGGTGTTTTCATTAGGTTTCTCTCTTGCTCACATAGCAGCCAGGCTGAGGAGCTGTCTGGATTTCAGTCTTATTGCTTTAACTCTGAAAGAAAGCAAAGCAATCCAAAAGGAAACCTGCAACTAAATTATTGCTGCCAGATGCCAGCCACAAGCACATTAAACCAGCTAGAAAGAAGAGAGGTTTATTCCACACTTCCTCACCTTACCAATGACTTATCTGTAAGATTAAATCAAAATAAGTATCCAGCATGTCTCCTAACCCAGCACTACAGGAAAGGACCCTCTGCTGGGTCTCAGGGTACTCCCTTCAGGATTTAGCTTAGTGCTCTGCCTGTGCTAGTCAGGGTAACCTTGGGAACATCAGCTCTAAGTGCTCCTTTTTCCTCCTTTTCTTTCAAAAAGTAAGAAATATCCCCTGCCCCGTGTGTTTACCCAGCACTAAGGAACTCCCTAACATGAGCAAAATACAAGTTACAATGATAATATGTCAATCCTGCAAACCTAAATCAATGAGGTTCAGACAGGTAAACCTGAAAAAGAGTTTAACCCAAGCACAATGTGAATTTTAACAGCCAGATTCTACGGTAAAGGTCTTGTTTTGCTGCCAAGACAGCAATACAGCACGGATCTGAAGTTTCATTTTACAGAGTACCTACAGGGTTGACATTTTCTTCTTCCTTCTTATCTTAATACACATTTCCTCTCCAATGGAAGCCCGAGGAACATAACAGAACACAAACCCACTTAGGAGCCCGGCACGTGCTGATGCCCAGGTGTGCCTGGGCTTCGACAGCTCTATGCAAATCTGCCATTAAAAGCCCTGCTGAAATTCCCCCCGGTCAGCAGTAATACTTTATATGTATTCAAGAGCACCACGGAGCTCAGAGAAAATAAACATGCTGAAAAACCCTTCAGCTGGACAAAGGGAGGTGAGGATCTAACAGGAATATTTATTTTACACTGAAAGCAGCAGAGCTTCCGTCATTGCTTATTTGTGGACATAGCAAAATGCCAATTGCAAGAAGCAGAACCTGAGCTTTAGAGGGACAGACAGACACACAGTGCCTCTATTTTTAGTTTTTAAAACCCCCAAACTTATATTTACCTAGCAGCAGAAGGAAAATGCCTGAAGAAATTACATTTTTTCCTACAGAATTGTTGAAAAGGAGTTGTCTGCTTGGTCCTTCCCCTCTTACAGGTCTAAATAGTCCCTTCTTTAACTCCTCAAGGGAAAAAGAAGCAAAACTACCTCTCAGTTAGGATGAGCTTGAATGTCCTATCCTGACTTCTCCTCCCTTGTTCTGTTTTCCTATGAAGAATCCCTCTTTGGCTGTTGCAGGCTGAATACAGGTGGAGAGACCTGGATCTTGGTCTCCAGATTTCCCTCCTTTCTTCTCTGTAAAGTGCCATAGCACCTTTGGTCATTGCAGAAAATGAGGAGGACTTTGTCCTGCTGGACCTTCTCTAGCCGTGAATTTTTAAAATAAATAAATAAGGAATGATGGAAGGAGGAATACCTTTGATCAACAGTGTGCCTCTACTTTTAAAAAAAGGCTCAGTGGTAGCTCCCATCTGCTATTTTATAACCACACTCTGAGATCAGGAGGATTTTTTTTCCCTCTTCTTCCTTTAGGGTCTTCCTAGCTGCTTGATTTAAATCCTCCTGACGTTCCACCTATTGTGAGTCCTGTTCTCGGCTGAATAAGCTCCCGTCTGCCTTTTGCTCTGAGTGCTTCCAGGAAAGGACACCCTGCGCGGTGTTCCCGAGCTCCGAGGCGGGAGGGGGAGGATTTTGCCTTGACATGTTGAGATGCAAACCCACAGCTTGTACCCACCTCGAATCCGACACTCCAGCTGTGTCACAAACATCCTCCTGAAGCCGTGCTGTCACTTTGCATTTGCAGAAAGGGTCCAGCCCCCCCCAACAAAAGCACCCAGCTCTGCGAGTGAAGCGCTTCCCAAGCGCCGCAGCGATGGCAGCAGCATCCTCCACACTCGAGGGAAGCAGAGCAGAAAAGCTGCTCCTGAGCATCACATCTGACACAGGCGCAGCTGCACCGCTGCCTCGGCAGCGCTGACAGCCCGGCATTAGGCTGGGTGATTTCAGAGGCTGTGCTTGAAGTTGACACACACTTTCCTCTTGACGGTCGGGAAGCGCTGCGGAGCGCGATCCCAATGCCAGCGAGACCTAAGTGGCTCCGCACGTGCTGGAGGCTCTCACGCCAGGAGAGGAGGGGTAGGGAAGAGGGGGGAAAGAATTGTTGTTCTTCAGTCTCATTGTTTTTCTGCTCGGTGATAAGCTGGCTGCCTTTTCCGTAAGATTATCCTCGAGTGGCACAATGTGAGGGGATTGCCGAGGTGCAGCTCTCTGAAGGGGACAGCGGGGATGGGCTCTGGTGGCCCTGCCACCATCAGCCCTACCTGTCCTGACAGCAGTCAGCCTTCACCAGCAGCCTGCCTGCCATCCATCCATTCATCCTGCCTGCATCCCACTTAGATCCCCACGGCACAGGAAAACAGGGAAGATTTGGGACACAAAGGTTCATTTTGCCACCAGACACTGCGGTCCAGGACGAGCCCTGGCAGCAGTGTCCAGGCTCAGCTGGCTCCGTGCAGAGATCAGCTCTCCCCAGCACTGCAGAGATCTCATTTCAAACCTGTCATGGGAAATTTTATCCCATGCTTGGACTTCTTTAGAGGCAAAAATAAATAAGTAAACGTGCCCCACATCCCATTGTCCTTCACCACTGCGCATCCTGTGGATTACGAGCTGTGACTGGCATGAAAAACTACATTTAAATACAATATATATTTTATGAGCACACAGAGAAGTACAAGCATGTGCACACAATGCAGATCCAAAGGTTGGAGAGTGATTGAGACCTCTCCCCGCTGTGAGGTAAGAGGGCTGCACACTCACACGATACCCAGGCTCCCTTCAGACTCCCCCTCCCCATCTCCTTCTCTCACCCCTGAGCCAGGCACTCAGATAAAACACAGATAAGCAGAGCTGAGGATTGCAAGAATGGTTAATATTCGTGATGTGCTTGTTAGAGACAGAGCACCAGATGAGCGCCAGGTACTGGGAATGTTACCTTTTGTAATCATTACTTTATTAACATACGACAATCTTATTAAATCTAACCTAAGTGCTTATTTGGCAGGTTCAATAGAAAAGCCTTAATTGAGCTCATTTTAAATATAGCAACGACTGCTTACTCTGCTTTCTAAGAAGGTGTGAGCTTTCCTGGCAACACCTGCGTGCAGCTGACAGCTTGTTAGTGAAGAAGGATGTTTTTAAGGGTGGATTTTTGCTGGTTTGGGGTTTTCCCAGGGTTTGGTTTATCTGGGGATATGGGAAGAGTTAGTAACATCAGTCAAGCTTCCTCATCACCCAGGTGGGTCCATCCACTCACTGGAGATGGTGCCTCACTACTGAGAGGCCAGAATAGGACAGGAAGTACCATTTGTGTAGTGAACAGCGCAGTTCTCTGCTTAATTAAAGCTGCCTAATCTGCTGGCAGTGAATCTGCCAGGAGGTTTGACAGCCTTGGCTGTACCTCTTTCATCAGCCACAGCTGCAGCAGTAAATGAGCGGCTCTGTTGAGCCCCAGGAGCTGTCCAGGGTCCCGGTGGGGATGAATGACTCGCTTGTCCCCTCCAAAGGCACCACAGCTTCACCTGGTGTTCAAGGGGCTCCTTCCGACCAGCCGGCGCCTTGGAGAAAGAGCCTCTTTTAACAGGCCTGGGAGTGACCTAAATACCCAGATCTGAGCCACCCTTGAAGGATGGCACCGGAGAGGAAGGCAAGGATTTAAATATCTGCACTCCAAGCCAAATTTTGACAGCTGGAAGCCCTCCCTGCCCGGATTCACTACACAGGAGGTTTGGCTCTAGCAAGGAGAAAGAGATTTCCAAGTCCTGCCCATCGCTTCATGGGGACCGGAAAGGCTCCATTCCCCCAGGACCAGCTGGTCCATAAGGGGCTGGAGCACATGTGGCCCTCGTCCCACAGCCAACCCATGGGGTGGGGGAGGTTACTGTCCTAAAATAGTCCCTGCTCGTGTACTCACCTTGATGCCTGTGCCGTGCAGGCCAGCGGCTCCCTCGCAGCTGCTGATCTTCTCTCCACACGTCCACCTCTGATTCAGCAGCTCACCCCGAAACTCATTTTCTGGGAAGGGAAAGAGGAACATGGGGTCAGGACCCAGTGTCAGCCCAGCAACCCATCAGCAGCATCAACCAGAGGTGGAAATGCAGCATTTATTCCCTACCTGATTTCTTTAATGGCTGTACAAGTTCTGAGGGTCTCCGTGCCTCGAGCAGGACCCCAGAATTCTGTGCCAAGGACAAGAGCCCCAACCATAAATAATTTCTGCCCTCAGTCTGCCCCAAACCTTGCAACTCTGCTCAGCTAGGTCCTCAGTTGGAAAATACACTATTAACAGTTGAAAATTAACATTGAATGACTGGGATAATTCAATCCTATGGTGATGTACATCCAAGATAGTTCCTAAGATAGGTGACCATCAAAGTTGCCTTTATGTATTTGTCCTAAAACAGCTGTTCTGTAGCCAGGAGGGCAGCTGGGGGGACATTTTTAGGCATCACAGGAGAATAATTTGTGTTAGAGACTTCAAACCCTGTGTGAAACGCTGTATTCCAGCCTGGACCTACAGAACAGGCACAGGACTTGGAGACAAAATCCAAGAGTTGCTGAAACATTATTCTGCTTTGGAGAAGCTCTGAGAAAAGGGAGCAGGGCGGGACAGATGGCCAAGCAGATGATGAAAACCAAGCAAAATGAGGGAAAGAAGCTAGAAATAGAGAGAAGAAAGGAGAACATAGGGGGGAAATATTAAATAAGAAGAAATAAAGATATTTTGATAGCACATTCAGAGGCCAGCACTGCCTGCCTGCTTATCTGAAGCATGTCACTGAGCATCCTTCCCCAGGCAGCACATTTTAAAGCAGGAGCTTCCACTGTGGCATGCAGTGGGGACAGGAGCAGAGAGAGGGTTAAACTGTAGAAACAATGGGTCCTGGATAACCCCAAAGATAGCTTAGAAGATTTTTGAAAGTTTGAGAGGTCATGAGATTCAACCAGGAGGAGGAAAAATTAGCAGCACATGTGCAGACTCATTCTCTCTGGGCCTGTTTTCTCATTTGTGCCCAAGTCACAGGCAAAGGGGGAATTCTGGAAGCTGCTGTGGATAAATCTGGCTCAAGGTGCCAGCTTGTCCTTGCCAAAGATTTGTCCTGTGCCTTCATCCCTTTTAAAAGAGGCAGGGAAAGGACTGAGTGTTGCGGCAAGGAGCCCTGGCCAGGCTGAAGGTGTGTTGGCCATGCCAGCTCAGAGCCTCCCAGCCTGCTCCGGCCCCTCTGCCCAGCCCAGCTGGAATGGCCAAGGCAGCTCTGTCAACACTGGAATCAGATTTCCTCTACTCCAGGCTGTTAACTGCATCTGGTCTCGAGGGAGGATCAGCTTGCACTGCTGGCTCTGCCCTTTCCACCTCCCTCCGGATCGTGGCTTCAGCAGAAACGAAGCTCACTGGTTATGTGAAGGACACGTCTGTTAACCCCTGCCTGGGCCACCCACAAGGAGATGTGGGCTATTGCCTTAAATACAGGTTTCAGCCCATGGGAATGGCGTATTCTGGGGTCCCCTGCTGGCACTCAGCTGGGACAGTGATATCTCAGAGCCTGGAGCACTCACATCCACTGTCTGTTGGAAAATTACCTAGAGATGCTCAGAGGGTCTGATGGATCACTGCCTGGTGTTCACATGCCAAAGGAAGCCACCAGCTTTCCCCCATCCTCTCCTTCCTCAGTCCCACCCACCCCGGCAGGGCTGGAGCACACACTGGAGTCTTAGACAAGCTGCTTTTCCCCGTCACCATTTATGACATGCCACCACCATCCTCTGCCAAATGATGTTCTTTCCCAAACCTTGAATCTATTTGTCCCCTTCTGGAACATCTACAGAGAAAAGCCAGCTGTGAACCAAAGCATTGCCAGTTGTGTAGAATCCTGGTATGAAAGAACAAGTATGAAATGTTTGGGTCACCCTCATCCACCCCAAGCAAGATGATGTGGAAACTTGGGAGGGAGATCACAGCAATTTGGAGTGTTAATCAGACTCATGTGCATTTTACTTTACATTTCCAAAGAGAGAAGAAAGTACTATTTCACCAGAAAAAAAGGTAACCCTCCAAAGTACAGCAGAAAATTCCCCTCAAAATAAACACAACATCATAAGAAGCTTTGGAGTGAGGATGAATAGAAAATAAGGAGGGGGCTGCCTGTTGGCAGTAGCTCTCACACATATCCTCAGTGTGCCCCAATTGCAGATCCTCCCTGTCCCCAAATCTCTGCAGAGGTTACACCTGCTATAGGGAAGGGATGGGGCGAGGGGAAGGTTCTGTAGAGAAAAGATGGAGGGTGAAGGCTTCCTTTCCTCATAAGATGCATCACTGCATATTTAAGCTGAAAGACTAGAAGAAAAACATATCAATCTTCATTTGTTCCTCCAAGTGTAAGAAAAGAAAAAGGAAGGGAGGAAAATTTTTCTTCATTTTTGTTCAGGCGCATTTTTCATGGGAAAGGTGAATCCTGAGTTAACGAGGCAGCAGCGTGCTGAGAACAGACTGGGTCTGTCAGCATCCCACCAGACAACGTGGGCTCACTTCTCAGAGCAGACACTGCAGCAGTGCAAGGGATCAGAGGGAGCATTTGGCCCCAATTTTTATGTGAATTTGGGAAAAAAAAAATGTCAAAACGCAATTCTACACCTTCTCTAATCTGGAGAAGCCACTCCTGGGCTGCTGCACCCCTCTGCACTGCTGGCTGACTGTCAGCCCTGCATTTTATAGAAAACAGGGAGACCAACTTTTTACATGGGCAAATAGTGATGGGATAAGGAGAAATAGCTAAAAACTAAGCCAGGAGAGATTTAGATCCACTATTAGGAAGAAGTTCTTTATTCAGAGGGTGGTGAGGCCCTGGCACAGGTTTCCCAGAGAAGCTGTGGCTGACCCATGCCTGAAAGTGTCCAAGGCCAGGATGGACAGGTCTTGGAGCAACCTGGTCCAGTGGAAGGTGTCCCTGACTGAAGAGAACTGGAACAGGATGATCTTTAAGGTCACTTCCAACCCAATCCATTCTGTGATTTTGCAGTTCATTGCCCACACACGCAGCTCTGTGGCCACTGCCTGGAGAACACCAATAACTGAATTTACTTCCCTGCATGGCCCCAAGCCCTTGGTGCAATGAGAGCTTTTCTCCTGGCAGGTAACGTGAGCCTTGTCTTTGATTTAAAGCCTCAGTCCCAGTTCCAAACTGCAGCACTGAAAGCCCTCACACAGCCCCAGGACTCAGCACAATTAATTGCCCTGCACTCCTGCCCAAGCTTTGCCAAGAAAAGACCCCTCTGAGCCAGCACCCCACGCACCTCAACCTTCCCACTTGCAGGAGCACAGCAGCTCTGCATCAGGGTGCTTTTTTCCCAAAAGAAAGAAATTAAAACCTTTGTAAGAATCTAAGTGCCCTGAAAAAGTAGAACCCAGCTTCTCCAGCAATTCTCCATTTATCTCCAGTGCCAGGAGTGTTGGTTTAGCCCCCTCTCAGGGCACAGGAATGCTGCCTATTCCAGGCAGTTATCTCTGTTTACTGCAGCAGGGCTGCGCTCAGTGCTGCAAATTTAGCTTCCCAAACACGCATTTAATTTAAGATCTAATACCGGATGTTAATTGTATATTGCACAGTAAACGACTGATCATTAAAACATATTAATTGAGGTTTAACAGCTGTGTAATAGATATTACATCTCATACTTATCAGCAAATATGATTTAATAATTAGTTAAGATGGGATGTATGGATGGGAGATGTAGCACGGCTGGCTAGACTGTGGTTTTACTTTGTTCATTTGCTGACCTAGAGATACTTTTCCTTATCGTGTTTAGAGAGAAGCTGGGCAATCACCAGGGAGATCATAGAATGGTTTGTGTCGGAAAGGACAAAGATCATCTGATTCTACCCCCCTGCCATGGGCAGGGACACCTTCCACTATCCCAGGTTCCTCCAAGCCCCATCCAGCCTGGCCTTGGACACTTCCAAGGGATTGGGAGGTTGAGCTTTGATATTCTCCCCTGGGTAGCTTACCTGGACAAGTCCCAGAGAGTTTATAATCTCTATAAAAGGAAAAATTAAGGGGTCATGAGCAGTTTCCTCCTAAAAGCTGGAGCTGAGCTGTGGGGACCTGCCCCCATGGCTGTGTTTGCACAGCTCAGAGTTTGCTCGTGAGCTCTCTGCTCTCATCCTGTTTCATTCCCAGTCAAGAAGATGCCTTGCAGCACTGCATGAGTGTCCAGAGACCCAAGAGCTCATGGCCCCAGTGATCTGCATGTGTGATCCCACTGCCCCAACAAACACACGGTGCTGGCTTAACCCACCCTGCCACCAAACCGCACACTGACATCATAAAATCTGTGACGCGCACTCTGACCTTTTCTTTTCCCCACACCCAAAGGAAGGGAAGAGTTTGATTTCAGTAAGAACAAGCCTTTCTAGTGCCAAACAGCCCCTGCAGCACTGTGTGCTCAACCGGCACAGCTCCAAGGGGATCGGTGCCGATAGCCAAGCACAGCCTGCTCAGCTCTGCAGCTCCTGGGGCAGAGGACATGGGAGGGGAGCACCAGACTGTGCCAAGGGGAAGAGGACAGGTCACTGCTAGCACCGTGCTGCTGCCTCTCCATTTCCAGCCACAAGAACCTGTCACTCTCCTTCCAGCAATTCCTGTAGCCCAGGGAGCGTCCCCTGCCTCGGCTCCCTCATCCAGCACTGCCTGAAGCATTAGTGACTCACGTCCTCCTTCCCAGCCCTTGCCACCTCACCTCGTGGCTCATCCTGCTTCTGTCAGCTGCCACCCCTGGCCAGGCAGCTGTGTCAGCCCCTGTGGTCACCTCAGCCATGCCAGCTCATGCTTTGCCCTGTCATACCTGGCACCTTTGCGCGCTCTTCAATTTTTTCCAGTACTTGATGGGAAAAGGGCATCATCCCTTTCCCCACAGCCCTAGGACAGGATAGTGAGCAACTGGTTGAATCACAAAAAGATTCAGATTTCCCAAGCACAAAAGCAATGGTGAGAAGCATGGAAAAGTGCTCCCTGAGGAGGGAGCAAAGCCCTCAGTGGTGGGCGTCATTAACAAGCTCAAAGTCCACCAGGAGCAGGGTACAGACCTCACCCTGCCGTGGGTCCTGGCATCGCCAGACCCTGGTGACAGCTGTGCTGTCACACACCCCTGAAGCCCTCTTTCCATCCCAGCACCTCTAGGGAAGGACCAGCATTCCATCCTGTCTCTCTGTATCACCCAGCACTGCGGGAGCTGAAGCCCCGTGCACCTACAATGCAAGGGAAGCAAATGAGGCTGCGATGTCTCCTCATTAAGAGCAATATTCATGCTCCAGTGTTCATGGCCCGTTAATAAGAGTTTTTATTAGAGCCTTTTTTCTTTTCCTACCGAGTGGCAGCAGCACAGTACACAGCGGTAGGACACAGCAGAAGGTTTAAAAGGAGGTGTTCTCCCACCCTTGTACCACTTGTGTACTCTTCGGGAGAGGAACAAAAGCTGCGTGCCCACAGCACCGCTGCTGTCTGCACAGCGTTCTTAAGTATTGATCAAAAAGATTAAAGAGTGAACATTGTTCAACATCCCATTTTCCCCCAGCTCCGTGGGGGAGCTGTCAAAGCACAAAGCTGCTCTGAGTGCGGCGAGCGAGGCCACCAACAAGAGGGGAAACAAAGCACTGGGGTTCTCCACCAGAGAATCCTTCTGGTGTTCCCAGGGCCCAGGAAAATCTCCCAGCCAATGTGAACCTCTCCAAGGCAAGAGCAAGACTTGAGTCAGGGACTTCTCTGCCTCCTGTCTTTGCCCTGACAGCCACTAAGGGTGAATGTTCCTACTGTAATTGGAGGAACCTCCCTGAGAAGGCTGATAATGCCTCTCCAAACATACCTGAGCCTGAACAAAGAGAAAAAATAACAATTAAAAAAAAAAAAAAAATCAATCAAGCAAGCCCCCGCATATCACTTCCAAATGATAAGCACCATCATCCTCCTTTCTGCCAGGCTTATTCACAGCAGGGACCACTCCTGCCACTGGCTTCATCTCCAGCATCCCTCCTTTTGTGCATGCAAAGGGAGCCCTTCTCAGCCACACTCATCCACGTGTGCCCAGCACGGGTGCGAGCAGGCGTGTGAGGTGCCAGACATGCAGGAGAGCATCTCCCAGAAACTGGATGTTGCTTCTTTCTTCTTGCACATTTCCCTCATTATTTTGTTCTAATTTGCCTTTCCCAGTACCTTCTCTATTCAACAAAAGCCAAATGCAAACGGCGTCCCTTAATCTCCAAAACAGGAGCTCACTGCTGAGAAAATAATATAGATGTAACTTCCAGCATCACACACTTTCTTTTCCATTTATATGCAAATGCCGACCTTTCACCCAAGCTGTCTCAAAGAAGTATTTCCTTAAAAATGCAAATAGCATGTTGCAGGCAGTTACTCTGGCTGAGTCTTTCTTATATTATTATTATTATTTCTTTTAACCTTACCAGCACTGTAAAACACAACAGCTAAACTGCACCCTGGCAATAATTACTTTTCATACCAAATTGAAAGCCTCTGTGGAGCCGACGTGTCGAAACACCAGCAGGAGAATTCAGTGCAGATAAATTCTTGGAGATGCTTTTGGATTAGCATGTCTTGGACCAGTGGGAAGGAAGCAGCTCTGAGATACATTGAAGGAAACAACCTGATGGCTCAGGGTGAGGTTACAAGAGTCTTGTAAAACCCTTCCCATGGTGCTGCTGATGCACAGGAGCCCTCAGGAGTGGGAAAACAACCTGTGTAAACCAGGGTGAGAACAGGAACAAGGAGTGTGTCCGCCGGCAGTGCCTGTGTTGGGCACAGATGTTCACAGATTTCCCCAGCATGTAGGGAGAAAGTAGAAGAAACAGGGAAAATATGAACTGATCATTCCTTTATCATTTTAGACATCCAGAGATTTAGCTGTCAAGGATTCTTGAGTTCCTTCTAGGCTCCAAAACTCCTGAGATGCCCCAGCGCTGACTGTCACAGCCCAGGTGAACTTAAATCAGCCGTGGCACCTTACCCTCAGCCCTGTAGGTTCTGGGTAAAAACAACTGCAAAACCCCAAAAGCTAAACCAAAAAATCCACATAGTTTCTTCCCAAATTTGGCCCAATTTGGGCACACAGAGGTGTTTGTGGAACACAAATCACCTTACCCCCAGCACATGACTGGGACCCATCAACGGCGTTTGCTCAAGGAGGTGTTTTCCTGACAGGGATTTCCACCACGCGTGACACCAGGTGGGGCAGAGGAGGGAGAAGCTGCCTGGGAGAGCCAGGGAAAGGGCTGGCAGTGCCTCTGACGCAAAGTTAGATGACTAAATGGGCTACTTCCCAGCTGCCAGCTTGTCTTTATGATATTAAGCCTTTTCTCTCTGCTGCCATATAAGAAGTGAAAAGTTGACACGTAAGCGTGTGTCATATGGAGTCAGGGAGACAGAAGCAATAAGGCATAAAAGGAGGTGAGATCATCGTGCAGCAACAACTCCCCAGGGGTACGAGGCAGCTCTGCTCAGTGCCCGCTGGCTCTCAGCCCCCACCAGCATCGCCTCCTGGACTTGGCACACTCAAACTCAACCATTCCCTCGCCAGGCCCCCCAGAGCAGGGGCGGGCACAGGGTGCCACGCTGCCCGCCACGAAACGAGGCAATTAATGCCTTCTGAAGGGGCAGCTCATTAAACAGGAGTCTCCACTGCAGCATGAGTGTCACAGCCCCCCAGGATTATTGCTGCTGAATGGGGTGGCTGCTGCGCAGCATTTGCCTAAAAAAAGGAGAATCATCAAATATGTCGAGTTTATAGCCCTGCTGGCACCGCTCTGAGCGCTCCTGCAGGCTCCGTGTAATTGAAATTAAATAGAGGCGAGTGATACCTTTCTGTCCTTCCTGCAGCCTTCGCCGGCTTGGGAATACAACGCAGGGACAGCAAGGAGGAGGGATGAGGCAGCAGCTGGATGCCCATGGGCAATGCTCTTGGAGCAGCTTTCATCCCGACTTCCAGCCCCTTTCACGAGCTGAGCCCACTGTGCTGCACATTTTGTCCAAAACTGAGCCAGGAGCAGGGAAAGCCCCATGCCCCAGCAGTGCAGTGACCCCCAGACCCCTCAGCCAAGGCCCAGCCCGTACCCAGTAAGTCAGAACTTTCTCTCTCCTCCAAATCATTTTCTCCCAACCCTCCCCTCTCTGGCAGGGTGTCCTTGCTCGGTGGGTGAGTGCAGCAGGAGCAGCCGACCTGCCAGAGCCACCTGCCTCCCTGGGAGCCAGGAAAGCCACTCCGTGATGAGAGGGAGCGGAAAGTTTCTGGGGAATGTGGGACAGGAGCTGACAACTCTGCGCTTCGCTGAGACACTGCAGGCAGAGTTAACCGTTTCAAATGTCATTTTTTTTTAAAGCAACAACATTGCTCCCAGGCACTTTTTTTTTTTTACTCTTTCCGTTTTGTTTTTTT
>VZRL01003091.1:1391339-1404701 GCA_013397895.1 Origma solitaria
TAAATTAAATAAAAAAATGGAGCAGCTCTCTCCAGAAGGCTATTAATCCTCTCCTGTCACTTGTGTTCTTGGAGAACGCATTTCTCTGGGCAAAAGCAGTGAGTTGCTCGCTGACTAATTACATCAAAATATTGAGGGCAACAAACAAACCTTTAACTCCACTTGCCAGAAGCTCGCTAGATGCAAAGCTTCAGAATTATGGAAGAGAAACGTATGCAAAAGCAGGAGAAGCTGGGATTCCAGACGTGCTTATGGCCACATCAGCATTTAGAGGGATGAATCCTTTCCTCTCTGCAGAGCCATTCAAGTTAGGCTAACTTT
This sequence comes from Origma solitaria, assembly GCA_013397895.1. Lineage (NCBI taxonomy): Eukaryota > Metazoa > Chordata > Aves > Passeriformes > Acanthizidae > Origma > Origma solitaria. Next base: position 1,391,661 of record VZRL01003091.1, read on the forward strand.
GCCCAAAATAACTTTACCTGGAATCTCACCCAACCAAAGATTTTGATTTCTTACAAATGAAGACTTCTCTCCCTTCACTGTGGAAGTAAATTAATTTGTTTTCCTCTCATTCCCACCAGTCCCTTGGGCTTTGCTTGCAGAGCAAGGACTGGACACATGTCCCCCAGAAAGGCTCAATTTAGGCTTTAAGCCCCACTAGAAGGCAGGTTTTGGCTGAAATCAAGCTACTTCTCTCAAAGCCCATCTGACACCTTCACTTATCCCAGCAGCTCACCAGAGCAGCCTTTCTTTGGGGCACAACGTTGCAGATTTGCCCTTTCCCTGCCCCAAAACTTTCACCAGACTTTCAGCCAGCAGTATTTTGGCATTGACTTAATTCCCACCCATCACCCTGTGTTGCCCACACAGCCACAATGGGAAGAGCCTAAAAGGAAAGCCTAATTCTGCATTTAGGTGCTGAGCCTGATGTCTTTCAAAGAGGGTTTGGACATCCAAGAGCTGAAACCGGTGACTCAAATGCAAGCTTTGGCCCCAAATCCATGGCTGCCAGAGAGCCATTGCCTTCCACCCTGCAGAGCTGCACATCCCAGGCTGGAGAAACACCAGGAGCAGGGAAAGGCTCCAGTTCTGAAATGTGGGGTAACCAAAGGCAGCTGCTGGGGAGGTTTCTCTGCACTCTGTAGGTGTTCCTGTGCTCAGGGAATGGGGTGCTCACCACAAACCTTAACCAGCCGCGCTCAGGGAGCCCAGTGACAAGCACAAGTTGTTCAACAGCAGATTGTTGGTTTCAAGGGATTGTTTAAAAAAAGAAAAATGATTTTCAAAAGTGCTCAGACCGTCACCTATAGATTTTGCCAGTAATAACTCAGTTTTTAAATACCGCGTGCATGAAAGCTCCCCCGGAGCCATCTCTTGTACTTTATAATAATATTCACCAGGGGATCCCCCTAATTCTGGGTTTGAATCCTTTGCTGCTGAATACACCCGGCCCTGGACTCGCAGAGAGGGCTCAGATAAGTGCCTGGGAGCTGCTGCTCAGAGAGACGATTACAGCCCTCAGCATCGATCAGAAAGGTTCTGATTGCACCCACAAGGAGCGAGAGGCTTCCCCAAAACTGGCACCAACCTCGCCTGCAGATGCTGTCCTAGGGAGAGCCACATGCTTGCCAAACAATTTCAAGCAGAGGAACGAAGAAAGCCGAGTCTCTACTGCAGTTTATATTTAATTAGAGGGAAGGCAGCTTACGCAGCAGTTTCGGAAACATATTGTCTTACAGCATATTGGATATTTGTATCTTAACAGCTCGACATCGATTTCTTTTATGTAAAGGAAGAGGGGGGAAGAGCATGGCGTGCCCTAAGTTGTGTAAGCTCCAAAGAGACGCCTGCACCGCTTGGACTAATGTTTGGAGTAATCAAAGGCGTGAACTCATGTATTATGGATGGGAACGAGAGTTTTCAGGCTTCTGCAAAAAGGAATCTCCAGCGTTTGGTATTTTGTTAGCAGCCTGGCACCATATGGCTCTCCCCTGCTGATATTCTTTCACACCAGAACTTTATGTTCAGATGCTTTAGTTAATATTTTACCCAGCAAGCATAAACAAGATGCAAAGATTGCAGACGACAGCAACCTTCTCTTAAATCATATATGCACGTTAATAGTGAAGGCTTCTTTCAGCGAGTGCTTTACCCAGCACATGCCTGGCTTTATGCTTTCCTTAGGGGTCCAAGCTGGGCCATTTACTTTAACTGCCTTCCCATCAAGCAAAACACCAGCAGCAAACCCAAGAAGGACATTTTCACTCCCTCCCGACTCTGTTTCCAGGCTGGTCCAAAGCAGCGCCGGATGAGTGGAGGTGACACACGCATGCCAGTTGCATTTATGTACAATTTAAGGCTCTGTCTCTCCTTCTGCATCATTTCAGCCTGAATTTTATCTTGGAAGGGCAGAGTTTCCCCTTCTCCACTCCCTAAGCAGGGATGCACCCCCAGCCAAAGCTCCCAGCCCAAAGGAAAGCCTCACCCAAGCACCAACAGCCTCAACTGACCACGAACAGCAACAAGGGGCATCCAACTCAAGGGCCAAGATTTCTATTTCCCTCTACCCTGCACCAAGTTATACCCAAAACCACTCTGGAAAACTGCAGCTCTGAGATTTGCCTCTAAATATTACACTTCGACTCCCCCCACACACACCCCCACCCTCCAATATTCTTATTAGCCTTTAATATTCTTAAAACAAATAGGACCTAACAGATGTCTTTTCAGCCTGCACTCTTATTAATGAGAATATTGTAAGAATGGAAATCAGGTCACAAATGTTTAATACTTTGTTTAAAAAGTCTTCAGCTTCTTTAAAGAGTTCCACTAATCCCAACATGACAGATGTACAAGGCAGTTTTGCTTGGGGCAGATTAAAATTCTCGCTCTGATTTGCTCTTTCATTTGGTCTGATTAAAATAACATTGCGATTTTTTTTTTAACGTGCTGACTTCAAAATAAAAAAAAGAAAGAATAAAAAGTGACCAGTAAAGGCCAGCATGATCACAATAAAAGCAAAGTTATTGTTGTTAAGATAAAAAAAATGAGGGAAATGGAATGGAGGGACAGCCGGCTCATACCCAGGTTAGCATTAAAGCTCTGTGTTAAAGATGAAAGGGGAACCTTTCCAAACTATGTTTTTCCATTTGAAAGTGTTTATTAATCTATTCTCTCTGAAGCAAAAAGTTCAATGAAAGACAAAGATCAAAAGTATTTTAATTTAGGTGAAATTCTTTTTCCTTTTTTTTTTCCCCTAAACCAAACCAAACTGAAAATCAGATGATTGCAGAGTGTGGCACTTAAGTATTCTGCTCTAAGACTGACATTTGCTGGTAGAACAAGAACTTTTTTCTCAACCAAACTATGCCTGGGAATTCCCTATTTCTTTTTCCTGACATCATTGCACACCAGACCACCCTTCTCTGGAGAAGCTTTCCCAGCTAACTTCATTTCCTTGCTGCTACAAAGCACACCCAGCATCTGAGTCAGGCATGAATGTGTGTGTGGCACTGAGTACTCCGGAATGCTCTGCTGGGAGCAGCAGAGGATTTGGGATGGATGCAGAGGAGCTGGGATGGATGCGGAGGAGCTGGGATGGATGCGGAGGAGCTGGGATGGATGCGGAGGAGCTGGGATGGATGCGGAGGAGCTGGGATGGATGCGGAGGAGCTGGGATGGATGCGGAGGAGCTGGGATGGATGCGGAGGAGCTGGGATGGATGCGGAGGAGCTGGGATGGAGCCCCAGTCACATTCCCAGCCCACATCCTTGCCCTACACTCATCCATAAACAAGCCACAGCCACATCTGCCTTCTCCCTCCTGGGTCTGCCCAAAACCAGCCCCAATTCCCAGCACCAGGTCCATCCACAGCGCTGCTGGAGCAGTTTCCTGCAGGCATGGCCTCACCAAGGCTCCTGTAGCATGGAGGGATGTGTGGATTTATAAAGCAGCCAGAACTGTTCAAAATACAGCCTCTCAGAGGGCAAGCTCCTGCTTCAAGAGACCAAGATTTCACACCGAGAACCCAGGGTGTTTGTCTGGACCTCTCCAGCCCAGAAACCTTCTCTGCCTCCCCATCACCTCCTGCAAACCCACAGCAAGGCCTCACAGGAGCACTGCAAGAATGAATAACTGCAACAACAGAAAACTACTAGTTTTGTGTTGTATGTTTAGACATTTCTCCTAAAAACACCAGCTTGTGCCTTCTATGACTGACAGAAATCCATAGAAAAATCCACAGTGTTGAAAGTTTTTGAGGCTCTGCTCCACTCTGGTGATTTTTTGTGTTTGAAGTCTTAAACTTAATTGTTCAATACATGTTCACACCCCTGAGATGTCCTCACCTCAGTGCCCAACTCCAGCCTCTCCCAAGGCACAAACATCCTCCCTCCCATGCAAGATACTGTGGGAAAGCAGCTCAGGGGTGCCTCGGAATGCCCTCCTGTGCTGCTGCTCCCAGGGTACCTGCAGGGGCAGGAGATGCTTGGAATCCTCACCTTTTGAGTGCCAGCCCCGTTCCAAAGGGCAAAGCCACCACACAGCTGCTCCCAGCAAAGCTCTGCAAGGGCAAACGCTGCACTTCCAGAAATCCCCTTTGACAGATTAACCTGCCAAGAGGGGAAACTCAAATATAAACGCATAAAGTCCTTTTCTCCTTGATGAAAATATTTGTGGGGAGTGGGAGGTGACAGATTTGCCTCCCATCTCGGAAGGTAGCAGAAGTGGTGTCCCAACCCTGCTTTTTGCCATTACTCGTGACCTGACTCCCAGATCCCAGAGAAGAAACTCTCACATAAGTTCATTTCATTCTAGGAATAAGGTGTTTTGGGGCATTTCTTCACCCCAGAGACTTTCCACAGCCTGTGCTTATCACCCCACTTCTCCATTCACACCATGATTCTCCTCTCTATGGTCTGGGCTAGGGATCAAACTTCTACTTTGCAAAGGTAAGAAGCCTCAGAGGTGATACAGAATACTTTAAGATGGGAAGTTTCACACAATCCAGCCTCAAGGATGTCCGAGACACCTGTGGCCTCTGACCACACACCCAGGAAGACCAGGGTGAGTACATGGGTGGAGTTCTTCTGTGTAGAAACCAGTAAAAGACAGGAGGAAGAAGGAAAAGGCAGAGAAAAAGGTGGAAAGAGTTTCTTGGCAGCAATTCTACCCTGTCAAAACTTCAGAAATACCTGGTAACGGAGAAGCTGTGTGGCAGTTAACCCCGGGCTGATAATACTTTCCCACAGCTGCTGTAGAACAAGCTCCCAAAAAGCCAAATAAACCTGGAGTCTGCCTCAGCCTTCCCTCTTGTCTGCACAGCCAGGGAGCAAACAGCATCGGCACAACAAATAGCCCAAAAGGGGATTTGCTGGGGAGAGTAACACACAGTGGTGTGTTCCCATCTCTGGAAGTTTGCAGTGAGGATCCTCCATTCTCAGCTCCCATGTATGAGAAACAGGAGCAGCTATAAAGTGACGACAGGAGATGCCCTTTGTCATGAAGGGAAGAGCTTTAACAACTCAGCCATACAGTTTACAGCTGGAAAAAAAGCCCTTCCGTCTACAAACTCACACAAACACACAAAGCAAAGGAAAGAGAGGGTCCCTGTACCTCTCTTTGCCATTAAAGTTCCACATCTGACTTCTCCACGGTAAGGCAATGCTTCCCCGCCTCTCCCTCCCCTTCACACGCCTCGTTTCATGTCTTCTGGGAAGCCCAGCCCAGCCCTGGCTCCAGCCTTTACTGTAAATCCTCCACTTCCCCTTCCTCGCTCTGCTCTCAGGGGGCAGAGGGTCCCGGTCCCCCACCCTTTGAGTTTGATCCATCACAAAATAAAGCCTCCCGAGGCTGCAAGAGGAGAGCTCAGCCCCTCTCCGGACAGGGAGGGAGAGACCATTTTGCATTGCATAGATTAATTTGGGGCGTTCAGGGGTGTAACCTCACCTGCCTTCCTCAAGCCCTGATACAACACTACGGTGGGATTTCAGGGAGGGAAAAGAGTTTCTATTCCTGAGCCCTAAAGCTGTGTCATTCAGCCTGTTCTGAGAGTATTGCCAGCTTAGGGCGCACTGCTCCCCGCAAAGCCCAAGAAGAGCCGCGTGTCCCACCCAGAACCCAAGTTTAGAGGCAGCGCCCCAAAGCCGAGCCGTCTGGGGGGCGGAGGGGGGGGTTAGTACTGTCTGCTAAAATGGCAGCTGCTCTGACGCCGAGCTACGTCTTGCAAAGTCAGCCCTGCCCTCATCATCATCATCATCATCATCTGACTGCCGGGAACCGCTCCGGCTCCCGGGGCTCAGCGGGACGGGGCGGGGGAGGCGCAGAGCCGGGGCTTGGCCTGCCCCTGCCCACCGCCAGCCCCCAGTTTGTGACTCCAGGTTCTTGGGGACAGTCCCGGCCCCGCTGGGAGGCACCTGTGCCCCCTGTTCTCTCCCAGCCCAGCCCGGGCCGCTCGCGGGTATAGCCAGGCTCTCCACATCAAGACCCGGGAGATGTAGGGGTGGCAGCCGTCCCGACCCTCGGTCCTCTGTCCCCCTGCTTCGTGCTCCCCCTGCCTTGGGGACAAGGACAATTGCGGGGGCAAAGGCACGGAGTAGCTCAGAGCGACGGGGAGTGGAGCTGGGGGGAGGTTTGGGTTCTTCAGAGGAAGGAAGGAGTTCTCGCCCACTCCAGCCCAGGACTAGCCCGAAGGGGAGGGAGCATCCCCGTCCCAAAGCCACCAACCCTTGGCAGTGACCTTAAGCCCCGTCCCGCAGGGACACCTCTCCAGCCGGGCCGAGCCCCGGCGCTCCCAGGAGGAGAAGGGGGGGGCCGAATTTCTGCCTTTCCTACAGCCCGAGATGCCCCCGCTGCCCCTCGCCCCCCGAGAGCTGCCGCGGATCTCAGCCGGGGGAAGGGGTGCGGATTCACCGCCCCTCGCTCGGGACTGAGCAGGGGACAAGCGGAGCTGCGCACCCAAACCCCTCCTCGACGGGACCCCCGGGAAATGGGCAGCCCCGATCGCGGCAGCCAGCCCGGGGGGGCCGTACCGCCTCGGTTACAGCACCCGGGACAGAGCCGCAGCCGCCGCTCCGGACCCCAGCTCCGCCGGGACACAGGGACAGCTCCCGTCCGCTTTCCGGGAAGGGAAAAACCCAACTTTGCAGAGTTTTCCTACTCTTTGTGTGGCGGGGATCCCACAGACCCACATTATCACTTGGAGAGGGAGAGGGGGAAAAAATAAAAGGAAAAAGAAAAGAAAGAGAAAAGAAAAAAAAGAAAACCAAGTTCTCCTTGTTCTTCCCGAGGCAGGCGAAGGAGGGGAGGGAAGGGAGGAGGGCAGGAGGTTTGAAAGAGCCGAAGGGGACAAGTTGTGCCCGGGTTTCCCGGCCGCAGCAGCCGGCGCTGGTTTGTGCTTTGCAACACGCGCCTGCTCCAATCTGCGCCGCTCGGGAACAATAAACAGGATCATACAAAGAAGTGGAAAGGCGGCATCTTTGCTTCTGGTTTCTATGACAGCATCAGAGAGAGACAAACCAACTATAAACTCTAATTCCTGGATTCCTCCTCCCGCCCCCTTCCCAAACTCCCTTTTGTCTGCCATTAATTAAAGTGGCCATATGGAAAAGGCTGATAATAACAGCAGATGAGCCAACGAGAGAGAGGGAAAGGGAAAGAAAGAAAATAATAACTAAAAGTAGCGGCAGGGAGATGGCGAGGGTTTAGCCGGGGCTTTTCGCATTTGTTTTCAGCGGCTGCTCGAAGTGAGGAGGCTCAACAATAGAGGGAGGAGAGCGGCTGCCCCCGCGCTGCTGCCCGGCCGGGTCGAGGCGGGCAGTGGGCAACCTGCCCTCTTCTCCTGCCCGGCTCTGGGGAGCCTGGCATGCCCCAAGCCTCCTTCTCCGAGAGTGCTGATCCCCACGACCTGCCCCTTTGTGTGGGAGAGCCTCCGAGGGTGCCGACCCCCCTTTGGGGCCGCCTCCCCGCGGAGGGTCAGTCCTACCCGGCGGCAAACTGCACCCCAAACTCAGCCCAACTCGCCGGGGTCGATGGCAGCGCAAGCACACCCTCGGGCACCAGCCCCCTGCCCCTCGCTCCCTCTCCAAATAACCCACGGAGCAACAACAACAACAAACTTTGCTAAAATTGATAAAGAGATTAGCCAAGCAAAGCCTCTTCCGAGCAAGCTAAAATAAGAACACGCAGATTTCTGTCGTGGTCAACGTATAGAGAGAAATCCACAAACATGGCACACTTCCCTTGTGCCTCGCTGCTATAAATAGAGGGCTCTAAAGTAGGCAATAATCGGAAAGAAGAGGGGGGGAAAAGGGGAAAAAAGGAGGAAAAAGAAAAGTCTGGCAGTGGCATGAGGGAGCAGCCGCCAGCCCTCCGCACCCGCGTCCCTGGGCGAGGGGGGCCGCGGAGCTCCCCAGCGCCCCAGGAGTGCGGAGCTGCGGACTTGGGCTGGAGTTTTGGCAGGAAGGGGCCTGGGGGTGAGGGGAGCGCGGTGAGGGACGCGTGGAGCCCCGGTCCCGCCCGGCCGTCAGCACCTCCGAGAGCTCCGCGGCCGCGGGGCCGCCGCCGCCGGCGCAAACTCCTCCCGGCGCCCGGGAGCGTCTTCTGCTAACACCTCCCTCCGGATAAACATCCACCGATCTCGCGGTTCACAAACCCGGCAAGCATCCTCTTCCAGAAATATTCAGAAAGTTTCCCGGCTGAATGCGACGTTGTTCTTTTTTTTTTTTTTTTTTTTAATAAATCTCCTCCTTTCTCATCTTATTCAACCTCTTTTCAGTCAGAAGCATAACATGTCCACTAGCGTCTCGCAGCCAGCGAGAGAGCAAGCAAGCAAAGATGGACCTAGGAGCATGATGATCATCATAAAAATCCCCTCGGTTCTCCAGTGCAATTTTCAAAACAACAACCCAGCCTTCGTGCTGTAAAGGCGAAACGCCTGCGTCTGTTTACATCAACTGTGTGCTCCGAAAGCCTTTCCCCTCTGTCTCAATCCAACGGAGGGGAGGGGAAGGGAAAAAAAAAAAAAAAAAAAAAAAAAAAAGAAGAGGCGAAAAAAGAAAAAAAAAAAAAGAAAAAAAAGCCAGCATTATCTGCCTTTGTCAGCGAAAGAACATAATATTGACTTACCTTTCCCCACAGCTATTGTCTGCCCCTTTACAAAATGACATCACGGAAACCAATCATGAAATTTGCATGGGGGAGGTTGTGGGGGGAGAGTTCTTGGAGGGCAGCCCACTTCCCTACACCAGTAACACGCGTGTAAGACGGGTTGTTGGTTTCAATTAAATATCTGATACTCCTTAGTGTGTGAACTCTTAAGCCTGCTAAAGGCAATGTCTCATTTACTTAATGACCGCTCTCATTAATGGAAATGGCACAGAGGGGGCTTGCTGCGCCTTCCCTTTGTAAATACACTACCCATGAACCCTTGGGGTTGCAATATATCTGTTTACTCTCTGAGGTGAAATAAATTTACAGTATAGCATCAAAGAGAGCGAGCGAGAGAGATGGAGCGGCTGCCTTGAGTGCACCGAGAGTTGGGGCTCTCCCGGCCCCGCCGGCCCCTCTCTCCTCACGCTCCCCCCTCCCCAAGACCCAGCAGAAGGTGAATGATTTTACCCGAGCTGATTCATAATTAATATGCACGAGGCTCGGGGCTCCTCTGACAGCAGCAACACAAAAGGACGGCGAGCGCGACGAGCGCCGTTCCGTGTCCCCCCCGCGCATCCCGGCGCGTGGTACAGCCCAATAATTCCTAATAGCAGCAAGCAGCGAGTGACAGATGCCCTGGGTTAGCACAGCTCCAGCGAAAGTACTTTACAATATTTATTGGTGGTTAGGAAGATGACCTATCACCATAAAGAACAGACTGGGAAATTTATCGCCTCTATGAACCTGGAAGTATTGCATATTAGCTGATATACATATTCAAAAGCCGGTGGTTAAAAGGTGTATAAATATTTTAATTTTTTTTCCTCCCCTTAAAAGAAAAAAAATAAATAAAATGACACAGTGTATTCCCAGCAGACACCACCTCACCCCGAGGAAGGTGGTTTACGTTATGGATGTTGTGATGGGAAGAACAACGTAAGGAAAAGTCCTAAAAGAAAACGGTGACTAAAATAGTTTAGGGATCATTCCTAAGTGATCATTCCTAAGTGCACGTTCTTGCATTATGCGTCTTTTCCTCCCAGAAAGAGTCACACTTTCCAGGAGTTAGCATCATTTTTCCTTGGAACTGCTTCTGTTTGGTGGCGACCTGGCCACCCCGGGAGGATAAAGCCCTCTCCGAGCTGGAGGAAGGGAGGCTCTGGGGAGAGACCCCGGCACGGAGCGGCAGGAAGGGCATTAGCACATCCCATCCCTGCCCCCTGCCAGACGGGAGCATTAGCACTTGGATTGCAACTTTTCGGCAGTAGCGGGGGAAAGCACAGGCCGGCGGCAGCCCCACGGGTTGGGGGATGGGGAAGGACACTTTTCTACCCAGTGCTTTTCCCTGCACCTTCGTGCCATCCCCAGCATCACCGAGACAATTAAGACTTTACTGTCATCTTAATGAAGATTTCCAAAAAGATGCGGGAGCTCACAAATGGACAGAAACCCCAGGAGTCCTTAGAGAGCTGCGGCAGAGCCTGGCAGGGAAAGCTGAATCCTGCTGAGGATGCGCTCTCCTCTGGGAAACTCCAGTTCCAGGGCTGCGGGGGCCCCAGACCCCTCTCCAGCTCGCCCCTGCCCCGGGCGGGTTAGGTGCGGGCAGGAATGGGAAAAGCCTCTCAAACTGCCCAAAACGTGGCAGATTGGGCTTGAGGAGGTGCTGCCAGCAACTCCACCTCACCCACGGACCATTGCAGGGCACATGGCAGGAAGGAGTGATTCTATTTCCCATCTAGGGAATTTTATTGAGGAGAGAGTGGCAGAAATACTAATTTTAAACTGTTGAGGCCGCTTTGGAGGCTGTTAGGATGCCCATTTCCATGGCTTGCCAGCCTGGTGTGCTCCTAAACCATTAACATAAAGGAGATATTCAGCAGAGAGTACTCCTGAAAAGCTGTTTTCTATCTCCTTTGGACACACCACAAAGACAGGGATATTTTACATCCTAAACCTTTGGCATTCAGAAATTCTATTAAACTCTTATCTACCGGCAGCAGGCCTGGTGCTACACTGCATCTCCATTGTTCTGCACCCGCGATAGAATCAAAGGGAGGGCTGGGTGGACACGGCTCCCCTCCGCTCACAATGCTGCCTGCTCCTCTCCACCGCTGTTTCATTTAGAGCCCTAATGCTAAAACTTGAGAAACAAAAGCACAATAGATGCGGCTGGGAGGCAGCAGGGAAGTGTGTTTACTTGTGTGTGCTCCCCCATAAACTGGAGCACACGCAGCCTGCATGGATATGAGCGCACACATGTGCCTCTCCGAGCGTTAAGAGAGGAATTTTATTACTGCTGCTGTTGCATTTATTAACACGCGACGCACCTACGAGCCCTAAGGCAGCTGACAGCTCTGATACCATCCGACTGAGCTCTGGGCTGCGAGAGGCTGTTTGTCTTTTCTTTGTTCCCAAACTCGCCAGACTTCACTCTGCTCTCCTGTCAAAATACTGCAAAGAAGCAGCGCCTGCCCCGGGGTTTCTCCTCGCCACCAACTTCAGCAGTGGCAGGAATTCCCATCTCGCAGCCCCCAAATCCCTTCCTACCCACGAAAAATTCCCTCAGAGGCCAAAAGCCCCACACCCCACTCTGGAGGAGCCCGCGGGGCAACGCGAGACCACGCGTGGGCTCCAGGAGGCGGCGGGTCAGCACCACGGACAGCTCCGCCCGCTCCCTCCTAAACGCAGTTTCGACCTTTTCCAGTATTTTTCAGCCGCATTTTAAATAATGTTTCTCCCACACACACTCCCCTAAACCTCTCCAGAGTCACTCTACAGCTGTTTTCAGGGAGGAGATAATTATCGTGCGTTTCCAGGTCTCAAAGAGCCGTCGCTTCCCTAAAGGGAGCCGTGCAGCAGAGAGGTGTAAAATAAATGTTCACGTATTTTCATCTTCAGGGGGTTTAAGACGGGGGCTCCGAGGGTCCCTGCCTGCGGGGCGCCTGCAGAGCTGAACCCAGAGAGGATTTTTAAAAGCAGATTCCCTGCACGCCCCTCCCCTGCTCTTCATGCCATTCCCCCCCCTCCCCGTGTTTTCAGATCAAGCTCTTCAAGTTTGAAATTATTTAAAATAAAACTCCATTTGCTTGTGCAAACACAACCATAAACCCACCGCACTGTGTTCCATTGGCTTCTCGGAGTCTGCTTCAAAGAAAATTAGATCTCAAACTTTACGCATTTGTAATTGGCACCAACTTCTCCGGTTACCAGCTGGGGGTGAAAGATTTTTTTTTTTCCTCGTTTCTTTCTGAAAGCTTCTATGCAGATGGGCTGGCTGCCTTAATGCCTCAGACTACAATTAGTGCTGTTGTATGCCGAATAGAAATGGCCAGCATTAATATTGTATATGGAACAGCTGAAGGGTTGCGAAGAAACCTGCCCACTACAGGCCCCTGGCAGATGGAACAACATGCACAGGCACAAAAAAACTTTTAATAACCCTTTGCTCGCTCTCCAGCGCGCCCCTTCGCTCCGATTTGGGCGGGTCCTTCCCGAAGAGGCAATGCCTTTGTCTAACCCAAATCTACAGCTCTTTTCTCCCTGAAGTACAACAATTGGAGCAATCACCATCTTTTGCAAAAGGCACCTCGCATTATCCCAAAACTTCCTCCTTTGTGCCTCGGTTAATGCAGGCGCCGAAACACACACTCAGCTGAACGGGCACGAACTAACTTTTTCTTTAATAACATCCCCCTCGCCCCTTTATTACCTAGCAATGTACAAGAGCGGGGGAGAAAAAAAACACAAAACCGAATCAAAACAAACACCACCACTCCCTTCCCCAGCAGAACTGTGAAAAGAAGCCGCAGAAAACAGGATTTTCTCCTCGGCCCCCTCCCCTCCGCTCCTCGTCCTTTGTAATTAGATGAAACCCGCGGCAGAGGGGACAAAGCCCCGCCGGTGCCCCGGAGCAGCAGCCCCGGGGCCGCGCAGCCCCCGCACCTGTAGCCCCTCGGCAGCCGAGCCCGGAGCACAGCCAGGAGGAGCGGGGGGACCCCGGCACCTCGCTAAAGGAACGCGAACACGGGAAACCTGCACTCCGAAATGCACTCGGGAACCTCTTTCTGCCGCCTAACTGGGGGGAAATGCTGTAAAACAAGGAGGGATAGTTTGCGGGTCCGCGTTCCCCCCGCCCTCGGCGGCCGAGCCCCTTTGCCAAGGCGTGACTTCGGCAGAATTGAGCAACTCAAGTGTTTTAGAGGGGAACCGGGGGAGACGCACTAAGAAATACCCTCCCTACACTCCCACCGCACCACCCACATCCTCCGGCGAACGGCTACGAACCGAGGAAAGTCCCGCAGAGCTTCATCCTTGCCGGGTGGCGGTGGCTGCCTGGCCCGGGGTGGCGGGGGGAGC
>VZRL01003091.1:1404865-1414908 GCA_013397895.1 Origma solitaria
CCAGGGGCGGGGGCTCCGCGCATCCCTCCTGCCGGGAATTAGGGGAGAGATGGAGTGACCACCGGCACATCCCAGTGCGGGGGGGTGGCAGGGCGGACACACACCCCATTCTCCCCCAGGCAAAGCATCCCCAGGGAGCCCAGCCATGGAATGGGTTGGGTTGGAAGGGACCTTAAAGACCGTGTCATTCCAACCCCCTGCCATGGGCAGGGACGTCTTCCAGCAGACCGGGTTGCTCCAAGCCCTGTCCAACCTGACCTTGAACACTTGCAGGGATGGGGCAGCCACAGCCTCTCTGGCCAACCTGTGCTGACCCTGTGGAGAGGGACACAAGGCACTGCCCTGCGAGCAATCCACAGGCTGGCAGGGCTCTGGACAGCCAAGAGTCACCAGACTCTCACATGCCCGAGTCAATTTAGAAATGCGCGAGACTCATGATGGTCACATATAGCTTGTTGGATCCTTTGGTGGAGTCCAGGGTGCAGTGGGGAAGGGAAAGGGGGAATTGGTTCTGGGAGAGATCCAAAATGGAAGAGGATGTCCCCCTGCCTCAAAGGACAGATGGCAACATTGGACTGAACTGATCCCAGCTGGAGAAAACTGGATCTAGGCCAGTGAACAATGCTGTCATTGGCCTCCCAGATGGAAAAGCAGGGAAATAGTTACCAGGAAAAATAATAATAATAATAATAATAATAATAATAATAATAATAATAATAACAACAACCGGGGATAGTACTGAACTTTGTTACCCCATGGAACTTTGTTACCCCATTGGCTTAGAGGGCAAAGTGCTGTCTCTGGGTTGTGTGACCCCCTGCTCTCTGCTCATCATCCCAGGCTGAAACAAGGCCAGCTCTTTCCATGGACCAGCCCTGGCCTGAAGAGAAGGAAAAGTGTCATTTCTGAAAGTGAGATAGAGAAGGGATTGCCTGGAAAAAATTGATTGTCATTGTAAAAACTCAGCACCCTCACCTGGGTGGGCAAATAAGTGCATTTTCAAAAAGAGAGAAAGCCTGACCCAGTCTCGGATCCAGTAATTTGGGAAAGGGAAAGGGGAAACCCTGTTCTTGGAGGGACAGGTGCCACCAGTAATAAGGGGGATGGGACAAAGCTGATATTAGCTGAAGGAGAATTGAAAGCAATTTATCTCAGCAGGACATGCCTGAATATTTGGGTATTTTTTATTTTATGAACATAGTGAGGGATACAGTTGGAAAAAAGGTTGGCAGAATGTGCAGAAAAAGAGAACAATTCACTCTTTGGGACAAGATTCTGGGCCAAACCCTTTGCTGAATACATCTAACTCCTTAATCCAGATTTCTTTGCAGGCAGAGGACTGGAAGAGAGAGCAGGGAGGGACAACTTTGCTGGCTCGGGGCAGGGTGTGTGTGAATATCAAAGTGCAGCTTTTCTTCCACACATCCATCAGTTTCTCCTGCTGGTCTCAGGTAGGTCTGAGAAAATAATGATCACAATAATCATAGTCATGGCCACTGGATTGAAGGTCAGGAGTCTGAGTAAAATTAAAAACCTAACTGTTGAATAGGGGGACTTCTTTTGAGATCCTTACTCTTAGAAGGGCCTGGATAAGCCAGCTGGATTCTGCATCCAGGCTGGATACGGTTCAGGAAAGGAGCTGGAGCTGGGCCCCTTGTAGGGCTACATCTGACTGCACAGCTCTTCAGCAGAAAGGGGTGTAACACAGCCCGTTTGGGGACTGGCACCTCTTCCCTCTTTGAATTAGCAGCTCTGCCTTTGCAGAATATTCTGTGCTTTATTGTCCCTTCAATCCCCACCTTGGAAGATGAGAGGTGACATTGCGGAGAGATCTGCGCTTGGAAAATGACTTTCAGAATTACGTTCTGGCAATTTGAAACTTCGGCTCTCTCATGTTCAGCCTCTTGGGGCTTTAATGGGAGACAGCAAAGTGCCTCTTCCTCCTCCCCTCTTTTCTTTTCCTCCCCTGTTCTCCGGCAGCTGCAGCGGCCGGGATTCAGCAAGGTCACTCAACTCCATTGCTTCCTGTGTGCAGGAGTTCTCAAATTAAGGGGTGTTGGGAGCAGCCTGTTGAGATGAAACAGCCTTCACTCAGCTCCAGCAAGCAAGGGAACAAAACCCCTTCACAGTGGCTCCAGACTGGCTCACCTTCCCTGAGCATTAGCTGGGGGAAGAGGCATGGAGGAGCGAAAAGCAAGATAAAAAGAGTCCCTCCTTGAGCTGAAAAGACACTGTCTTTTGTCTAGCAGAGCCCCAAAATTATATTAGAGGCCATGTGGCTGCAGCTGCTTTGTCCACTCCTTGGTGTTTTGATCAGCATCTCACACTGGTTCCACTTTTCCCAAAATTCCTGTTCTGCCTCCCCTTTCCCCCATGCACCAGCGAGGCAGAGTTGGCCCCGTCCATGCCCTTGGAGCAGAGTGCAGAGATGGGAGCTCATCACTGTGGTCCCTGAGCTTGCCAGCAGGATGATCCTCTTCCCAGGTGCCACTGGCCTTAGTCCTGTGCAGGCATTAAGGGGAGCAGAAGAGAGCACAAATGGGAAAGGAGAAGAATCACAGAAACTCCACTAATATCTGGGTAGTTCCCTGCTGAGGGGCCTGGGAAGCCATGTGGCTCACACAGAAAAAGACCAAAGGAAATACCGTCCCTTTGTAGTCTGATTTCTGTTGATGCACTGCCAGACTGAGGGGGGGTTATTGTTCCACGCGTGCCGTTTTGCATCTGAAATAAATAAAAGCACCAAGATATTTCTCTGTGTACCACAGCACCACCTCCCCAGCAGCCTAAACATCTCCCCAGCCCATGGCAGCCCTGGCTTTTCCACAAAGGAGGGGATAGCTCCAATTATCTGTTGACTGTTTTATTCTGCCTTAAATCCCTTTCATGGCTGCGTGAGGGAAAGCTGGAGAAGTCGTATGCAGATATTGTCAAGCTCAACTTGATAGGTACTGTCAAAACTGCCAGAGTGTGGTGACAATAAACATTTTAGCTGGCTAACAATTTGCTGCAAAAAGGGTTGACCCTGAAATCAAGTTCTGCTGTAATGAACACTTTGTCTCTAAATATTTGCATTTTTGCTGACAAGGTTCACTCTCCAGGAGATTTCCTCCGCCCGTGAACAATCTGCCTTCACACAAGATGCAGGATGGATGCGGTTTCCTGAGCCAGTTCCTTATCTGGCGTGAAGGAAGGATGAGCACATGCCCTAAATCAGCAGAGCCACCGTGGATGGGGGATGCCCGACCAGGGGAGTTGCTCAGCTCCAGGGTGCTGATCCCACTCACTGAGAAAACCCTTTTCTGTCAGGTTCTACGAGACAGCACAACGCTGACAGCCCAAAGATGGAATCAAGGCTTATCCTCGTCTAACAGATGGGGAAATTGAGGCACACGGCAATTCTGGATCATATTCTGGACTGGTTCTGCTGAGCTGGAGAGAGAGCAGCCAAAAAAGTGGCAGCCAGTGCAGACTGCCTGTTATCCGTGGCTGCCCCAAACCAGCCGTGAAGGAGGAGGAGGAGGAGCAGGAGGATGAAGCCATTCTGGAACTCTCAGCAGCTCCAGTTTGGTGCTGCACCTGCTCCACTCCTTCAAGGTCATGGAAATCTGGGGCTGTCCACCCACAGGAGCTGCTGCACTGAATCTTCCTCCATCCTCTTCTGGGTGATTTGACCAAAGTTACATAGAGAGTCTCAGGCAGAGCTCAGAGCCAAGAATTGTCTTCCTCAGCACCAAGGTCTAAAGCCAGGCTGGCTCCACTGCGTAGGACAAGGGGCTCAGAGTTCCCTTCCTGCAAAGGCTTATGTGTTTGAGGATGAAATTTCCCAGGATAACTCTGGCCATGTTTTTGTCTGCTCCCATTAATGCTGGGCAAACAACTCTGCCTAATTCCCCAGGGACAAGGTGTTCAGCCTGGATGGGGTGGGGATTTACCTTCTCACGGCATCTCCTTGGAATAAGTGTCCTCCAAGCCTCACATGCCCAAGTCAAGGATGTCCTGTGCTCTGAAGCACCACAGGAAAGGCTGCAGAGTTTGATCCCACAGCCTCCAAGACACTGCATGTGGGAATGTCCATCAGCAGTGAGTGAGTGTGTCAGTGCATGGCCTCGAGTCCCTCATGTGACATTTGTCCCAAAGTCCAGCATGGGACAGAGAAACAGCCAGGGTTAGCTGTTGCTTTCTAGCTTAAGACTTCAGCATCCCATCTCCATTGCTGCAATTAACCCTTGGCACCACAGAAAAATACCCCACCGGACCGGTTTCCACACAGAGGGAGGAGATGTGGTTTTCATTTCTACTCCTAGCACTGATTTTTTGGGGGTGGCTGTGGGAAAGGGTCTTCATCCCTTTTCCCTCAGACATCTGATTTCTCTGTTTCACATAAAAGCTGCTCAGAGCACACCCTGCCTCTTGCCACAGCTATTAGCTGTGCTCACCAGGCTGGGGCTGTGATTTGCTCGAGACCCCTAAATTCCTAGACAAGTGTACAATAAATTGTAATAAAACTTCTCACTTCTGCAGGAAACTGTGGTGGGGGGAAAGACAGAAAGAATCCTTACAGATCTGCAAAAAAGACATAAAGAGAAGGAAAGCACAGCTTATTTCGTTTTTATCTCCATTTCCCCTCCCTGCTGCAATGAAAGGCAATTTTCACTAGCACAGTGTTGTCATTTTGCTGAAGAAAAATTCACAGTTTTGGCCAGAGAGGAGTATTTTTTTTTTTTTTTCACTCTATTGATGTCAGAGAGCTGTTTCATTTCTGGCAGTGGCAGTAGCGCTGTGCCTTGGAAGGCGTCTGGGCTCCCACCTGGATGCTCTCTGGCTCTGCCATCCCACGTGCTGCCTCCTCGCTGGGCTCAGCATGGCCCTCACCTCCCAGGGCAGGTCCCATGGGCCAGGGCAGCACTGGAATAATGAACATTTCAGAGCATCAGCCCTAGCTGGGTAATTTTGGCACCAAAATACAGCAAGGTATTACAGAATTACTGTGCTGGTGTGAGGAGTCGGAGCTAAACACGGAGTTTTTCGTTAAAAATTTTCGGCGAAATGCAAGGTCCTAAATGAGCAAACCAGGCACAAGAATGGTAATTAATGCCAATGAGAAAACAAATGCTTGCTCGGCCCACATGAGCCCCGTGAGGAAACACAAGTGATCCCCCAAAAACCAAACCTGCTGCAGTTGCCCCACACAAACACCCACAGAGGAACAGGTGTAGCCACCTCCTGCAAATCTTCTCCCTACGACCCCTCTTTATAGCTTTATTCTGATTTTTTCCTCATGCTTCTTGTTACAACAGAGTATCTCAGCACTGACAAATATCATTATTTCCTCAGAGCCTTCCTGGGCTTCTCCTTCTCCTGGTGGACAGCCTAAAGTCACTCTTATTCTTCTACCTTATAACCTCTGGGAAAAAAACACCCTGGTTAAAGGCTACAGGCTGAGTTCCTCCATTCTCCATCGACTCCAAAGAGGCAATTTTCTCCCTTTCCTCTTCTTCATCCTCTCGTTTGCTGCTCTCAGGCACAGGAAAATTACCACAGCTTCGAGACACTCACCATGAGCCCCTTGCCAGCTGAGCTGCCTCACCCTGTCCTCGCTGCAAGCCGTGCTGGGAAGCCCAGGAAGCACAAGGGAGGGATAATTACCAGTCCCAGCACTGCGATGATAATTAATACCCTGCTAAAAGGAGCGCCTGTCAGGTCAGGGAGCAGAAGGAGGGGTGGGAAAACAAATAGGCAAAAAAATCAAACCTGAGCAAAGGTTTGCTGTGAGGAAGGGGCTGGGGACAAGGGGCAGGAGGTGGCGTTCAGACATCCAGGGTGGTGGGGATGGGAAAGGAGGTGTTTCACCCCATCAGCACACTGTCAGGGAGCTGTCCCACGGCACAGGACCCCTCCCATCCTCCCTTCATCACTAATGGGCTGAGAGCCACGAAAATCCTGCAGTCAGCAGTGCTCTGAGACATCCTGGGGCAGAGCATATTCACCCCTCTGGGGAGGTGATTTCCCCAAAGATCTGGGAAGATTCCCCCAAATTTTGCTGCTCCAGTCACACAGGGAGGCTGAGCCACCAGTCTTGGGGCTCCCTGCCAGCTGCTGGTGTAGTTCACTGAATTTAAGACTGACTTCACCATCTGGGGACATCAGAGTCCACCTTCTAATTGAGATTTTAGAAGGAAAAATCAAAGAAATATAAATAATTCCGTGGGAGCAACGGGAAATCTTGAAACCTGAACTTCATAAATCTAAACTCCATAAATCTGAGCAAAGTGAAGCATAAGAGAAAGGAGGATGCCAGCCAGAGAAACATGGGCTTAGGACTTGAGATTCTGGACAGCCTCGGACAAAGATGTTCATTATTTTTCTCCTTTGGTCCCATCACCTGAACAATCAGTAAAGTTCCTCTGCACATATTCTGTTTTGGCCCTCCTGCAACAACTGAGCGAAACCAAAAGACAATCCAGAGCCACGGCAAGGGGCGAGAGAAACAGAGAAGCGCTGGCAAGGGAGAACAATATGTTTCCAGATAAGATTTAAAAAGAAATGTTATGTTAATACCAGTTTGGCGTCACACTGTCATAACACCATCAAAATGACATGCTGCCACCACTAATACGACTGTTTGGGGAATATGCAACACGAACGAAAAAGCAATTCGCTCAGAAACAAGCTGGGATGAGTCTATGCTGTAAGAAAACAGAGAAATGCTGCAATCCGAGGGAGGGCCAGGCAAATGCTCTGTGATTTCTGGTGACTGTAGTGCAGGGGGGGACCAGAATCTCTGAACAGACCTTGCTCCTTGTTTTCCACAGCCTCTCCAGCCTTTGCTGGGATAATCTGCTCATAAGAGAGAAACAGTTTAAGGACAGCTGTTCTGGCATTAATTAAAGTGCCCTACAGTTCTTCCCTGATAAAATCACTTTTCTTCTAAGGTCTTCTTCCCCAATTTGTTTTAATACCTGTCCCTAATTAAGTCCAGTGAGAGGAATTCACCACTTCAAATGGGTTAAAAACGGACGTTCTCAAGGCGCCTGCATCTGAAGAAACTTATTTTTGAAGTCCATGAATTAAATTAAGAGGGGACATTTTCAAGATGATCACTCCCTTTTGATTAGCACAAACGAGCAGCTCCACCAGCACTGCGTTAAAAATTGTCTCACTCGCTTTTCCGGCTAATTTGGAAAGAGTTCAGCTGTTAGGGTGCTAAATAGTCACATTAAACACTACAGACCCACAGTGCACTTAGGCTGAGTCCTTTAAAAAGGAGATTGAGCAT
The DNA here is from genome assembly GCA_013397895.1 of Origma solitaria. NCBI lineage: Eukaryota > Metazoa > Chordata > Aves > Passeriformes > Acanthizidae > Origma > Origma solitaria. Next base: position 1,412,145 of record VZRL01003091.1, read on the forward strand.
CACATCACCTGAGGATGCCCCTCTCCACGGACAGCTATGGAAACACGCTGCCCAACAGCGCTGACAGCGACTTGTTGACCAACAAAATTCTGGCACAAACCCCATGTAAGAGCCATGGCAACCGGGCTGGGAGCGTGGCAATGGCAGCTGCTATGCACAGAACAGCGCTCTTAAAAATATCACGGCTGAAACCCATTAAAGAAAACAAAAATAGAAAATACGCAAGAAACCGAGGCTGTGTGTGAAACAGATACCGGGAAGGATGCTCGGTACATTTATAGCTGTAGCCTGCTCCAAATCTTCCTAGGCTTTTAACCCAATATTACTTCACTACAAACAACCCAAATGTTTGGTTTTTTTTAATGAGAAAATGCCAAACTTTCTCCTTTTTTTTTTTTTTTTTTGCTAATGTGATCAAAATTGAGCGCTGACCTGTATCAGACTAAAAGCAGAACACTGGTATCTGCTGATCTCCCAGGCTTGTCCAGACCTGGTTCCCAGCACAGTTTTCTCTCCATGACATCCCTTCAGCCCCAGCCAGCTCCGTGGGCTGCAGAATTAGAGGACAGGGTGTGAAGGGAGAAGCTCATTGCCTCACTGCTCCCAACACAGCGTAAATCTGATAGAAAATGGCTCAGAGCCTTTCTGAGGGGCATCTTTAATGATAATTTCCTACCTCTTGTCAGAGTCTGCAGTAAAAGTGATCAGTCAGTGAGGGGTGATGTGCTGGGACAGAACCTAAGCTCTTTGAAAGCCACCCCACCTCCAGCTGAGCCTCGGGAGAGCCAAATCCATTCTCAGTGTCAGCCCAGGCAAGAACACAATTCTGCAGGGAAGGTTTGGGCTCTGCTGTCTCCTTACGTCAGGCCCCCGCTCCAGGAGCTGGAGAGATTGCAACCAAGAATTTACTCACGGAAGAATGAAAAACTGCTCTGTTCCATCTCTCCCTTCCCACCTGCCGGGCTTTGTCTCTTAAAACCTGAAAAATAAGGCAGAAAGATTGGCTCCGAGAGCTTTGACCCACGAGTCGGTTTTCTCATATCGCTAAAAGCTGAACATTCCCAAAAAAATAAAAAAGTCAGCCCAGCCTTCGCCATTGGGATGAATTCCCCCCGTTGCAGCAGATCTGCACGGCGGTAGGCTGGCTCCTGCTGGAGCTGGGCGTTTGCCATGCTTTCCTAGAAAAGCTCTCCACCACTCTCCCTGCAACATTAATTCCAAACAACAGAGATGGAATGAAATGTAGGTTTGAAAGCAAGCCACAGGGCAGGGAGCAATATTTAGCTTTCCTCTCCCAGAGGTCCCACCTGTGCTGGCACTGGTTTAAAGATGCTAGAGTGGGATTGAGGGGCTAAATCGGATATTTTATTAGTTACAGGAGCCCATTTTCCTTCTTAAATAATTGAATGTATATGCTTAAGGCAAAGGTCTGGGCTGGCTGGTGACTCCAGGCCGAGGATCAGCTGGAGCTGGCAGCACCAGTCCCTCTGTGAAGATATCTGGATTTCCTTTCATCTGGAGTAGACGCTGCATGTTACTGTGAACATCAATTCCTGGGACATTTCTGGCAAGGATTTACATGAGGAGATATAAAGGTTCAAAATTCCTTTAAAGGAAATAATTTTGCTTCTAAGTAAGAGCTAAACAGGAGCTGAAATCCTGTCTTCATAAGGGTTTTCTGTTTGTTTGTTTGTTTGTTTATTTGTTTGTTTTCCAAATCTCTGTGCAGGATGAGAATTCAGAGGCCTGATTTGGTTCATGAGGCATTGGCCAGTCCAGGAAAAGAAAAAGCTGAGAAATTTGCAGCAAAACCATTTTTATTAATTTTTCAGCTCTTCTGCAGATTTAATAAATTAAAATACCTCTGCAAATACTTTGAAGCTTTTTCATCTCTGATAACATTTGCTACCTTATCATTTCTAACTGCGCTACAGAGAAAAACACATTATTATGGATTTTGTGGTAGATCCTCCAATTTATCAACCTAAAAAGATTTCCAAGCAATAGAGGCTTTCTATGTAAGTTAATATGTCACAGGCCATCTATCACACAGAGTTTGCTGAGTCTGCAATCCTAATCAATGACTTGACACCTTGAGTTAGTGAGCACTGAAAGGTTATATCCGTGCTAAGTGGTGTGACCAAGGCATGGCAGGCTCCAGCAGGGGACACTGGGCACCTTGATCGTTCTGGGTGTCCTGCACACGCGTGCTCCACGATTTTCTCACCTGAACAAGCACCACTCTCCACACAAGGGGACACGGAAACACCCCAGGACTCAGTCGATGGGGGAAAGACTCCAATTTCCAGGATACATAATTCCATTCTGCCTCCCTCCTCTCTCCCGGGGGCCGGGGCGGAGATGCCTGTCCTCGCAGGCATCCGTCATGTCCCGCCCCGGCGGTGCTGTGCTGGCTTCCTGGCCATCTGCCACGCTCTGGGTGAATGATGACGGCAGATACGGGGTGTTACGGGCTCTGGGAGGCTTCACATCACTACAGAAATGTAATGAATATATATGATTTCATTTCCGCCCTCCTCCGCCAGATGCATTTCTATGCTTTGGTCTCATTGATGTGCTGCGGCTTTGCTCCGCATGATCCACACGAGCTCCATGTGCCACGGAGCTGCAGACCTGTGAGGTCAGAGCTTCAGGCAAGAGAGACCCTGGCACCACACGGGCAGGGATGTGAGCTGGAAATGTCATATATCCCACTGCATGCCTGGCCTGAAAATTACAGGGGATGCAGCTCCCATCCCATCCC
>VZRL01003091.1:1415436-1529639 GCA_013397895.1 Origma solitaria
ATCCCATCCCATCCTATCTCATCCATCCCATCCCATCCCATCCGCCCCCTGAGCACCTCAGAGCATGTGAGCTCGCACTGTGAGGTGTACGTGTCCTGCAGACTTGGAAACACAAGAGCAGGGCAAGTGTTTCCAGACACATGGCAGGCTCTGGGGAGGGACAGGGATGCCAGCGGGCAGGCGTTACCTCCACCTTGGCAGAGGGGACACGTCTTTAACCCGTGACAGATTTACTCCTGTGACCCAGTGAGCAGAGGTCAGAAGACCCTGACAGCAAACAAATGAGAAATGGCATCTTTCAGAAATTCCTGCAGTGGTTTCTTTCCCCTCGGGCTGCTGCATTTCTCCCACCATGCACATCCATGGGGGACAGGTCAGGCAAACAGAGACCCTTCTCAGCCTGGATGCCAACCGGGATGTCTCCCTGGGGCTCCCCAGTTGCTCTCTTGGCCATCTCCTCCCTGCTACAGACTGAAGTGCTCCTCAAACTTCACACACTGTTGGGGCAACGATTTTCAAAACCACCTGCCAGCATCTCCCACTGCCCCTGTTTTGGCTCCTTACAGCTCCTGTAGCCTCCGCACCTGCGGCCAAAATAAACCAGATCCATTAAAATGATTTTGTCCAGAAGTAGCGACACGGTGCAACTTTGCACGCTCTTGTTCATCTCCCTCTGTCAAAGGCCCTGTCCCCTTGAGGCCACTCATCTCAGTGAGTTATTACAGGTCCCTGTCCCAAAGTCTGGCCTGAGAGCGCTTAAGCATGAGGCAGCATGTGCATGGGTGGAAATCCTTGTCACAGGGAAAGGACTGAATCCTTTTCCCCCCAACCCCTCCCATCTGCTTTCTAAAATGTCACCAGTTACGAGAGGTGAATACATTTAAGCAATTTATTTTATCCACTTATGACAAAGACGGTGAAACCTCAGACAGAAAACATGGAAAGAGGTGAATTAACTGAGCAAGTTTTCTTCAGTGCTTAATTGTTCCAGAGAGGCAGAGTTCTGGGGAGGATGATGAATCATTGTTTAGGAAATATTTCTTCCAAGAAGGTGATTTGAAAAAATACATTTATAATTTATTGCAACCTCTTGCTTTGTCAGGGAACATGAGCCAAAGGCAGAAAGTTCCTCCCTCCCCCGTTCTCCTTCCCTCAGTTCATTATCGCTATAATCTTATCTCCCGTACTCTCTCCTCACCCTTTGAATATTACATCTCCTCCCGCTTGTGTGCGGAGGTGTAGCCGTGTGCGGGGATGGGGGGAAGCCATCACGGAGGGAGGGGGAGACTGGGAAAAATCGTCACATATTTCAGGCTGGCTCTATTCAAATGAGTTTGGGATTGTGCTTCTCTGGAGCAGATGGCCCTGGAGATAATGATGCCTGAGCAGCAGAGGCTGGAGCCCCTCTCTCCTGTTGCCATGGCAGGCCACGGGGCTGAAATGGATTCTGCTTATTAAATTTGCGAGCTCTTGTGTACTCAGGATGAATGGCGTTCAGTCATAAAGAGGCCCAACCTCCTAATGTGGCTGGATAGTTTTATCTTGGAAAGCCAGGCACTCTAACTCCGCCAGACGAGGGGCTCATTAACCTATTAACAGCAGCCGTGGAGGAGCTCAGCCCACAGGGGCTCGGAGCGGGGTTTTCCAGGAACATCCCCAACGCCAGCGTCCTCGTGGCGTCAAACCCGGCGGAGGGCACTCAACCAGCGGCTCGAGAACAGGAGAGTTTCACTCGGCCCATTTCCCACAGGGGTTAGTGTGGGATCTCACCCATCAGAGCTCCAATTCTGCTCCTGCAGGAATAGCAATAAGGGTTTGGGATTCTCCAGGCCAGAGAGGCTTGCACTGGGTTACTGCTCGGCCTCTGATTTATGACAGAACCTCTGCTTTTCAAATTGAGATTATACAGAAATATGTGCAATGCACCGTGGAGCCACGGCAAGAACTTGGTAGCACAGAGATCACAGTTCATGATAGAAATTGAAGGAGAAAGTGGAAAGAGATGAGATTTAGAGGACAAGTTCCTTAAATTAAAAAAAAAAAAAAAAAGAAAAAGAAAAAAAAAGATAAAGAAACAAAAAAATCAAAGAAAGGATTGGTGCTTTCTTCTCTGACTTTCCTGGAGGACCAGCCTTGGCTAATACTCAAAGTGATAACGCTCCTCTGAGAGACTCGAAACACTGCAGATTAAATAGAACAAGCTGAAAGGCTTTACCTGAAAACATTCTTTCTTTCTACAGAAAATTGTGGGTTTGATACAAGTAAATATTTATATGTCTGTTCCAGCCAGGACAGACAAACCTGGCTATTTCCAGAGCATTGGAAACAGGTGTTTCCTTCCAGTAGCCCTTCCACACAATCCTTCCACCCAGGTTTGCTCCAGATCACATGATGAGACTTAAAATAAAGAATTAAAACTTCTTTCTTAATCAGTGTAAAAGCAATTTATTGCTGATTTGAAGTGCAGTATTGTTGGGATTTTGTTTTCCACTGCACTTTTTATGTAGAGCCATGTCAATGTTTTGGAAGAATGGAAATTTGAAATGCAGTGTGGCAACCTCTGTTACATTATAATGTTGTTAACTTTGATTAACCAGAGCTTGGTAAAATAGCACTGCACTATATTTAGTTTCATAACACCTTTTTTTTTACATGTTATTATGCAAATTTTCACATGAGCTTTATTTCAAATGCATCCCAACTGTGTTTCCTTCCCCTGCAATCCTGCATGGCCAACAAAACTCAACCTGCCTGAGCTGTGCTGGGTGGTTTCCCTGCTCTGGCAGCATTTACCAACCTTTTGATATGAAATTATCACATCAAAGGTTGCCAGCACTGGACAGGACTAACACAGAGGTGGGGACCGTCTGCTTTGGTGCAAATCTTCCTACTCCAAGAGGAGAGGACAGAGACCAAGCACCTGCAAAAACTTCCCTGACCAAGCAATGGGCTTGGTGTGGTCTGGAGCTGTGAAATTGGTGGGAGATTTTCTAGGGGAAACGTTTTCCTTCCCGTCATTGGATGATGTTGGTTTGTCGGAAAGGGAAGAATTCCTGGAACAGAAATTGGGGTTTTAGGTCTTCCTTCTTCCAAAAAGGTGAGCAGGGTGCTCAGCCTCTGAGTCTTAGAGCATCTTGGCAGGTAATTCCAGAGTCACACAGAAGGGGCTGGAAATAGTCCAAAAAATCCTCTTCAGCTTCCAAATCCTTCATCACAACTGTGTAAAAGTGTCATTGCACAGGGTTGGTGTAAATAACCACCCATACTGTGGGAAAGTCATTCTGGCCTCCGTAAACAAAGCACAAAACTCAAATCCAGTCAAATTTCTTGGCATTCAATCCTCCGACTTTCAGGACAGACTTTGAAGATAATTCTCTTAATGAAATAGTAGCAAAAGGTGTGTTCACAAGAATTTCGTTCACTTGGCAAAGCCAGAGGAACATTTAGCTTGAACACTCCTGTTCATTTCAGCGAGTGCTGAGGATCTGCATCCTGCAGCTGACTTCCAACACCGTGTCTCATCCAGGGACTCTGGACATCAGCTGCTGGCTGGAGCAGCTTCTGCAGCATGTGCATCTTTAAGCTGAGATGATATGAAATACAAGCCTCACTCGATATCAGCTTTTTTCGGTGGCTCTACAGCTCAGAGGAGCAGAAACCTGCCCAGATTTCCATAGAGCGCTCAAAACACAGCCCCAGCGCCACCGAGCAGACGCAATTCAAGTTGAAACGTGCTGGTTGGAAGTGCTGGTGAGGTGTTTATATTGTTTATTCCTCTCCAGCAGTGTCCCCCAGCAGGTCTCCTGGCCTGGGCTGGCCACCAGAGCCGGGGCTGGGCTGGAGGCCAGGCTCACGGATGGATTGGGTGTCCGCATGCGTAAGCCTGCCCTGGCGCCCGCGAGGTGCAGCCTGCAGGACTCATCCAGGGTCACCTTGAGCGGCTGTGAGAGAGATGAGACCTCAGCCAGGTCTCCTGCACGCCAGGGCCATGCTCCCAGCCCTGACCCACAGCCCTCTTTGTTCCGAAATCCCCTCCAACAGCGAGGGTGGAGGAGATGACGGGCAAAACGCTCCTGGGGCAGCTGCCTACGAGTGCAGACCATAGAAAAGGGATTAGCTCTGTCTTCAAAATGCAAATCCCCTTGACACACGCCAAGCTCACGGCGCTCCTGGAGCCGTTTGCCCAGTCCTGACTTACAGCTTTTACGCAGACACGAGCTTGCCAACTTAATGTCGGAGGTACGAACACCGGTGAATTAAAACGGAGCCTACAAATGAAAAGCCGATTAGCAGATATTAGAAGGATATTGAGACTGAGAGGCCACAGAGGTGGAGAAAGGCTCCTGGCCCTCACTTTGGTTCGTAGCACAAGCTCCTTCCTGACTCCTGCAGCTCCTTCCGCCACATCTTAATCCCCTTGCACAGCGATTAAAGGACGCCGGAGGGAAGATGGGCTTCTGTAGACTGTCCATGTCAGGATGCAGCCCCCAAATTATATAGAAACACAAGAAGAAATGGACACCCCAGCAGGCTCCTTGCTTATACAGGGGGACTGGAACTAGAAGAACTTTAAGGTCCCTTCCAACCCAAGCCGTTCTGTGGTTCTATGTCAAGGTGATTGTGTGGAGCAAAGAAGTTCTCCATTGCCATTGGGGAAAATTTCCAAGCATTTATGGAGATAAATGACTGAGAGGATTTCACGTGCGCTGGGCATACAGGAGCATGCATGATCAAGCAGATCACCTGGAAAGTTTGCTCAAGCAGTCAGAAAAGCAACACTTTATCATCACTGCTACAGCCCTGGCCTTCACATTCCTACCCCACAATCAGCATTTACACATTTCCCTAAACTGGACACTCGTTAAACTGGGACACATCAGTTGCCAAACCATCAAATGGAATAAGTTGCTGCAGAGGTGGTCTTGGCCCAAGCTGGCAGGAGTTGGGGTTGTCACTAAGGAGCCCCCAAAAGCTGTGGTAGTCCCAGCAGTTGACACAAAGACAAACAAGAGAAGAAAATCTCTTTTTCTGCTCCAACAGAACTTCAAATGGACCAAAAGGACAATTGTGGTTTTTGGGAAGGGAAAGACTCGGTGATTTCTCATCAATATTGTTTATTCCAGTTCTCTCTGCATCACCTATTGATGAAACACTGCTCAGGAGAGGCTGCCACAAGCTGGGCACAGGAATCCTCATCCTCGTGGGCTGGCGTCAGCACAGAGAACAGCAGGAACAAGCACGAGATGCTGAAAGAAGTGATCAAAGATCCCTGTGAATTTCCTGACAGTCAGTTTTACACCTTAGCATTTTTGCAGTAAATAGGAAAAAGCCACTTTAGAAACACTGGCAAAGGCAAGTTTAAAACACGCAATGAAGATTGGTCTTTCCCCTTCATTACCAAACAACCAATTTGGAACCTGAGATTTTCTTGCTTGTGAATGCTTCTTGTGTCTTCCCAAAGTGGGACATACCCACAAGCAATTTTATAAATTGAAGACAAACACTTCAGTCACGAAGCCAGCTTAACTTCACAGGCAAAACAAGAACAGCATTAACCCAGCATTCTTGAAGTAACGCTTTGGTTTTTCTGTTAAAAAATAAATTACTGACTGCGGGAGGAAGAAAGGAATCATTTTGCTGTGATAATTGCAAAGCACACAAAAAAGGTAATTTTTTGCCTGGCTTACATTTAGAAATGTCTCAGCTTTTTCCAAACAGCCTTGGTTACCAACAGAAAGAAAGCACTGAAATATGCAAATATTTAAAAACGAGCAAGCAAATCCCTGGAGAAGAAGAAACAAAAAAAGAAGTGTGGGAAGGGGTGCCAGTGAATACAGAGATGTCACAGGCTGGGAGTTGCCTTTCTGAAGCCTCTTGGAAGTTCTCACCAGGGACAGCCCAGGAAAGCTATGGCATGAGGACATCCTCGAGGTCCAGCTCTCAAGCGCACTTGAACCTCAAAGCAAATTGTGATGTTTGCAGCAGCCTCAGCCTGCTGTCCCACACACTCAGAGCAGGATATTTAAATGTTCTTTAGGCCTCCTTAGTGACACTACAAAGCAGGGACAGCTCTTTCCCAGCCTGGACGAAGACCAGATATTCCAGCGCTTTTTTACACCCGGCTGATATTGAAGATTATGTTGCAAATCGTGAGCACCAGAGATTTCACCTTAATCAAATCAAGACCTACATTCCAAATCTTTCACCCCAGCAGCTTTGCTTGCCCCTGGTGACAGGGTCTGTGTCAAGTGACTGGTCACCCTCATCCCAAGGAAGGACCATCTGTGCCATGGCCTTGCTCAGGGAAAGAAGCAGGGTGAGGTTTTTTACCACTTTCCTTGCAATTGTCAACAGTTTCAATAAACATGTGCTGCCAGTTCCACCAAAGTGTTCCCATTTCTAAGATGCTTTATAGGCACTTAAAGTTTTATTCTGTTGAGTAGTGACTTGCATTGGAAATGGGCATAAAATGGGGCATGTTTGGGCTTAAAAAGTAGCAAGGCTGAGCAGGTTGAAAGTTCAAAAGAGGCAGAAGGAAAGATTCCTTTGTGAGTTACGTGTAGAGCTGGGACGGAAGCTCCTTGCTTGCAAATTCAGAAAACAACTACAGAAATTCACGGACGAAAACACACCCTCCAAACCAACTTTGTGCCTAACGCAGGATTTTCTGGAGACCCAAACCACTCTGTTTAGGTGAAGGATTTCGGGGGGATCCTGCCCTTCTTCCCACCACTGTTGAGCTGTACCGCCGGTCCCTACAGGGAGCAGTTCCTATGGATGTGCAAACCCCAGGCGGGTCTCTCCCTCCCTGCCCATCCCATAGCACATTCCGGGGTGTCCCCTCCGTGACGGTGACACCGGGGAGCCCCGGCCATGGTCGGTGGGTGGCAGAGGCGTGTGAACCCCAGTCGCTGGGTACATTTTCTTCCCTGCGCGCTGACACGGCTCCGCTTTTGTTTCCTGAGTAAATAGAAAAGCCACGGTGGCAGGAAGGAGAAAGGCAAGGCAGGGCTCGGCAAGCAGCGCCTGTTTACAATGACAAAGGGCTCTGCCACACTTCGGGGAGGAAATTTTCCTTCCAGACTTCAGGGCTCATTAAGTGAGTGGGCACAGCTAATAGGCTTTGTGTGCGAACGGCCCCAGCCTTGCAAGGTCCAGCTGTCACTGGGGCGAATGTCAAAAATAACAGCGGGCTCAGCCATTCTCCACCCCGCTCGGGCTTTAAAATTTATCTTTAAAAGGGGGAGGAGCAGGCAGTGAAAAGTAGCAAGCAATTAATGGGAGACAAAAGCAAATGGACCCGCCGGGGCTGATTGAGGGAGGGGGGAATGTCCCCCGGAGCTGGGCTGGAGGGCTGGTGGGGGACAAACAGAAAAGCTGAAGAACCCTCCTGTCAAGCAGAAACTCTTTGCGGTGATAAACGCGCGGGGCAGGGCTGGGAGGATGCTCAGGAATTGAGGGTCCCGGCCGGGCAGATGCTGCTGTTTCCCTGCCACGCGTCTTCGCTCCCCGAAATCTCCCTCACAGATGGTGACTCCGAAACAGCGAGCACATGTCTTCCCTCGGATAATCCCGAGGTCAGGCTCCTCCGAAGTTTAGTCTCTCACTGCCGGCAGAAAGCTGACAAAATTATGCAGAAATAAATATGCTTCCATGTTTAACTTTTCTCTTTCACCCCATCCGCTCTCAGCCTGCCCTGAGATAATATTTGCATGCATTTGGTTTATCCCCCTGTCAGCTCCGTCTGGAGGGAGACGCAGAAATGGCTTGTTTGAGGGTATTTGTGATTCATGTGATGCATCAATGGGAAAAAAGGAATTTAAAATCTCCAGAACTTTTAATAGCTAGAGAGGCTTGGCACCCACAGTCCCACGGAACGTGCCCACTGTATTTTAGCTAACCTCGAGGTGGCTTTGGTTTCGGGCAGCAGCATCCCACACTCCAGAGCTCGTCACCGATTCTTTGTTTTAAAGGATGTACCCTTAGTGCAAACTGAGTTACCCACACTTTTAAAACACAAGGATACACCTTGTGAAAACTGTTTTTCCATGAATCTTGCAGCTACTTGGTCTCTGCACCAAGGCGAGACTGTGCTTCACCAGCCTGAACTCGTGACATTTACACAGCGCTTGCTACTTCTGGGTGGAAGACATGAGCTACAAGCAGTGGGCTCTGTATATCAGACAATTTAGGGGTCAAACTATGATTTTCAGACCAAGAAATTCTGTCTTTGTAAAACTCCTCCAGATCCCATGTCTGAAAAATGAGATTCCTGAAACAAAGGCACTTGCAAGGGCTGGCCTTAGCACAAGGGTGCTAAGCTAACCACAAATGGTTTAACATCATTTCTCTTTTTGGCAATAAGAAGTTCAACCTGCAGAGACAGTTTGGCCTTCCAGCACTCCAGAAGTACAGCTTGGGCCTTTCCTACCCCTTGGTCCAGGCAGACCTCCAGGCTGCGAGGAAGGGCTGGGATGCACTCTGCCATGAGGTCAAGGCGCAAACGATGCCTGTGAGGATACATCCCCAGAGGAATTTAGGGCACCTGTTCCAGAGCCAGGCAGCCTTGGAGGAGACGCTGAGACATCTGGTTAAATTCTGGCCTCAACAGTTGCACACCTTTCCCATTCCCCATTGCATTCCCATTTCTCATGTACAGATATATTGTGATAAAAGACAATGAAAACTCTTAGGAGGAAGTTTTGGGTTAGTTTGAGCCTCAAACTATGGCCACAGAAGAGGTGAATCGTGCCTGGAAATCGTTGAGGGTGCCTGAAAACAGCACAGAAATTTTGCCTGAATGAGTCACGCTGGGGAGAGCCGGAGCTCTCAAAAGACACAACAATACACCTTGATGGGAAGGAAGCGAAGAGAGGGAGCCTACTCCAAACACATCTGCTCAGATCCAGGGTTCAGCTTGTTGCACTTGTATGGGGAAATCTGTGCAAACAAACAGTTATTGAATGGGTCAACTGAGCAGAGCGGCTGAAGGAGCCGAACAATGGGGCGGTTTATTCACTTAATGTATGCCAAGGCCATTCACCAGGCAAGCACCTCTCAAGGAGCCACGTGACAAACAGACTCAATTTGCCGTTTGCCGAGGTCATGCATTTGGGATGCCACGGATAATATTTGTTAATGAGAGCGACAAGGACAGCGAGGGAGAGGCCTCATTTCCAGCACCTCCACGGTGTTGGGGTTTTGTTCTCTTAAATTGCACGTTGGGAGGAGAGGGGTTTTCTGAGCTGCTCCATGAGATGTGATGCTTGCATCTCTGGGTTTTTTTAATCTCTCTGAGCCCTTTGGAATGCTTGGAAAGCCAATGTGTGCTGCTGCACACTGTCATGTGTCCCTCCGTCACCAGAGTTCTGTCAGGTGGGATTTGGGGTCCAGCAGCAAAGGCAACATGGAGCCATCGGCATCTGGGGAAGAGAGCACAAAAAGCAGGAGATGAATTCAGGGTTCCATTCATAGTCAGGTTTGGCCTTCTGGATGCTGCAAAGCACTCAGAGATTCAGCTGTACAAACAGTGGGTTTGACAAATTCATCCTGCCCTTCTGCCCAAGGACCCTCCATGGGCACTCACAGCCTCCCTGCATTTATTTGCTATTCAAACAGGTTTGATGGATAACTTTTCTTTAAAGTAAAACAATTTGATGGACCACGGCAGTCTCCAGTTGGAGTCCCTCTGCCGAGTGAAGGTGAAGGGATCACGGGCTGCAGTTGATCCCTGCTTGTTGATGGAATGTTTATCCAACCCTCCTTAACCTGCAAAATCCTCTACAGGTGGTGAATGCCCACCTTTGGCACAGGACAGGACTCGAGGAGCGAGGATGGTGGGACAGGGTTTGACACCATTTTCACAGTCGGGTGGGGGTGTGCTCTGGGTGAGACAGCACAGGTCACCCAGAGCTGTCAGCTGCTGAGCTTTTCAAGTATTGGGTATTGGGTAAAAAAATACCTTTTCGAGGTATTATCCCAGGTTTTCAGCAAAACACATCAGCAGGGGCAAACAGGAGAACAGGCTGGCAAAGAAGAGAAGAGAAGGAACAAGAGAAGTGTCAGGAAAGGGAGAAAGGATAAAGAGACAGACTGGGCAGGGGGAACATCCTGCACCCCCAGGCCTGGGGCTGGAGGCTGGGACAGCCTGGCTGATGGGCCCTGCAGTCTGCCAGGAGACGCAGATTTGGGAGGCACACACTGTGTAGCCTCACCCCTCTTCCCACACCCATGGTCCCCTTCCCCCTCACGCCGGGACTGACAGGATTTCCTACGCATCTGTATGCAAATCACAGGCTGAGGCACCGGGAGAGGCACTTTGTTCCGAGCATCCCCGGCACAGCTGCTCTGCTTCCCGGGGCCAGGCGGGCTGGCCTGAGCCCCTCCGGCCAGACACACCGCGGGGCTGGGGACACGGCCACACCAACTAAAGCATGGCACGGATTTAGGCAAAGTCCGTTGAAGGGTCTTGGATGGGGACAGGGGAAATAAAGCTGCCTTTATAAAGTATCAAGGTAGGTCTTCAGGAAAGCAGAAGGTAAAGAAGGACAGTGCCTTTCTAGAAGACCAAACCAGAGTATTTTGTGTATTGATGTGGCTCCTTGTGTCCACCCTGGTGTCTGTCTGGGAAGCAATCTGCTCCCATGCTGGAAGAAAATTCCTTGGAGCTGAGACCTCGTGGCAGAGCTTCAGTTCCCTCCAGCCCCAGATACACAAGCACAGCCCCCACTGCCCCCAACTATGATACCTTTGGATTTCTTCAGTGTCTCAGCCAAGCCACTCCTCCATCTGCCTTCTCTTTGGATTTTTTTCCAGCTAGAAACCCATCATATCCTAGGGGGAAAAAACCAACAGTGTCTATTGTCTCAAAAACCTGTTTATTCTCAGCAAGAAGTGTTTACAGGGCCCTGGTGAGTTCCCAGCCATCTCTGCAAACAGAGAAACCTGAAACACTCTGGGAGGTGATTTTTCAATCGACCAAGACAGGAGCACTAGAAATCTCTGCCAAGGCTAAAACGAGCCCTTGCTCCCCAAAATAGAGACACAGGTTTGAGCTGCTGGCCCTGAGATGTGTGGGGTGACTGATGGGGTAGACAAAGCTGGACAGCCACCATCTCCCCTCCCCACTACTGGAAATTACAGCGAATATTAGGGGAGCAATGGGAAACACCCCATTAAGGTGCATGGTGTTTATGGGATATGGAAAAACAAGAAAAGGTGGCTTTTTACCATCATCACATTTATGGTTTGGCTCCATACATGGCCAGAGAAACCAACCTGTGTGCAGACTCCTTGCGCCTCCCTGGTGCATCTCCCACCCCACTTGTCATTTGCAACTCAAACAGCCGGTGCCTCAGGGGATCTGTTTATTTTCTTCTTTCTGCTGGACGAGATTCTCTGGCTCAACACTTTATAAAAGCAGATTTTATTTTTCCCTTCATCCCATGCGACACAGATGCAAATGGGGAACAGTAGGATGCCAGCTTATCTTTTATTTGTGCTTTTAGGTTATAATTGCAGTCTGAATCACTGACTTTTAAGTTACGCTACACTCTGCCTCAGCAGAGAAAGGGAGAGGAGCGGAAACAGGGAATGATCCCTTGAAGTTCAGTAACACCAAGCAGCTTTGCTTTCAGACAAAAAGGCATTTGCAAGTGTTCCTCCCATTCGTTAAAGGCACAAACTACTGCCATGATGAAATAATAAAGAGAGTTAATTGAGATGGGGGGCCGAGGAGGGGGGGGGAAAGGAACAAGAAATGCTGCTTTGGTTCCTATGTGACCATCGTGCTCACGATCATGGTATCCATTTTCTAGCTGTGATTTTGGGGAGTTCGGAGTGCTTTACCTCACCCCAAAAAATCAGCATTTCGGTGGGCTGCAGAGCTCTCCAGCCACACGAACCCCATCTCCTGGTGCAGCCCTGCGTGGAGCTGGTGAGGGAATGTCACTGCTGTCTGTGTGCTGTCACCACATCCGTCCCACTCCTGCCGGGGCTGGCGAGTCCAGCCATGCCCTGGCCTGCATTAACACTTCCCGCAGGAGCCAGGGCTGCCGGCCCTGCACGGCCGCAGACGGGGGAGGTGATAAAGCAATAATAGAAAGTTATAAAAAAAGAAAACTCTGGCAGCGTGCGAGACACCTGGAGAGCCCGGCCATCCACTCCCTCCTCCTCGTCCCTCCACAGGGATGGAGAGTGTGAAGTTATAAATCCCCAGACAACACTGGCTTAGCCATGGAAAGGGTATTTGCACTCAACACTGAGTCCTAATTTCCTTTTGAAGGCTCTACATGTTTGATTAGCCAACTTCGGCAGCCCCATAGCATCAGGTCAGGGTAATTAGAGACCTTGTGTTAATGAGTAAACAATGACTCAAAAGCCTAATTGACACTTCCAAGCCCGTGCATGTTGCTAATTGCCAGAGCCAGACCCACGGCCCCCGTGTTAACCCATGTTAAACCCTCCCTATGAATAAGAGTTATCCTCTCTGTTGGCAGCACCGGGAAATCTCCAGCAGCGGGACACGGGAGGCAGTGCGAGGGGCTGGGACATGGCGAGTGTTGGAATGGCTGCTCTGAGCCTCTCTCCGTGCTCAAGGTCAGTCCCGAGGCTCCCGAGCAGACATTGCCATCGCGCCCTGGCCTGCGTGCCCCTGGCAATGACCCCACAGGACCACCCTCCTCGGAGCCCTCTCAATCTTCCCCAGACAAAGCCTGTCGCGGGCAGCGGGTCCTGGAGAGGGGGACAGGCCAGCGCTGTCTGGTGGGAAGTGTCAAGACCGGGTCGCACGGCGGAGAGCCCTGGAGCAGCAGTGGGTGAGCAGGGGTGAGAGAGCAGCCCCCCGCTCCCACCACCGCCCTCCCCAGTGCCTCTGCTCGCTCCTCCTGCCCTTTGCTCCTCTGGTGCTGCTCCCCCGGCCTGGCCTTGGAATGAGGGAAATCCCAGCACAATTCATGGAGTGTTGCACTCTCAGATATTTTACAGATGCAGCATCTGCTAGACATGGCGGGACACCGGACTTAGACTCAGTTTTTGTAAATTTGGGTGTTATTCAGGCGGTTGGATTGGTGGTCATTGCAGGTCCATTTCAACTGAAACATTCTCTTCTATTCTCTTGGGTTTTTTGCCTGAAAATAATCCCAAAAAGGAGTAAAAGTGCTTCTTTGTCTGATTCCAGTTGTAGATTTAGTGCAGTTCATCCAGGCAAAGTGCCCTGAGAAACTCAGCCCAAGGATCATGCCTCATCCCATGGGAGCTCAGCCTTGGCTAGGGTGTGATGGAAACACCAAATCAACCTTCATTTCTTTCCTCTGCACACAGCAGGGGCCGAAACCTGTCTCATCAAGTAAAGCCTTCCTTAAATTAGGTTGATATTATGGACTTAAGAAGCTCCTGGTGACAGGATCGACACAGACAGGCTAAAACAAACACCTGAGCTGAAAGCAGAGGTGCAGGCGAAAGACAGCAAGTCATAAGAGCTTTGAAATGCCCCCCAGCTCCCAGCTTGGGTGTCCTGGTGAGAGACATCCCTGTGGCTCTGCCTTTGCACAAAGGAGAATCAGAGGATGGGAGTGGGAAATGGGTGTTTCCTTCATGTCAAAAAGAGACAAATCCCCCCTAAGCAGAAACCACCGCCCTCCCCCCCCAGTAAATTTGCCAGACAAAGTCTGCCCCACCCCAGCTGATTCCCATCCACGCATCTATCACTAATCGTGAAAATTAATTGTGAAAATTAATTTCGAGGCGTGCTGGTATTGACATATCCTGCTGCCAGGGTGAGGGCTGCACCACTTTGGACTGCACGCCCAGGTTGCAGCCCTTGTCCCTGCAAGCAGAGCTGTCCCCAGCCCCACGTGTCCCCATCCCAGGCTCCAGAGTCCCCAGGCAGTGTCCGGGTGTGGGGCAGCATCGGGAGCACACCAGATGCATACTTCTATATGAGACTCACTAATGGCCTTTCAGGTACAACATTATTATTTTCCTCTAATGGCTGCTTTTCTCTTTCTTCCTCACTGGCTCATAAAAGGCACATCATAACTACAGAGGGAGGGGGAAAAAAAAAAGGCGAAAGCTTTGCAAATTACAGCAATCAGAGAGCCTGGACCATTAGCAGCATCTGGGACTGCATTTTACATAACAGTGGACACTTTCTTTGAAACAATTACAGCTAATAATGAATTAGGATTGACTGGGCTGTAAACGTTTCAAATTGCAATTCAGAGACTGTCACTCCTCACCATCCCCTTCTCGCTGGAAAAAGCCCTCTTAATACTCTGTACTCCATGAGGATCTCGGGAGGAGATGAGGCTGTCTATGGCCACGAGTGCAAGGTCCTATGCCATGGTCTCATCCTGAGCTCTGGTGGATTTGGGATCTTGTCTCCAAGTGCAGATGCTTCAGGGAAGAGTTTACAGTGTAAATTGAGGTATCAGGGTGGATTGTCCTGGTCTTTCTTAACTAATCCCAATTTATGGATGGATCAGCAGGCTGCCCTTTCCTGCTTTCCGAAGGGATGAAGGGATGGCTGCTCCCTAGGCTGCACTGAGAAGCTGCTGTGGCCCATGGGATGCCCCATCTCCAGCTCCTGTGAGCCCAGTGCCTCCCTGACTCTCCAGCTCTGTCTATTCCCATATTTCTGTCCCACACTGTGGGGATCTGGGGCTCGATCCTCACAGGTACCACAGCTGAGACTGTGCCCTGGTGGAGCCTCAAAATCCATCACAGGCTGGGGTTTTTCTGCCCATCTAGGGCAGTGAGACCCTCGAGCTGTTGCGAATTTAAGAAGTGTGTGAGTTTAATACAAACTAGACAAGTTATTTGGGAATATGAGTTCTTCTCACCTTATTTCTGGGGCTCAGTCCCCCACCATGGGCAGCCCCTCCAGCTGGGCTGTGGGTCTGCATGCTCAGCCCCTCACTGCAGCTGCCTCCACAACACAGCTACCTGAAGAGAAAGTAAAGAAAAAGGCATCAATCCCTTCCCTTTTGCTGGAATAAAACCCTTCCTTTAAAAGGCAGCAAACATAGAGGGGGAGATTGAGAGGAGGGAACACTCGGGGCCCCTCTGCGGGAGCGCAGATGTGCTGTAAATGGGGTGCTCTCTCCCTGCTCAAAGCCCCCTTCTCTCCCGAGCTGGCAGGTCCTAAAAGGCCACTTGTTCTGCAAGTTGGCTGCTGTCTCACCCGTCGTGTCACCTCAGGTCTCCAAGATCATTCCCACAGGCTGGTGCTCATCCCCGTTCCCAGGAGGGTCACCGGTCACACACTGAAGCAGAGGGGACGTGAAGAGACAATGAGGACCCCAAATCTCCCCAACCCCAGCCCTTCTCAGGGGAAAAGCAGCATATTCAAAGGTGAAAGGAGGCAAAATCAAGCTTAAGCAAAAGAAACCCCACACTCCTGTGCCTGATACACCCTGAGGAACTGTTTTGTGTCTATTCCCTGATGGCATTTGAGCTTTGAAATGCTCAGCAAGATGCTCCAGCGTCAGCAAGCCACAGATCATGGCTGACACCTCTTGCACCCCGGGCGTGCCTCTCCTTCCACCTAAACCTTCCAGATTTTCATTAACAGCATCTCTTCCCCATCTTTGGGAAACTGAAGCCTGGCACTAAGCATGCCTGGCAAATGGCTGCCTATTTTACAGAGATGGCTCACACCAGCCTTAAAACTCTAATTATAGAAGAATAACAAGGCTCTAAAGCTCAGAAGCACTTAGATATTATTTCAAGCCAACCAACGAGGAAGTTACAGCTGCTGTAATTAAACATGACACAGAGAAGTCAAGCATTAAACGCAGGTTCATTAAGAAAGCGCAGGGACTCGGTGATCCATAAAGACAGGACCTTGTAGTTGTGGGCCAGCTGGGGAGAAATTCAGAGAGGGGAAGTCTCACCCATCTACCTCGAAAACGCAGCAGCAAAGCTGCTAATTGAGTTTGCAGGATGATAACGAGCCACTGGCAGGGCTTTCTGGAGGACAGGTCAGTCGCTGGCTGTGGTTAGGTGCCCAGGCCACCTCCCCGTGCTGGGACAGCAGACAGGCACCGTGCAGGGTCAGCCCCCGGCCCCACAGCACCCAGAGCTTCACCTGCACCTCTGGGAACACCTCTTACACCCACATGTGCAAAGAGAGCACAGAAGGTGGGATCCTGCCTTCTTCCCTCTGGTTCCCTCCCAGCTTCCATCCCCTCCGGGTGCCATGCTCCAGGTATGCAGCCCAGAGCCCCCGACCTCCCTCCGGAGCCTGCAAATGAACACGCACTCATTAAGCAGCTCTCTGGGCTGGTTCCTCAAGTTCTGCACAAACTGGAGTGAAGCAGCCCAGGCAGGGACCATCCCAGGGAGCTCCAGAGGAGTAGAGATGGGAAATTCTACGATTCCAACTGCAGAACACCACATTTGGTAGTTTCCATTTGGGCTTTGCAGATCCCGCAAACCATCTGTGTTTATTACAAGAAATACCCCCCAAACCCAAGGAAATGCTGTGGTTATTTCGGTGCTGCTCCACCAGCAGGTACCTCGTGCTCCCCAAGCTGCTCTCGCTGGGTGCAGGGCAGGATGGGGTTTGCTGGTGGTCTGCAGGTGCTGGCATGGGGCAGGGCTGTCCACTCTAAATTTAGCTCAGCCCAAGGCTCTTTCCACATGGAAATGGCAGTGGGAAAGGGAGACAGCCAGGCACACTGGGACCCCACAACTTCCCATGCAGCATCTCGGGGACAGGAGCCACAACCACAGAAGCAGAACCATAATCTATCACCCCACTGAGACCCCCAAGGGGAGAAAAAAAACCATTGTGGGGGGTGGGAAGGTGCCACAAAAATAGACACAAATCCCCAACCACCACCACCCCCCCCAAAAAAAGAAAACCATCAAGATGCAGAAGAGGGGATGAAGAATAGAAGAAAGGAGGATGAACAGCACGACCCCCCCTGACCCGGAGCGTGCAGCCCCGGCTTTGTGCGAGCCCCTTCCCCCCTGCGCCTGCCCTACAATCAGGGCAGCTGCCTGGAACGGGGCCGGCTGCCGTGGAGGAGAGGGCAAGGGGGCAGAGAGTAATTTATTTACTCCTCACAATGTGCTGTTTGAACAGACTCCCAAAGAAAACGGAGGAGGAAGCAACACTCTGCCAGGCGGGAGGAGGAGGGGGATGTGGGGCTGGGGGAGATGGTCCTAAATGGATTAAAAATTTACCCTGCAACTGTGGGGCTTTAATTGATACACGGGGAGGGGGGGAGCGGTAAAATTTCCCTCTAATTGTATTAAAGATACACTAATTAGGTTGATTAAAAACAGAGAGGCTGTTTCTTTCTTTCCCCAGAAGGCCTAAGGGATGGTGATGGGGAGGGGGGAGAAGTGCAAACAGATTGGAGTTAAAAAAAAAACACAAGGGAGAAAAGTGCTGAGCCCCTGTGAGAGGTGCAGACCCATCAGCTGCTCGGGGCACCAAGAGAGCAGGAACAGTCTCCCAGGAGTGGTAGGATGGACAAAGCTTCACCCTCTCCCCAGGAATGAGCTGCTAAGGTGGTGGAGTCACTTTCAGCAGCTCCAGTACCCCAAAATCCAAGGCTTTTTTCAGCTGTAATGCCCTAAAGTTGGGGGTTACATTGATTTTGGTCCATTTTGTGAACTTTGGAACATCCTTATCTACATTCTTATCTACACAAATGTCTATTAATCCTCGTGAGTAAACAGGGGTGCACACATATAAACTTTAAAATACAGACTGTACTTTTGCCCTAGAAAGAACAAAATTCAGTGGTTTAACTGCTCAGTCCCCACCCAGGTGATCCCAACATTTAGAGAAAAAACACACTGAAAGGGAGAGGTTGGGCAGGTTCATCTCTGTCACCAAAACTCCCGTTGCTGGTGCTTTCCTCCTCTTTCCACTTTCTGATCTCATTTCTTGCTCACTAACGCCAACCCTTAGCCCAGAGCCCACTGAGTGGGGTCTGACAGCCCTTCTGAAACCCTCCGTCAACTTCTTACCTGGGAATTCCTGGTTTGAGGAGCCACCTAGCCTTTCCTCCTTCTGTAAGAAGGACAGAAAAGTACTTTTCAGCCTGGGGAAAAGTTTCCCAGTGAAAGGTTTTATTGCTCCTGTATGAGGCAGCTGCTAATTGATCTGTCAGATGGCCAAGCTGTAAAACGGGAATGGCAAATAAAGAGCTGTGACTTTAAGGGAGATAAACAATATTGTGTTGGGGTTTTTCTTTCCTTCCTTCCTCTTCCAAATGACCATTTTCTCCTTAGTCTGAAACCACGGGATGAAGGGCAAACTCAAATTGAGGAAGGAAGCTTGATGATTTCTGATGCTTCCATTACTGCATAATCAAGGACTAAAACTGCAATCAACAGAACCGCCTTTGCAACCCAGCAGCTTTCAAAAAACTCAAGTGAAAGGGAGATAATTTTCTTTGTGGGACTTTATGTTCCTGAACCACCACCTCCCTTCCGCCTTATTTTCTTAATGTTTGTTTAGAAAAGAGGAGAAGTGGAGGGCTCCAAGGAGACAGGCGGGCTTGGATGAGCACAGTTAAGTGTAGGTTGGGCTGGAAGGGACTTCTGAAGGTCATTTATGCAGAGGTTGAGTGCACAGTGATGCAGGACGAAGGCATTGCAGCCCTGAGGAAGCAATTGGTCACCAGAGAAAATCCTGGAATGGTTTGGCTTGGAAGGGACTTTAAGGATGATCTCGATCCAAGCCCCCGCCACGAGCAGGGATACTTTCCGCCAGACCAGGTTGCTTTGATTTTTAGCAGCAAAGGTGCCATATTCCATCACCCCCACCCAGAACTTGGTGTGAGCCTCTCCTGTGGCAGGAGCTGGTGCTGGCGCTCTGGTTTGGCTGCCAGGTGCTGTGACAAGAGGATCAGGGGTGGATCAACTTGATTTTTCTTCCTCCAGCAACACCAGCCAAGCCAGCAGTGCTCCCTGAGCCTGTACTGGCAGTGCCTGTCAACACCCCAACTCCTGCAGCCAGCGGCTTTGAAACCAAAGAGAAAACCTCCGCATTTTCTTCCATTTTCCCTTTAATTTAGGCAGTGTTTAGGCTTTGGCAGGGAAAGGGTGTGCGATTGCTGGGGCTGCAGCAACAAGCAAAGCAGCAGAGCCTGGATCCTTTCATCTCCGAGTGACGGGCGTGCACGGAGCGCTCTCCTCTTGAAAGCATCTCTTGGCTTCAGAGGCTCCCCCGTCCCCTTTGACAAACACCTCAAGCCTTTGTGGGTGACTATCACACTCTGCCACAAGTGACACGTCCCGCCAGCTCTTCCCTGTGCACGAAAAGCATCACTTGAAAGGCAGCTTTGGATGGCGTTTGACTCGGCCCATTCTGAGCAGCCTCGGAGCATCAGCAGTTGGCTCCGGCTGGAGGGGCCTGGAGCATGCCCAGGGTGTGCCAGGGGGGCTGGAAGGATGGTGGTGCCCTCCTCCACCTCCACATGCTGCCCTGGATGAGGCACCAAGACAATTCCCTGCAGACATTTCAGTGTTCCCAGGCAGCCACGGCTTGAACCAGAGGTGCCACAGGGGAGTAGGAGGAGGGCAAGGGGACATCAGCACCATCACCCAGCTCCCAGCCTGCTCCAGCTTCACTCCCCACCACCAGGGCCATTTTTGCATTTCAGGTATTCTTACCGCTCTGATTCTAAAGGAATAAAAAGGGAATAAAGCTCTCATTGCAAAATCCCGTGATTACACAAACGTTTTGCACCACGGAAATAACAGCTGAGGGTGTAAGACACTGGCAACCTCAGCTCAGCTGCCCAGGCTGCCCATTGCTCACAACTTTCAGTATACACAAAGCAGCAATTTATTTTTTAACTACTACTACGTTTGCTAGGAAATTAAGTTTTAGAAGGTCTAAAAATATTAACAAATTTAGGTTGAGAAAAGGGGAGGGGGAGGAGGAGAGCGGATTTTAAAAATGTCAAAACACTCAGATGCAGCATTTTTAATGAAATGTTTCACTTCAGAAATGCCAAAACATTTTGTTTTGACATTTTCAAAGTGAAACTTAATGATTTTTTTTTCTTAGAAACAGCATGGATTGCTTTGTAACAACCTGAGTTAAAGAAAAAGGAACGAGGAGAAAACTTTTAACCATCCTTCCAGCAACACATTGACATAGAAAGAGCATTTTCTTCCCTCCTCCTGCCATTTTGCCAACAAATTTAGGCATTTTCTGTTTCACTTCACATTGCACTAATGAGTTTCCCTCCTTTTCTGCACTGAAAACAGGCTCTCGCCTTAGCCTGCCTTCCAAGATCCTCCCTTCTGGAGGATCTCCTGCCCACTGCTGCTCTCCTGGCCCAAAGAGGTTTCAGCACAAGCAGTTTCCTCGGAAGAAGAGCTTCCTCCTCTGCTGTTCGGGTGCTGAGCATCCTGCAGAATGAGACCTCTCTCTGTGCTATCACCCAGGCCAGAAATCATCCTTTGCCTTTGTCTCCTGCCACACTTTGGAGGCAGAGCTGTCCTCCCAGGTTGGAGGAATGTACATGACCCAAACGAGTCCATGGCTTTGCCCGGAGTGCTGTGTCCAGCTCTGGAACCCCCAACACAAGAAGGATTTGGATGTGCTGAAGCAAGTCCAGGGGAGGGCACGAAGATGCTGCAAGGGCTGGAGCAGCTCGGCCATGGACCTAGGCTGGGAGAGCTAGGGGTGCTCAGCCTGGAGAAGAATCTGGGGAGACCTTAGAGCCCCTGCCAGTGCCTATGGGGGATCCAAGAGAGATGGAGAGGGACTTTGGACAAGGGCATGGCCAGGACAAGGAGGAATGGCTTCACACTGCCAGAGGACAACATAAGATTGAATATTAGGAAGAAATTGTTCCCTGTGAGGGTGGTGAGGCCCTGGTACAGGTGCCCAGAGAAGCTGTGGCTGCCCCTGGATCCCTGAAAGTGTCCAAGACCAGGCTGGACAGGGCTTGGAGCAACCTGGGACAGTGGAAGGTGTCCCCACCCATGGCAGAGGGTTGGAATGAGGTGATATTTACTGTGCTTTCCAATCCAAACCATTCTGTGATTCATCATTTGGTATCACACCCAAACCTCTGGCAGGATAGAGGGGAGAGGGCTGGTCCACAGCCAGCAGCATCCTGAATCCTGAGCCTTCCTCCTCTGCATGCTCCATGATAAAATGGACCATGAAACTTTATCAGCCATGAACCAAACGACTGTTTACATGTGTTTATTATGCACTTATTTGTGGTCTGCAGC
The DNA here is from genome assembly GCA_013397895.1 of Origma solitaria. Taxonomy (NCBI): domain Eukaryota; kingdom Metazoa; phylum Chordata; class Aves; order Passeriformes; family Acanthizidae; genus Origma; species Origma solitaria. Next base: position 1,436,653 of record VZRL01003091.1, read on the forward strand.
CCTTCTCATAATGCCTTGCTTGTAGCAGTCACCATCCTGTGCTGAGACCCTGCAGGATGACACTGCCCAGTGCAGGTTTGGGGATTGGGAAGGTGTTTCTGGAATCAGCCCTCATGATAAGGACACGAAGAAGAAGCTGAGTGACACTCGAGCCCAGGTGGGGATCAAGGGGTCCCAGGCATCCTCTGCTTGTTTTCAGGCACTGAGTGGGGACTCTTCAGCCTGGCAAGAGGAACCCATCACATGGCATAAATCCAGGCCAAATGGCCCCTCTGGATAAAAATAATACTTGCAAAGGGAGAAACACAAACAGAAGGAGTTGCAAGCTGTGAAAAGAGTAAATAGAAGCTTAGATTTCCAAAATGAAGTGAATTGGGTACCTTTTGCAACCTCCTCTGGTCACCTCCCAGCCCATGGATGAGCAGCTGCAGCTGGGGAGCTCCAGAGCTGGGGCAGCTTTTGGCTCCTAGGAAAGGAGGATGGATGTTTCTTCCTCACAGGCACAGAGCTGATTCCTTGCAGGGAATGGCACGAGCTGATGCAGTTGCGGGCAAATTCAGAAATCCAAAATATGTCAAAAACGAGCGAACCTGTGTAAGGAAACAAAGGCAGACTTTTGTCACTTCTTGCTGGAAAACACACACCCCAAAGAAGCAGTGGGGACAGCTGGTGGCATCACTCCATGGGAAACCAAACCCAGCAAACCCTGGCAAATTTTCACTGGGGGAAGGAGGTAGAGACCCAGAAAACCCTGGCCCACCCCTGACCTGTTCTGGGCCAAGCTGGAGCAGGGTCAAAGCTCAGGAGAAGGTGATCAAAGCCCTGAGCAGCCTTTGCTCTTGGAGGCTCAGAAACACTTTCACTGTGGGACGTTTCTCTTTGCTCAGTGCAGAAGAGATCAAAAATAATGAACTGCTTGCACACCCCCTGCTCACACAGACCTGTATTTACATATGGAAATTAAATCCTTGGCTGGGCAAAGCCAAGCACAACCAATGGATTTACATGAGGCTCCTTACCGAGGCTCGCTTGGAAGTGTCTCCACAGTGCCAAGACCCATGGGCTGAGCCACAGCATGTCCTCGAGTGGCTGATGGCAGGGGGACAGGGAAGTGACAATGCCCTTGACCACAGTGGCACTGTGGTTATTGCTACAGCTCCATGCCCCTCAAAACCCCTCCACTTGCTATCGAGTGTTCTGCATCCTGTTTAAAGTGCTGCCTATTAAGCAATTTACTCTTTTTTAATTAAGATTATTCAGTATAGCAGGTTTTGTGCTTGCAGCTGAGGGCTCCCAACTGGCCACAGGCTGAGCAGGAGGAAAAGAGCTTCAAACACCCATCCTCTGCAAGGAGAGGCGTACCGTGGTGGTAAAAAACTACAGGGAGAGAGCAGCAGCCCCCAAAATGTGAACTGTCCCTTTAATTTCTGTCAAGGCTAAAGCCCACAGACTACAAAAACAACATTTTAATTTAAATTCCGATTCCACATTCATTCATGGGAGCTGGCTCCGAGCGGGGATTTCATTAAAGGCTTTAATAGATTTTATAGGACTTGTCAGATCCGGAAAGGTTATGGAGCAAATGCATTTTCTCTGCTTCCAGAATTTCAACAACGGCTCGGTAAACAAATTTACCATGAAAATGCAAAGAGTCCAACCTTGTACAGACAAGGAGAAATGAACTTCATCTGAGTGACTTAAAGGCATCAAGATTCAGTCTCCGTCCCTTCCCAACTCGCTTCCCTCCACTCTTTTCCCTTGGCATGCTGTGCAGCTTAGAACGTGTCTCTTTTATTTTTGGTGGAAAACCAGAAAAGGAGAAACATTTTTTCCATGGATCACACTTGGATTCAGGGCTATAAATAAATATTGGCAGCTTTAGCAGGAGTGCAGGGATGGGGGGCTTAGAGGGGCTGCTGAGAGAGCTCTCATCCAAGATCAGCTCAAACCTTGAACAACTGATTGACTCAGGACAGGGGGGTAGGCAGATGTTGTTTTTCCAGAAATCCCTGGGTGTTTGAGGACAGATGTGCTTCAGCTGGTGAAGGTGGTGTGGCTGGGAGAGTGAGCAGAGGATAGTTTACAACAGCCACACCTTTGCTCCTGACCCATCAAGAGCTTCATGAGCCCTGTCTCAGCATCTTCCTGGCCAGCCCTTCCACTCCACCAGAGAACGGAGCTGATTTTGGCTGAACAGCCCTAAATGCACAAGTCATGACAAAATATTTTTCCAGAGTCCTTCCCACCTGTGTTTTAGCCCGTGACAAATCAGGGTTGAAGGCAGGTCCCGATGTCAGGCTCGGGAAGGAGCTTACCAAACCTGTGCGGTGCAGGGAGTTGTCCCCCCCTGGGGACACGGTGCCATCGGCAGCAGGATGGGTGCTGGGGTGCCTGAACTCACCGCTCAGTGATCAGGAGGTGTCAGAGCCAAACTGCAGGAATCAAAGGCTGATGCCTTGGCAACTGAGTCGTGGCGATGCTGAATAAAGTGAAGAAAAGGCCTCTTGTTTTTGGATGAGCTCTGTAAACAGAGATGAATGTCAGAGGCGATTTTGCCTGAGCATCGTTTAGAGGCTCTAGAGTGGCATCACAGGGAGAAATCAGCTTGGAGAAAATTATAGCTAATGCAAACCTCCAACCAAAACGTTTTCTCTGTTAGAGGGTAAGACAAGTTGATGACTTTATTATTATTATTATTACGATGATTATTTTCCCTCCTTATGACTTTGCAATCTGAGATTGACAGGTCCTAACACAGCTGCTCTGGATGCTTTCCCAGCTCCACAAAGAGAGATGCAGAGTGAAAAGCAGCCGGGCGGATCAAGAGCCGCTGGTGGGGCGGGAGTGGGACTCGGCAGCTCCACCACAGAGACCCCATAGATTTGGGACCCTGTGCCGAGAGGTGTTGAACATCTGGGAGTCCTTTCACTGGGAACAGGCACTGCAGGTGGCTGGGATGTGGCTGGTAGCTATGCTGTAATTATAGGAAGCTGAGTAGAGAAGCAGATTTAAATCAAGTGACTACTGAGTTAAAGCATGAGAATTCCTATGTAATTTATGGTGCATTAAATAGCCTAAATATTCTCTCCTCATGAGTTACTCTAATAGCTAATAGCTCTCATTTCAAGGCTGCATTTTCTCTGATTCACCTTAATCTAGATTTTTCGTCCTAGCTGGCAAATACCACGATAAAACTTCCTCCTCTGCTGGGCAGTATTTTCTTCAAGTGCTCCAAGTTCCTTTGGACATCAGCTCGCTAAACTCCTGTTACGTCAACCAAAAGGGAAATTTTAAACAAATTCACCAAATAGAGTCTCAAAAGCACCTCAGGAAGGTTTATGGCTGTACGTGGGAGGCACGGATGGATGTGGCCTGAGGGTCCTACAGACACAGCCAGGACACACTGACTGCTGTTTGTGAGGGCTCAAACAGCCTGGATGGAGTTTCTGGAGACTCATCTACCCTGCCTCAACAAGGGGCAGCAATGCAAAGGCTTAGAAGGCAGAGAAAGCCAGGTTACACTAGCCCAGCAGAGTGTGATCAGCACAGCAGAGCAGAAAGTCAGAGAGGAGACTGAGGAGCAGAGAAAACCTCTGGATGTCACTGATCCAACCTCCCTTCCGAGGAGGATACCTGAATATCCCTGATCCAGCCTCCCTTCTGAGGAGGATATCTGGATATCCCTGATCCAACCTCCCTCCCGAGGAGGATAACTGGATATCCCTGATCCAACCTCCCTTCTGAGGAGGGTATCTGGATATCCCTGATCCAGCCCTTTCAGGGCTGAAGTTTGAAGTTAACTCAGGATGTTGAAGCCTTGTCCAGTCAAGCTTTGAAAACCTCCAAGGATGGAGATGGAACAGTTTCTCTGCCAGCACAACTCTGCTAAAACCCTGTCTCCTTTACGAGAAGCCACTTTTCCCTCTTAGCTGTGAGGCACCAGTTTGTAGCACAACTTTTGGGCTGCTGTGATGATGTTCGGTGGGAGCATCCCCTCTTCACAACCCCCCGGGCACTCCCAGGTGTTTTCCACGCACACCCCATGCAGATTGCTGGAAAAATTCTCTCAACCCAGCCATCCAAGCCTGCAAAGTGACCTAAGCCCAGCCAGGGTTGTGACCTGACCCAAAAACCCAGAGCCAGTGGGGCCCAAAAGCCAGCAGCAGGAAAATACTACCCAGAGCAGAAGCCACAAAGAAATAGGAAGATCTTTTTCCTGCTGCCATCTACAGTTTGGGTTGTGGCAGGAGGCCGGGCTGCGAGCCAGGGGAAGGCCGGGAAGGGAAAGGCTGAACTCCAGAAGCTAAAGGCTCCTCCAGCAGCTCCCGGGAAGCTGCTGCCATCTACTGATGTTTGGGCTGCCGGCACAGGGATGGAAATAATTCCATTGCACGTCAGCTACACGCACCTCGGAGACTGGAACGGGAGATTTGTTCCCCACTCAAAATCTCTCTCAGCAGAAGCCCAAAGCCTCAAGCCTGATGTGCTGCACAGTGTGTCCTCCTCAGCAGTTCCTCCTCAGCTGAAGGGAGAGGACCATGGCTGGGACACCCTCAGGCACCTCCTTGGTGCTTCCCCGAGCTGGGTTTTGCAGCATTAACTTGTGGGAGTTTGCAGAAGGACTGCAAAAAGTCCTTCCCTGCTGTGAGGAGCACCCTGAACCCCAGTGACCCCAATCTCCATCACCACACTGTACCCCTCTGGCACATTCTTTAGTGTTCCCGGTGGTTTTCCCCAAATTCCCAGTGGAACAGAGCTCTACCACACCAAAACACCAGGAGCAAGACCCCCAGCCTGTGCTGGATGTCCAGGAATAGTCCTGCCCTTCCCCTTTCTTCCCCTGAACTCACCCAGAACTAAAAGCTCTTACACGGGATTTTTTGGGGGCAGGTTGGTCTCCACCTCCCCTGCCCTACTCTTGTCAGATGTGATGACATGAGGGGACAGTGCCCTCTCAGTGCCATCGCCCTCCACTCTGAAAACTGCTCTGCAAACTCCAGATGGGATTTTAGGCCAGTTCCTCCTCCAAGAGCACTGACATTTTTAGTCTCCTGCGTATCTTCTTCCAGGAGTAGCTGATGGCAAATGGAAAAATCCCTACATCTGCACCTCACCAGGCACCATGCAGAGCTCTCACAGCAGGAAAGGAGACAGGAGAAGAATGACTGAGTAACTTCATGGCTTAGAGTCAAAAAATCCTGTTCTGTACGTCTCTGGCTTCCTCTGCATGATTAAGCTGCACATTCATCCTTCCCAGACGGATTTGGATCTGCTGCTCCTCCTTCCCTGTGCAACTTTAATGGTGGATTGGAGGGAGAGGGTCCCCTCTCCATTCAAGAGAGGGAAGAGAGGAAGTCAAACCACACCAAAAGGCCAGGGCAGAGCTATTCCAGCCCAGCAGTGGTGACAAGGGGTCACAGGGACCTCAGGTGGCCAGGGATTTGCAGCAGGAACCAGAGCAAGCGGTGGCTTCCCAAAGAATTGTAAAACTGGCAATAGGGTTCACACTGCAGAGCCCAAAGGGACCCAATCTAATCCAGGGGAGGTTTGAAAGGAACAATAATAAATGACTCTGAAGTTAATTTTGAGATGGTTCATTCTGGGGACACACAAGGAAAGAGAGAAGGACAGCCCCCACCCAGGAAAGACACGTGGGGATCTTGTGTGAACAAATGGGAGAGGGACAGAGCTTTTGGATTGATAAAGCAGAGGGAATACACAGCAGTCTGTGCTCCAGGGGAAATGAGGTCAGGTCCTGTCAATGCATCCCTCAGCAAGCGAAGACAACTCCAAAGCGCCTCAGACTCGCTCAGAAAGGTTTTCAAGGACTGAAAGGATCCTCTCAATTCATCCCCCTCCTTCAATGCAGGCTTTGTAGCACTTCCACTTCCAGGACAGGCAATATCCCTTCCTGCTCTGTCTTCCTCCAGCCTCAGGGCTGCAACAGAGCCAGGTTTGTTGAATGGCACAAAGGGAGCTCACAGCATCTCTCCCAGATGCTCATCCCTCCTCCAGCTGCCCCTGCTCACAGCCCTGCTCTGCCTCTCCTCGCTTCAGCCTCACTCAGCACAAAATACCAATTTCCCAGCCCCAGCCTAAATATCAGCTCAGTTTAGCTTGGCAGGCAGCATCACCCAGCTCTGTGCTCTGCCCTCTGAGCCCTCCCTGGAGCACCCTTTGTGCTTCACAGGGACTCTGCCACCCCTGCAGATGTCACACTGCTGTTCCCCCACGGGGCAGGACAGGGATGGAGGGAGCAGAGGGGTACGAACACTGTCACTTCCAGCAGTGCCAGAAGGACTCTGCAGAGGGAAATCACTTCCCTCCATGAAACAGCTAAGAAGGCACCAGGGCAGCATGGTTTTTCTGAGGGGTAAAAATTTTTTAAAAACATATTTTGGGAGGAAACTCAGTGGTGCAGAGCCTCAGCAGGTTGTGAGGCTTTCCCAGTACCATCCCAGCAGCAAACTAAATTATCATGTCTGACATTTCCCCCCGCCCCCCGCAAAGGCCAAAATAATTCCTTTGCTCTGGATACAGATCAGTTGGCAAACAAGCTTTCAGACACAATTATTTTGCCCTGAGAGCATTCTGCAGCTGCTCCTCTTTTTCTTAAGATCAATACCTAAAGGATAATCCTGCAGATTATCCTACAGTTTGGTGCTGTTAGCTCAAGCTCCCTTGTTTGCTTTATTTCCTTTAAGAATTACAACTCCTCCTGGCTGGGGGAGGGAATTGTTTTTATATTCTGTATTGCCACAAATGAGACCTGACATTGTAAATTGTCGGGATATAGTTGCTTGGAGATTAATTTTGTTGACTTTTTAGTTAAAATTGAAAGCTTTTCTGAGCACATACCGATTTCAGGTGGTGAGTCACTCCTTCCCAAAAGAGCAGAGCAAACAATAGCAACCATTTAAACAAAAACAGGGCAGATTTTCTCCCAAATCTAGCACCTCTATTCTTTCAAAGCAAATCAAATCTGTGGGAGTTTATTCTCCTGCAAAGTCCCACAGGCATACAGCAGCAGAGATCAGAAACCTGTTCTGTGCTTTGGAGGGTTATTTTTATTTGTTTTTAACCTGTCACACAGTTCTGAACATCCAGAACAGCAACTCTTGACTATTTGTGGCTGAAAAGTTTCCCAGGTGGTAAACTTGAAGAGATGGGGGAAATATCTCTGCTATGCCTGGGACAAATAGAATGTTCCTAAAATAAAGTTTTATCTCAGAATAGTTGCCTCAGAATATTTGCCTGCTGTGCAATAGATCAGATTCATAAAACTCCACAACAGATTATCAAAAGCATCCTACCTGTGGGACGAAGAAATCTTCAAAACCCAGAGGGACTTCTAAGGGATTGCTGGAACTGTAGTGGCAGGACAAGGGGGAATGGCTTCAAACCAAAAGAGAATAGATTTAAATTAGATGTTAGGAAGGAATTCTTCCCTGTGAGGGTGCTGAGGCCCTGGCACAGGCTGCCCAGAGAAGCTGTGGCTGCCCCTGGATCCCTGGAGGTGTCCAAGGACCCTCTGGCCCTGCCCTGCAGACCTCACCCTGCTCCTCCTGCTGCCACTGAGATCCTGCACAGAAACACTGAGAGCACCCAAAACCCACCAGAGAAGAGCTCTGGAGCCAATGCAAACATCGCATTTCTCCCAAGACGTTTCACTGAAATCATAACTTCTAGCATCAATTGCCTTCTTTGAGACACCATCAAAGGATTTCCAGCTGCGTTTTCCAGCAGCTCACAAATTTATTTTTGGAGCTCCCTGTAAGGTATAAAGTAAGAAAAGGGATCTTGGGGTGTGAAAGGCAGACGAGGTGACGCGGTGACAAACCCCACAAGGTGGCAGAGCTCCATCGCTCATGGCCCGAGCGCGGGGATGCAGCGATGCTCCACACCGGAGGGACCTCTGCCACACTGCTGATGGCAAACAGCTCCCGAGCCTTCCCCACTTTCCCTAAAATGGCAGCAAATCAGGTGAAAATCTGCTGGGAAAACAGGAGCAACGGGAGTGGACACAGGTGAGTAGAACAGACAAAAACTCCCTTCTTTTTTTTTTTGTCTGCACTGAGGTTTCTAAGAAAAATTTGCTAGGAGTTAGCAGGAAGTCCTTAACCTGCTAGAGGAAGTTGTAAACTGGGAAAGAAAATGCCAAATTTCAAGCAGGCAAGTTCTGCTTTTATAAATTAAAACTATTAACAGTGCTCCAGAACTGAATGGTAGGAGATGAGAATAACTGGGATTTTAGCTTTTCAGATTTCTTTCCAAACTATTTGGAAATGGGCAATTTCTTCCGGTCCTCTATGGATCAGGCCCACTTCAGCTCAGTTAAACAAGTGGCAATAAACTGGTCAGTAAGTACAGTTCAGCAGGAGATTAATGCTGTTTCTAAGCTTCAGAACAGTCACATTAAAAAAAAAAAAAAAAAAAAGGAGAAAGAACCAGCAAGAAAATAATCAGCATTATCTTGTCATAGTTCTTGATCAGTTTAGGCAGAAGAGCAAAATAATTGCAACTCCCAGCCCTGCTGAAAGCATCGCTCCACACTGGGCAGAGACAAATTTGGTTTATTTTGGGTGAAACAGCACTTTCCTGTGCTTTTCACTGATGTCCTTGGGCTTCAGAGCAGACTCGTGATTTCCCCCCCTGCAATCCACTTACTTTCTGTAAGTCTCGAGTCTCCCTTATCACTAAGGGCTTGGTTTGGAGCTGACTCTGGTTTTAGATAACCACCAGGGCACAAATTTGGAGATTGGCCTGCAAAGGAGAGAAGTGAATCGCAGCCAGTCCAGCAAATGGACAAATGGAAGGTTTCGTGCTCCGAGTGGGAATCAGAGAAATGTGATCTTTCAAAAAGATGCTCTCTGAAGTGATGGAAAGCTGCACGAGGAATTCTGCACCCAAGGAACTCCTGCTCAAGGGAAAGGGATAATTTGCTAAAGCAAAATTGAACCTTCTGTCACTCAAACAGCCAAGTCAGCAGCCTGACAAAACAGTTGCTGTAGCAACAGGTGGGGAAACAATGCATAAAAAACTCAGATATTCCCCTACCCACCCCAATAAATTGAGAAAAAGCAGTTTCTAATTGCATTGTGCATCACACAGATGTGGCTCAGTCAGTGTGGGTTGGGGTTTGTGCTGGGATGCTGCAGAGCCAGGGCAAAGTTCATAATTTGTTATGGCAAACTCTTCCTCTTCATCGGCCTGGGAAATGCTGGGACTAACTTGTGAGGAGCTTTCTTTGCCTGCTTTCTAGGAGAAGGAGAAAACCTTCAATGAAGCTGCAGTGAGAGTTCTCCAGGAAAGGGAAAGAAAAAAAGTTCCAAAAAATCGAATTTATAATAGATAGATTTGGCCTGTGAGGCCGAAGAGGTCCAAATGCATTTGCCCCTGGCATTGCCCCCAGACCCTCTGCAGTGCATTTCCAAAGATTTTTCCAAAAAATGGTATTTCCAGCTGGACTGATCAGACCTTGAGCTGCGCAGTCAGGTGCAAAGCAGCCAAAATCAAATGTACCCCAAGAGCCACAAACCTCAGCTTCCCTGGGCTGCCAACACCTCAGGGCTCCTCTCAGTCCTGTCCACCAGCTACATGTCTTAGAACAGACACAAAAATCCCAATTTTTACAGCCCTGGTCTCTGCAATTCAACTGTCTCCTGCCCCTTCTCTAACGACCTCTTCAATTATTTCCAATAATTGTATTTTTGCTGGAGAAGAACCCTCACTCTGGGGCTGTGTCGTGGCCGAGGAGGCTGCTGCTGTCAGGACAAGCACAAAAGGCTTTGTGGACCACAAACCCTGCAGGTGCCACCAGCACCTTGAGAACTTTGCCCCTGCACCTCTGCCACCTGCACATCCTCCATCCTGAGCACCAGCCCTCGCCCTGGAGCTCCAGATCCCAAAAGATGAGCTGCAATAAGGGCGTGTTTGCTGCTGCTCAGTGCAAACTAGAACAGAACAACCTCTGCAAACATCACAGCTCTCCTCAGAGACCTCAGACAGACCAAACCTGCTCTGCCTTTTCATAAAAGCAGCCTTTGCCCAGTACAGGAGGTAATTACTCCACAGATGTCTCTCCCATGCCATTTGTGGGTATTTTTATCTCGCCAAGGGGCCAGAGCTTTCCTGTGAGCCCCAGTCTGTGCTGTCTGCTCTGAAGGGCTCGTCCATCCCTCACCAGCGTAGCTCCATATATTTCTTTTATGTCTTTTCCTTAACAAAACAGCTTTTAATTCTGATTCCGCTGCTTCCAGTTCTCAGAAACAGCACAAAAAGGACATTACAGTCCCTCAGGTTTATATAAACATGTCCTTTTTATTAACCTTCATCACAACTGTCTGAGCTGAAATGCTAACATTTGGCAAAAAGAGAGTAGAAATGGTTTGGGTAGATATTTTAGGTAGGTCAGTAAGGTGCTTAATTAAGGAAAGAATCGTTTCATGGCTGCAAATATTCTCTCTGGTGACTTGTTTTCTTCTTCCAGGTCTTTCTGCTTGCTCTGACAATTCCCCTATAATTCTATACACTGGCAAGGCCCCATCAGCACCCAAAAAAGAGTGTTTCACTTCTCCCCTTCCTTGCACCCCTTCATGGAGTCACAAAAAAAAAATCTCCCCCCCCCAAAAAAAAAACAAACCAAAAACAAAAAACCTTTGTTTTTTCTTTTTACCAGAACTGTAATTTCCAGCCTGTGATTCCAGCTAATTTATAACACACCACTGGAAAGCAACACTGAATTATAGGGAAAGACTATGGGAAGCTTTGACACGCCATTAGTGTTTGGAGGAATTAATGGGAGTAGACTGTTAAATATGATTATTTTCCTCTGTCTTTCCTTAGGGTGCCGATCACTAGAGCACAAGTGCCACGTGCATTAATTAATTGAAACAACACATTTACATGATTAGGGATTAACTCCTGTGCTTCTCCTTTGACTAATTAGTGTATCTATAGATCTATTTAGAAAGAAAATACCTTGGGGAAGGCAGGAGCCTTCAGAGTTTATTTCACATAAACTGGCTGTCAGATTCAGGGATTAGAAAAATGTTTGCTTCTCCCTTTCCTCCCCTGGCACCTCATATTTGTTTCTTTTATTTCTTTTTACTCCCATGTGGCATCTGCCACAAGTTTTACCAAAAAAACACTACTGAGCTTTTCTTCCTTCGTTTCGGTCCCAAGTTTCCTGTTGGTTGTCATCCTCAGGTTGCTCATGGGCTCTGACTGTCAAGACACTCTAGTGGAAAAGAATAGTTGACACTGGGGATTTCAGACTGATGGATTAATTAACTTTCCCTCCTCCTTCACCTCTCTGTGCTCAGGGACTCTCACATTTCAACCCCAAGGATGACCAGTCCCCATCTATTTTTTTTTCCTGTTTTAGAATACAAGACAAGACAAGGGTGAGTAAACTGGTACAACAGTTTACTCTTTTACAACAGTTTACTTTTGCAGTTGTAGGCAGCACAGAGTCCTGTTATATTTCGTGACCCCAAACTCTAAAATGTTCCTCTCCCCACAGAAACGAAGAGCTTTACTAACCTTTAAAGCTTTATGTGATTGCCCAATAACTTGCTACCACTGCTCACAGAAGACATTTTGAAAAACTCGTCGTAGTTTTCAAGGGTTTTCTCGCACACACAATTTATTTATAGTATTTATTATAGTATTTCCTGCAGGTTTGCATTCTGCACATCCTTACCAACACTCTCACATTGACACCTCTGCATCTGCAGGCTTTGCTGACACTGCATTACCATAGCTCCTGTGTTTTAACATCTGCACACATGCAGATGTTCCACCTTTGAGCACAGAGGCAGAGAGGACCAGGACTGGTTTTCTGTCTTGAATCCCAGGGTCCCATCCAAGGCAGTGCGGAAAGCAGAACCACCTCCCATTGCTGAAATGTGTCCTCAGTGAGGAATTTAAACAGAAATAGGAGCAGTAGGCCTGGTTTTGCCCAAGATGAGATTGTTGGAAACTCCCAACAATCCCATTGCAACAATCCCACCTCCCATTGCTGAAATGTGACCTCAGTGAGGAATTTAAACAGAAATAGGAGCAGTAGGCCTGGGTTTGGCCAAGATGAGATTGTTGGAAATCCTCCTGGAGGGGCTTGCACTGGAAACCTGGTAATGCTGTAAGCTGCCACTGCAGCCACTCTCACTCCAGCTCCCCCTCGGCACCAGGGAAATGTCATTTCACGCACCAGCATCACCCAGCGTGTGACAGATCCCCCAAACCTGGTGGCTGTGAATCAGATTTAAGATGCTCTCTCCCAGGACCTCATTCCACCTCTCCAAGCAGCAGGCAGGGAAAGCAGCAAGGCTGAGCCTCATTATCTCTCTGTTTGGCACAAGCCATGGTGGGGGGAATGTGGGTTTGGAATTCTGTGCACCTCAGCAGCAAACATTATATTTTAGTGTTTCACACGGTTTCCCTTATTGAAGGCTCGCGAACTGCTTTTGGAAACCCAGGAAAAGCGCAAGACTGGCTGCTGTGAGAAATGCTTTATTCTAACTGAAAAGAAATTTGACAATTATTGCAAAATGAAATCCCAAAAGAGCTTTTTCACTCACTCCTGAGCACTGACCCCTGCCTATCAGCTCCTGATGTCTGAATGTACAGAGAGTACCTGCAGTATGAGGTTTACAGCCTAAGGCAGACCCCACAGTAAAGTTCCCACACTGCAAACTGCCTTCAAGAGAAAAAATATCTGCCTTCACAGCTCTAGAGCTGCTATAACTCAGGATATTTCTCTTTTTTGTTCTTTCTGTAATGTCTTGGGTTCCTTGAGTATCTGAAATAAAAACCCCTGAAAAAAAATACTGTGCCTACGTAAGTACGTGTTGATTTTTAGGCTCAAATTCGAGATTTCTGCTCTCCAGCACCACTCATACCCAAATGTATTTCTCTATTTTATTCACACTAACTCCCACAAAGACAACGGGAATTAAAACAAGCCAAATGGTTCTTTATCTTTTCTTAAACTCATTTTGAATTTTAATCTCTGCCAAATAAGCTTTGATGGCTGAAATAATTTAAAACAATGCTTTGACTCAAAGGGACAAAGAAATCATGCAAATGAACATCAAAATTACAATTCTTTCCTCTTGATTTTGACAGGTTTTTGAGCGAGTAACACATCGGCTTACAATGAAGAGGTTCAAGGAGCTCACTCTATTTTTTTTCCTGTACACAGGGAGGAAAAGGAGGAGAAAAAAGCCACTTGGCACTCCATTAGCAGCCGCTCCTTCACTTTGTTTTAATGAGCAGAGCTGCTGGCTCCAGTGATGCACGCTGCTAAAAGTCTGTCCCTGCAAGTCCAAAGCTGTTCGTGTATTTCCAGTGACACTGCTAATGGAGCTCGAGCAGACACGATGGTCCTTGGGGTGTGTGGAGAGGGCTCCCGCTCTGGCTAACATGAAAGAAATAGTCCCCTGTGAAAAATCTGCCTTGGCTCGTGGGACTAAAATAAGGTGAGTGCTGCATCTGACTGGAGGGCAGAGGCAGTTAAAAAAGCAAGATTAACAGGTGTGATTCTTGGAGAGAAATGGGGCACTTGGAATTTATTTTAGTGAAGATGGGCATGGTTGGAAGGTGGGCAAGTCACAGACGAAGTTGGAATTAAATGATCTTTATGTCTCCTCCAACACAAACAATTCTAGGATTGCGTAAGTACGGGAGAAGCTCAGCTGAAATACACAGCCAAGGAGGTCCAGCCTCCTCTCTCAGGTCTGGGTTGCTCCTGTGAGGCTGGGAGAGCACGGAGCTGCAGAGATGAAGATGGATAAGCAAGAGAAGCAGCGAGCAGGCAGCGGTCCCTGTGCAGCTGTTTCCTGACACTGCTTCCTTCCCTGTGCCAGGAGTGGCTCAGGTTCCAAGTTGGGAACCTCTCATTTGACCTATTTGACAATTTTTGTTAGCAAAAGGCTCTGTCTAATTCACTGACTGCAGTCATTTGGGAGTTGCCTTCAAACCGAGTGTATGGAAAAACACTTTTGTCAGTTTTCTTCAAGGTTTTTTTCTCTTTTGAAAACTAAAAGTGCAGCCATTTAAAGATAAAAAGAGAATCCATAATCCACATTAAGTGCTGGAGAGTCTTACAAAATTAGCCCACACATTTCTTAACCTAATCTAAAAGCACAGCTCCCACTTGACAGACTTTGAAATATTTCATAACATTTGCAATATTCTCAGCTTCAGCTTTGAAGCACTCCCCAAAGACTGGGTTTTCCCATCTCTGCATGGATTTATAATCACCTGCCAACATCTGTGCAGATCCTGAACTATTTGGGGAGTTTGGTGCTTTGAAGTGACAATGCATCAAAGCCACAACGCAATCGAAGCCGCCCCCACATCACCCCCAGTCAAATATTGATGTGCCAGGAAGTCCCATTTCCAGGCATGGAATATTTCCAAATACTATTTGTTCTAATAACATCTTCTTGCTGCACACAAAGTTCTGTCTACTCCTATTCCTTCCTTAGGACTTGGTGATTTTAAGGATACTGCAAGAGTTATAAAATGCCATCTGGCCTTCTCACTGGGTGTGATGCCTCCATGGGATCTCCCGCCTGAATTTGTCTGATGCAGAAAATGTTCCCTCATGTAAAATAAAGCTGACACTGCCAGTAATTAAATTTCCTGAACCAGGAAAATGAAATTCTCTTGGGAATCACCATCTTCCTCACCTGCTCCCCAGACCCCAGCAGGTTTTTAGCACTGCCAGATTCTGGAAGACAAAGCCTGATCTGTGTTTTGCTCACATCCTTTCCTCCCACAGGAAAAGCCCCACCTGGGCCTTCCCCCTTTCACGCCACCCAGCCCCAGCTTTCACCTCAACACTAAACCCTAAGACACAAAACCCCACAGAACAGGCAGCCAAACACCCAAACTGCCGGGAGTGAGAGAGGGAATAATCAAAAGGGAAGCACTTGCACTTTTGCAGCAGAGGTTTCCCAGCTGTTAGCACCTGGATGCAGTCAGGCACACACAGCAGCCAAGCAGTTGGAGAGAAGCACAGCACAGCCAGGCTGGCACATGGAAACAGCAATTTTCCCCAGTGGAGCAGCTCTGAGTAGCCAGCAAATAATGAAGAGCAAAATTGGAGGTTGGAGCTAAATAGCCTGGGCTTGGTTAGTGGGAAGGAAGCAGGTGGCTCTGAGCAGTGGCAGAGCTGCAATTTAGGGGATGTCAAAGCAAAGATTAAAATCCTCCACTTCTTTGGTCAGTTCATGTTATCCTTGGGCTTTTCAGCAAGGACTTTGTGTCCATGGGGAGAGCATTGTATTTTATAGGAGCTTAATACGATTTAGTGGGCACACAGGTGGAGTGGTGTTTGCTTTTCCAGCTGTAATTTATGATGACTTACAAAGAAAAATAATGTTTCTGTACTTCACGACGGAGGACTTAGCGTTGTTTTCATTCTTGTTTGTACAAAAAGTTTAAAGTGATGCTGGGTTTGAACAGTTGAAAGTAGAAGCTGGTGTGGAGATCCAAGCACAGAGCCACACATTCCCCTTGGTTCTCCCTGGGCAGTGAAATGGGCTCATATTAATTCTCAAATAAAGCACCATCATTACATTTTTTTTTCTACCTAGTAAGTACCATTTTACAAATGTACATAACATTTCCTGCTGGATTTTTATGTCCCAATCCATGCATTAATTGAACTCAGGACCACCCTCCCCCCTCATATTTTAACCAGACTTGTTGGCCTTCCTTGTGCTGAGTTGTGGGCAGGATGACGAATGCTTTCCAGCCCCAGTAGCTGAGCTGCAGGAGCAGATCTGGTAGAGCTGAAAGCATTCAGGACTGGTTTTGGGACCAGCTTGAACGGAGGCCACATCACGGTCTCTGAAAGTTTCTGCTCCTGTTATAGTGTCAGAGAATGAAAGAGCTCATGGCTCAAACATTTGTAAAAGTTTTGCTCATTTTAACAAAAACTGTATAAAGAAACTACAAGCAAAGAATCCTCAGTGATGATACGTGACTGGGACTTTGCACTGAAAGTCAAACTGCTGAGATGAGATAAAGAGAAACCTATTGCTCAATCATCTCAGGCTGAAGGAAAGGAATCCATCTACAAGTTATCAAAACCACCAGCAGTGCTGAGAATCATCCCCGGCTGAGGTTGGGGTGGGGGGAGGGCACAGCTCACACAGCCAGATTTACACACACTTCCCCGCAGTAAGGCAGTGAGAGACGGAGGTGTGGGCTGTGTGGTGTAACCTCTGGTGAGCCATAACCACCCTCCGTTGCATGAACTGGATGTGGAGCCACATCCACAGGACTTTCCCGTGAGCGGCAGCTGAGGGGTGTCATAATCCATCACAGACCCCCCAAAGTGCTCGGCTTTGCCCCACAGCACTGCACGTGATGCCAGCAGAGTCTGCTGCAAGAGACTGTCTCTCCCCCCGGGGGACATGCCTGGACATTGTCACTTGGCCTGAGTGTGCATTAACCCATGGGATCCTGTGCTTTTCAGAGGGACCATCACCACCAAGAAGACCAAGCTGGAGAGGACCAACATTATATTGTTGGGAGCCATAGATGGTGCTATTCTTTTATTCTGTCTCTGTCACTCTCTTTCTGTCCCCCACACCTCTTTTCCTACTTCTTTTCTCTCTTTTCCTCTCTCTCTCTCTCATATTTACTATCAAATAAAACCCATACTATTGACTGGTATATGGTCTCATTTGCACCTTAATTGGGCAGAGGTATTTCTAGAGAACCTTAATAATTGGATCATAACATGTGGGAAAATATCCTGCAGCATCTTGGCCTGGGAATGAGGTTGGGATGCACCATCCAGAAGCAAAGGTGAGTTAGTTGGTGATGTCCTGCTTCATCACGAGGTCCCCTCCATGCCAGGCAGGTTTCAAGAGGAGAGATGTGCAGTAAAATTGATCCCAGTTACCACCATGCAAACCCAGCCGGTGTTAGAGCACCACCAGTGCCTGTAGCAGGGGCTGCCAGCTCATTTACTGTGTGCTAATTAGCAATGCAGGGCCTGTGCCAGCATTCATCTCCTTGGAAAGCTCAGGCAGGCACAGCTCAGCCTCTCAGAAACCCAAAGATGACTAGAGACCTGCAGCTGGAGAGGGGCAGGGTGCCCAGGGAGGAAGATGAGTTCTGACAGCAATCCAGGGGAGCACAGCTCATCCTTGCAGCAGGAGGGATGGAGCATGGCAAGGGTCTCCGGAGCCACCAGGAGCACTCCTGGGATGGACACCTTCGACTGAAACCCCAGCCCTGAGCTTGAGTGCACAAACCCAGCAACAAAGAAGTCACTGACATGGAGGTCACTGATTCACTCTTACCACAAGAGGCTCTGCCTCTAACTAAAAGAGTTTCAAATTAAATACTAAATACTAAATACTTAAGACTAAATACTTAAGACTAAATACTAAATATGTAATATTAAGTAGTCCGCAAATCCAGATAATGGTTTTATCATCTTTTTGCTGTTGACCCACACCAAAAGTGACACCGAAAGTGACACCAACACTGACACCAAGCCCAGTGGCATTGCTGGTCTGCAGAGAGCTCCAGGCTGGGCACAGCCCAAGAGCAGCTGGCAGAAGAAAGAGAGAGAAAAAATTAATGAGCTTCAACTCAAACAATTGCTCTGACCAATTTTTACAAAGCATGGCTATAAATAACCAGTTCCCTTCCAAAAAGTCCATTCAAAATGACATTTTGATCCCTAATACCACAATTAGATGTGATGGTAGAGAAATCTTCTCTTTTTTACAAAAATAATTTTGTTTGAAACAATCCTGCCTTGCAAAATAGTTGAATGTTGACAAAAAAGGCATTTTCATTAACAAGTTCAGCTGTTCCATCCCACTATGCTGACAAGCTCTTATGAAACAGCATTCACAAGCATTCCCTGGTAGGAACTGTTTGTAGAATCCTCTCCCTGCCTTTTCAAAGTCCTTGCAGCTGGATTTTTATCCTGGTTTCCAAAGGAGAAGAGGTTTTCACAACTATGCATGTTGATCTGGCTGCTTCTTATGTTCAGTTCATCACCAATGTTCAAAATCACTCAGTTACAAGGGGAAGAATGGGTGGAAGAAAGACAGGAAGTGTCTGAAACAGAACTTTTCGTGAAAAGTATGGCCTGAGCAAAGTGAATGGAACAATCAAAAATTTTATCCATTGCATTTTCGTGTGGCAATGTGCTGCTGGCCAACCAGCCCATGCTGCTGGACCAGTCTGCATCCATGCAGCTTGAAAATATCAGAAAACATCCCTCCCACTGCCCTGTCTTGCCTGGACAGGATGGCCAAGGGGCAGGATACGGGATCAGAGTTACTGAAATAAAAGAGAACAGATATGAGATAAAGGATACAAACCCGTGGGACATAAAAACTCGTTAGTCGTGCTGCTGTATGAGAAGCTGCAGAACAAACCCCCGGAAAGCAGAGCTGGGTAATGGGAGCAGGATGCTGTAAAACATGAATCACAGCCTCCAAATGAGAGAGGGGAAGGCAGGACCACACTCTTCTAATTTTCTTTCCTGACAGTAGCAGGAATACTTAAGGGAAAGATTCAAGGAGCTCTTGTACTTGGAGCTCTGCAAAACACTACAGAGCTCTTTGGGGGCAATGTTAAACAAAATTGCGGTTGTAAAAAACCCCACGATATAAGCACAGGAGTTCTGATTGGAACCGGGTCTGAATGCAGACTGAATTCATGTGGGGAAAAGGGGGAGGGGACAGGGGGTCCAGAGGTGCATTTCCCAAGGGACCTTCCTCTGAACAGTCCTGGGCTTCTGAAAATTAGGGGCTGATGAATAAAAAGCCGTCAGCTTGCCCAAAGGTGTGTCTTATAAAACAAAAATATTCCATTTGACCACTTCTCAAAGGACAGGCAAGGTCATCTGTACCCTGAACTCGCCTCTGGACCTTCCCTAACCCATTCTAGGTGGAATTCAGGGATTGGGAAGACTTCCTAGGGATAAGGACACTGGAGGCAATTGTGGGGGAAAGTCAAGTCTCCAAGTCTATGAGATTTGTGGAAACAGGAATGGAAATGATAGATCAGATAAAGATGCATGGAGGAGCAGATTCCTGTGACATCCTCACACTCCTGTTTTCCATAATATATATGTGTTTTCCAGATATATTAACATATATCTGAGAGAAATAGGGAAATTTCAGGATAAAATCCTGGCCCTGTTAAGTTCAGGGAGCTTTGCAATTAATGCAAATGGCTTCATTTTGATGACATTTTGCTAAGCTCTGCTTAGATTTGTCAAGTGGAGCTTCCACTCTGAAATCCAACAGCCCCCACAGCACAGAAGGCTGTGTTAGGTGGCAAAGGGCTCTGATCCCATATATTGGTGTCTTTGTCCAAGCAGTGCTCAGAGAGCCTGGAATCTGGTTATTCTCTCTTTTGTTGGCTGCTCAGGCTTGCTCTTGTAGTCCTACACAGTCCCTTTTGTCTCCAATTCCCTGCACTGCAGGAAACAAAGGGTACAGCTGCTGCTCTCACTGTCTGGGGTCTTTCCTCTGCTGCAGTCTTCCTGTCAAGATCAGATAAAAGACAAAGGCAGAAGAGTTTATGGGAGCATTATCAGCTCCCTTTGAAAATAAATCAAAGGACGAGACTGTGGAAATGACGTTTGATGACGTGGAATTTTGGGAAGGGAGATTTTTCAAGCCCAGTTGTTTGAATCCTCCATGAAATCCCCTAATGCATTGTTGCACCTCAGAAAACTGGTGGTAATTTAATTCCACTTACTCTTTCCTTCTCCTGACCTGTTGTCTCCTCATGTCCCATTCTTCCCTTTCAGCCCAATGCTCTGTTCCCAGGGCTCCTCAGAACATCACTGAGGCTCTATGGCCAAACACAGCCTAAAATTTAGGCTTTAACAAAAGTGATTTGACAAAACCAAACACCCAAAGGCCACATCAAGGCCCTGCTGGCTCCAACACACTGCAAACAGGTTGATGACAAAAAATGGCACCTACACACCTGTAGTAGAAAAGCTGTGGTCTCTTTGAACTTTCTTGAACTCTGGTAATTCGGGTGAAAAAGGTTCCTCAAGATATTCATGTCATTGTTTTTTTGAAAGTGTGCTCGGCTCTGGGTATTGCTAGTGACAGGAAGTTCCTCAAGTTATTCATGTCCAAGAACAGCATCCAGAGCTTCACCTTCAGCAGCCTGATCTTACCAAAGACAGATGGGAGCCAGGGGGGCTCAGAGAGCAAAGAGCTGAAGTTGGCAGATCAATTCATGTTCAGACAAGGATGAGTCAGGGGCTCCCTTGACTGCTGTAAACAAAAGGCACTCACCCTAACTGAGAATTGCCATCTTCACCAGGCCAGCAGTGACATTCAAGGTTAAGTTTCTCACCTTCATGTCTGAAGGGTCCTTCCAGGCTCACGCTCAAGCTGCCCTGCACTCACAGCCAGCCACAGCCTGTTGGCTTTACAGCACACGGAGTGCTCTCTGCCAGAGACATCAGTCTCTGGGCCTGTCTCTCCAAATGCATCCCTGTTCCGTGGGGAGAGAAGACACCCAAGCCTTGCTGTGGGCTGCAGCATGAAAGGAATCTCTGCAAGGAGCTGGGAGGCCTGGCTGCTCATCAGCTGCACCTCAGCAATGTTTATTCAGGGATATTCCCAGTGGGGATGCTCTGAAGATGTTCCTCCAAGGAGCACGGCACCCTCTCCCCTTCCACGGTTTCCTCAGCAAGAATGCACAGCAGCATTTAGCCTTTGCTCGCTTAGCCAGCAGAGAAAATTCCATTTGCTGAATTCACCCTCCCCGTTTTGTTCATCAAATTGTCTTTTCCTATTTCCAGCGATGAGGCTGTTAGGATGGCACTCATGGATGTGTGCAGAGATTTGAAATGTACCCACTTCAAACCCTGCTCATGCGAGGAGTGGATAGTTAGGCTCAGACAGGGAATGAAAAATAATATGCCAGGCCCAAATGTCAAATATAATCGTGGGTGACATTAACCTCCCCAATGAAAGGAATACATCCCTTTATGAAATAACCTGCCTTTAATGTTCAAGATTGCTACAACAGATTAAAAGGCAGCCCTGATAAGTTGCTTACACTAAAAGCATCACGGAAATTGAAAACATAATGTACCTCACTTAAGTGATTCACACTATTAATATGTAGAGTTTTCTAAGCTATAGTTTTATCAAAGTTGAGAAGTGAGAATAAGGGAGGGTTTTGTTTCCTCATTTCTTTACTGAATAACAAAAGAAAACAGATGCATTTATGTCCAGCGAAGAAAGAAGCAAAATTGTTCCTGAGAAACAGAAGCTGACACCTTGAGCAAAATCAAATTTTGTGGGTAATGATAGGGGAGAAACATTTCAGAGCCCCACTTCTGCAAGTGTGGGCAGTAAAATCTGGTCACCTGCAGGCTGTAAGAACTCTTTGCATGAGATAATAAAAAAAATGTGCTTACAACCCCAAACCAGACTCACACTTATCCTTCTCCACACAGACAAAAGGGCAAAGGAAAGGAAAGTAGATGCAATAAGTAATTAATAACCCTGCTCTAGGTTTTGATGCCAGCAAGTGCTAAATCCTAATGTAATGCTGACCAGGATGATCTGGGGATGCTCACAAGAGAGGTTAAGTGGTTCACTGTGGGATGGAGATGCACCCATCCACACCTGCACACCATCACCCACAGCTTCCAAACCTTCTGAGATTTAGCGATATCAAACCTCTTTTCAATTACAGCCTCTCATAACCAATTTCAGTGGCAAGCCTGAGGCTGGCTCTAAGAGCTAAACCATCTTGTTTAATCTGCTTGTTGACATCCCAGATTTAGTGTTGCCAGAGCTGCACCTTCAGTCTACAAAAACATCGCGCAGCTGCTCCTCTTCCCTTAGAGGCTCTTTAATATCCAGGGCTGTTATCTCTTCAGAAATGGTACAGTGTGAGTCCAGAAATCCCTTGTCAATGCCTCTGCCAGATGGGGATAGAGCTGCCTCAAAGCACCTTTCCAAACGGACATGGACAGTGAAGATATTACACCTCGCCCACGGATTTGATGGCTCTCATTTTGTGTTCACAGCACTGTCAAACACCTGCGTCCAGCCCCTCTTGGGACAGAAGAGTCCAAAAGCATTTTTGCAGTGCCAAAATGAGAAGGAAAAAAATGCAGCACTCAGTGCCACTGTCAGGTTTCTCACTGCTTTGACAGGACAGCACTTGCCCTAATGGGTTTGAATCTGGCTACAGAGCATCGCTTTTGCAGGCACTCCTATTTCAAGTCCCCTATGGGACTAGAAAAACTAGGGGCTTGAAGTGAAAGAATCCAAAGGTATCCATATTCATCTAGGCACAAGCTGGTGCTGTAAGTCCAATCATAGAATGTTGGAAGTGACCTCAAAGATCAGTGAGGGGATGCTGGTTTTGTACTGAAAGGCAAGAGGGTTTCAGAAATTATCTTTCCTCATTGCCCTGCCCAGCTCCATCCAGCAGCTCCCTGCCACACGTGATGGGGTTCATACTGTGGCTTGCAAGGCTCCCCTAGACTTGGGGAGAGGCTGGGGCTTGCTCTGTCACAGAATCAGGAAAATATTTGGTACATCAGAGAGTCCTTCTCATCTTTCCTGACTGCATTAATGCCTCAGCTACCACCACTTCCAAAGAAATATTGTTTACCCAAATCCCAGTGGTCCCTCCCCTACTCAGAGCCCAACACAATGAGGAGGTTGCAGGGATGGAGATGCAGAGCTGCCCTGGCCTTTCTTCACAACTAATTTCACCCCAGGTAATAAGCTCATCAGTCTTATATTTTATAGATTTAACCAGGAAAAGAAAAAGCTTTGTCCATTTCCCAACAACTCCTCAGTTTGGATGGGAAGTGTTGCCTTTTGGACGTGTGAGTTATGGAGGAGAGGGACAAAGCTGTTCTATGAATCCCCAACGTGCCTGGTGAGGGACCCACTCTTTAAAACTTGATTCGGAGACAAATAAAGGTCAGGCCATTATGGGATTTGTAGCCACAACACTTAATTTGTCTTCATTCCTCTGCTTTGCAGAAAGCCCTTGATGTACCCAGTAAATAAGAGTCCCAGTGCACCAAAGCGATTTTGAGCAGCAATAGCCTGTGAAAAAGCCTCATGAAACATTATCACTCATTAACATCACAGGACAGAAAAGGCTGGGCTGGGGGAATGAGCTGGCACCTCTCTGGTTCTTCTTTCCCTGAAGTGAATGGCTAAACCAGAAGCACTCATGGTGATCCCACAGATGAGCCAGAAAAAAATATCTTGTCCTTGTATTTAAATATGATAAACATAAACGTCTGGGGGAGTCTGCTCCAAGCTGAGGAAGATTTACTCATCTCATCTCATCTCTACCTGTAAATGCATCCAGCAGGTTTTAAGCAGAATGTCACCTTTTCAATTTCTGTAGGAAAGGCTTTAAAGCGATCAAACAACAAGAGAGCTCTCAGCACCCTCTCTCCTTCCTGTCTGCAGCAAAAATCATATTTGCAATTTTTGTATGGATTGTTGTCAAATTGAAATCCAGGGATGTAAAATTGGATCCTGATGAATTCTGATGACTTTTTTTTTTTCTCATATCTGAATTTCTGATGGTCAAAGGTATTGAGAAAAACTCATACTGACTTCAACAATGAAGACTGGACCCTGCATTGGCATCCTGGGAAAGGGATGGGAAGAGCTGCCAGTTCAGCAGCTTATCAAAAACATTATCCCAGCTTTCAGCCTGGAAAATGCAAAAACAATTCCCATGTTCAGGTGTGTTTCTGCCTGTCATTTTAGGATCCATCTACTTTTCCATGCTTTTATTTATAAAGACAGAACATGCTGAAGTTTAACCTGCATTATATAGGAGCCACGTGTTGATTTTTTGACTGTTCAATATTCTTAATAACCAGACATTACAAATTCAAAAGGAGCCTGAATGGAGGCCCCCCATTCTCTGTTTTTATTCTCTTTAAAAGTCTCTGGCAAGTCTGCCCTGAGGACCACAAAACACAATAAAACATATTCTGTAGCTAATTCATACTAACTGTCATCATTAGGCATTTAACCGGCAATGTCAAGAAAATGTACACACAGCTGGAAGTGCCTCCACTTCCTGTCTTTCCTAATCAAGAATTAACTCATCTTTCTTCTCATGAGAGAACATAAGCTTTCTCCTTTCCCACTTTCCAGGCCATTTGTCATCAAAGATTACTCCAGATTCATGACACAGTTTTGCCAGGGCAGGCAGGGTTAGTGGTTTATTTTTCCTAAAGAACAGAGCTGGTAGGTCCCTACACTCTCTCAGTTCTTTGGAAATGCTCACAGTTCCGTGGTTTGTGTTGGTGGCTCTCAAGTGACCTGGTAAATGCAGCCCTCTAAGCTGTGCAAGCACAAAAAGTGGGTCATAGTCTGCAGCAATGACAGGAAAAAATACAGGGATGACAGCTCCAACTTTCAAATTATTCACCAGAAAGTAGGTCTGCTCCTGGTTTTCTCAGGAATTACTTTCCCTCCCACTAATAAATATTCCGAGCCCACTCCTCAAAGCATTGACTAAACCAGCTCTCAGTATTATATAAATAGGAATTTATTTATTTCATGACAAGACTACAGTGAGGTGTAAAATTCATCTGCCAAGACAACCCATTAGAGTGACTGATTCAATGTTTGACCCTAAAGACCTCATTGGAAGGGTCATGAATACATTCATATTTGCTCCTTCCATTCTGAGCCAAGAAATAAAGAAACATCTCCAAACGGGAAGGCAGCACTTCTGCAGAAAGCAAACCCAACTTCTTCCTGGTTCAGCTCTGCAGGAAGTTGGGAAAAAATACTGCACAAAGACCCAAAAGACAGAGAGCAGTTTGCACCTCCCTTCTAGCCTGCACAAATTACAAGATATTTTTTTAGTTTCTAGGAGAGGAACTAGTCCCCTTGCTCAGAGGTGCAAAGGAACATGCTCAAGGCATTTGGGGACTGAGGAGTGGGGTTCTCGCATCATGACAGTGTTTTATTCTTGGTCCAAACCACTTCAAGGAACAACATAGCCCTGATTTGGGTTCATCCCTGTTATGGCTGGAGGGGTCTTCCTATGGTTTTCCTTGACTTTGGGCAATTTATTGTGAATTCAGGTTAAGTAAAACCTCAGGTAGACTCAGGTTAGCATGGAGGAGAAATTCTAACGTAGGTGAAGGTGTGAACACTGGACAGTGTTCCCTGCTCCCCTCCTGCCTCTGGGAAACTGAGGGCAAACCAACTCCTGACCTTAGGATATAGAGAGGAGGGATTTGACCCTCCTCCAGCACCAGTCCAGGGAGCTTGTTGAACACATAAAAGCAATGATGTTGTTCCTCTGAAGTCAGTGATTTTATCAGTCCTCTCACTTAAGAAATGATCGATTTTCTCATATTACCAGGATAAAATCTAGCCTGTAATATGTAGGTCATGAACTCATCTTTCTCCACCTTCCTTGTCTCTGGGCACAGTACAACCAGAATTAATGGCAATAATAATAAACTCCTTTGGCGTTTAACGATTATTCATTAGCAGGAGTACATCAGTTCTGCAGTCTCCTCTCCCCTCAGATGCCTGACACTCTGGGCTCCGCCGCTTATATTTAAGAGAAACAATCAATGAGCACCGTGCAGCCCTGGCTTTCCGGGCTGCTAATGTCTCCATCACTGAGTTAGGCACAGTCCCCTTGGCTTCAGCTAAACCCCTGTGCCAAACAAAATAACCCACCCAGTCAAATATATCCTTAAAAGTACACACGTCACCAAACTGTGTCTCATGGGAACAGTGATGTCCTGGGACTGCAGGAACGTGTTGGTGACAAGAAGACACCCGGGGCATGCTCCTCACCACCTTCATCTTCCAGCACAGAGATGACAAAGCTGAGAAGCCATGTCCATGCCCCAACACCTTCCTGGGACCCTGGGAGATCCGAGTGGGGCAAGAACAGCGTTTAGAAGTCACCACACCTCTGCAGGGTCCTTCCTCCACCATCCAGCGACTTGGGCAAGAGCTGAAGCAAGGGCTGAGACCTCAGGAGGCAGCAGGAGGAGCTCCAGCAACCTCAGCAGGACTGGTATTTCACTGGGAGGGACCTTACCAGCCTGTGGCCCTATGGTTCAAGTGTTTCATCACGGCCTGAAGCTCATCCTCTGAACTCCTCATCATCTCACCTGATGCCAAAGCTTTCACAGCATTTTTATTGGGCTGCGCACAAAGGCAAGGAGAGAGCTGTCAGAGGGCTCCAAGCTCTCTCTCTTCTCTCTTCTTGGCCTCTGAATATAAATCACCCAAGCTTTTATGAGGCAATTCACAGCCAGATTTTATTAGAAGTGGAAGGCCCTTTTATTTCCTCAGTGTATTCAGCACACAGAGAACTGTGCTCTGGTTAATTTTATTTCTGTGCTTTCTGTGTTTTAATAATGATCTCCCCAGTTCCATTCAGCTCTGAAAAGGTGGAAGAGATGGAGAGATATGAGCTGGAATAATGTAATCATGTACTGCAGACAGAGAAATACTGGTAAAAGTGAAGTGTAATGAATATGTGACTGAGGCAGAGACACAAAAGACTGCTTAAAATCTGATGTGTTTTCGCACCTACGAGGCATGGGCATGCACTCTCAAAAAAAATGGAGGTATGCTTTCAAGAAGAAAGTAAAATTATATAAAAACTTACTTTTATTAAAAAAATACTCCAGAAGTGCAAGCACAATGCACACATGTAGCTCTGGGGCCACACTCGACATGGGTTGGTTTTTTGACTGGCTCTTTGGAACCAAATAATATAAAGACTTACCAGAACAAAACAATTTTTTTCTTGACACTGAGTATTTGAGTGTTGGATGCTGAAAGGAGATGACACAGCTCTAAACTCTTGCAGGCCCAGGCTTGTCCTTCAGGTATTTCCTTCATTCCTCAGCTGAGCTCTCTCTGTGTCACACCCCTGTTCCTGCAGCTGTCTGATGGCAGATCTCAAACCAAAGGCACTTCCACCGTGCACTGCACCACTGCTCCTGTGCAGAAGATTTTTCCAAGTGCATCCAACCAGATCAGAACACCAGGCACACTCAGTGATGGCTCTCTGGGCCTCATGTAAAGGCAGCCAGGCTTTGTAAGCCTTGATTAAAACCCAGGGAGGAATTCAGTTCCATTTTAACATTATTCCTTTATCTGATACTCACTGTCTGCATGTCATTAAGTGAATGTGTTATGGTTTCCAAGGGATGCACACAGTGCAGGCATTGAGAGACTCAGCAGTTGGTGCTTCCTACAGGCCACGTAATGGGAAAATTAAAATCTGCCTGTACTGGGCATGGAATCCCCTTGGCAGGGTCAAGGAAACTAGCTTGAAATAAATGGGGTTAAACACCAAAGAATCTTCCTCTTGTTTTGGCTGGTTTTTTTTCCCCACATGAAATCATCCTGCCAGCAGCACCTCTGCAACTGGATTCTTTTTTTTTAAAAAAAACACTGGCACAGGTTGACCAGAGAAGTTGTTGATGCACTATCCCTGGAAACAATGAAAGCCGGGTTAGATGGGGCTTTGAGCAACCTGATCTGGTTGATGATGTCCCTGCTCATTGCAGGGGGGTGAAACTAAATAACCTTTAATGGTCCCTTCCAACTCAAACAATTCTGTGATTTTTACGAAATTGCAGAGGCCTCATGTTGGCCCAGCTGAAAATGTAAAGGTTGATCCAGAGTAGGCTGGGAAAGCTCCCATCTTCCCCTGAAAACCTGGGTATTGCTGCCAGTGAGTGCCATGCAGCTCCCAGCCGGCTCCCAAGGAAACAACAGAGGTGTAAGCAGGTGGTGAGTGGTGCGGCAGGGCCCCATCGTGGTGTTTTGGGATGCTGGGGAGCCCCAGAACCTTGTGAGGTCCTTGCTCAGTTCCTGCACACCCTGGTGCAGTCAAACCCCTGAGGTCAGCCCTGCTGCTCCAGCTCCTGCTGGAGAGAGAGAGAGAGAACTGCATGTTCCCGGCCTGTCCTGTGTTTGCAAAGGTTGACGAGCACCATTTCTCTTGCTTTTGAACCAAATACAAAACCTCCTTGGAGACCTCCCTGAGTTTTGACCCTTATTTTCACTGTCCACACCTTCCTGCACCCAGAGAGCCCAGAGGCTGAGCAGGAGTATCACCATTTTTAACAAGAGGCTGAGGCTTCAGCAGAGTAATTTATCTCAACAGCAAGACCTGTCCAATTTTTCCTGGTAATTCATTTAAAGTGGGAGGTTAATTCCATTCAATGGAGCTGCCCTTCACCTCTTAGAGAGAGACACAGGCTTTGAACATCCCCGAGTGAAGCGGTTCTGGCACAAACCCTCCTCCTCCTCCTCTATCTGCCCTGACCCCTGCATCCCCCAGGGAATGCCACATCCCAGCGCTGTGTAATCCTCCCTCTCCTGGCTGATTAGCCGGAGCTGGAGGGTTCAGGAAGGTGACAGCATCGGCATCCTCGCGGTGACGTTTGATCGCTGGCGGCTGCCTGTGCTCCCAATTAGCCTGCGAACGCTGCCTCCGGCTCACAAACACTTTAAAAAATGAAGTTTAATGAAAAACCGCCTGCGTTGCCTTTCTTCAACCCTCTCTGCCGTATCAAAGCCATTGAGAGTATCTGAGGACAACTTTTATCGCCAAGAAGGGCCCATTTGAGCGCCGGCTTGTTAGCGCCGCGGCTGTGCCGCGCATGGAGCGCAGAGCATCCATCAGCCCACTTACCAGGAGCACTCCGGAATACCAGCGACCATGTTCAGCTGGGAAGTCACCTCCGAGGGAGCTTTTCACGCAGAAAGGTCACCCAGCTCATCTCTTTCCAGGGAAGCTGATTAGAGCCGGCGTGTTTCGGAGCCGTGGCACCCCGCAGCAAGTCCATTCCCAGGGCCATTTTATTCCCTTCTCTCACAGTAATGATGTGCAGCTCGTCAGAGGGGGCTCAGCCAGAGGGGACAGCAGCAGCATTTATTTTAATAGATAACATTTGTGAGCTGGCATTCCAGGCTGCTGCTTGGTGAGGGATCTGTTGGAGCATCACGAGGGAAGACTGAGAGAGAGATGCTGGCTCAGGGTGCCCAGAGAAGCTGTGGATCCCTGGAAGTGTCCAAGGCCAGGCTGGACAGGGCTTGGAGAAGCCTGGGCTAGTGGGAGCTGTCCCTGCCCATGGCAGGGGTTGAAATGAGATGAACTATAAGGTTCTGCAGGATAAGGCTGGTTGTGCTTCCTCAATCTTCTCTTTGATAAAACAACATTAAAAACATCACCTGGGGCGTTGCCCTGAGCAGGGATTCCAGCCTAAGGCCTGCTGTGGGAAGGTCCCATGTTTCTGGCAGAGATGTTGTGTTTCAAAGTGTGTTTCTGCACTGAGGAGGTTTTGGGGCAGTTCTGCTCAGTTTCAGTGTATTTTCAAGGACTGGCTGTGCTCTTGGCTCTAAGAGACCACAGCAGACCTGCTCCAGCTGCTGCTCAAGTCAAGGTCCCTACAAAGGAGAAATCATCACCAACGCGTTTGCATAATAGGTAGGAAAAGCATTTGCACTGGGAAGACAAAGGAGTATCTTTACTTATTACCTACAGCAATTTAACATGACTGTTAGAGATATCTGATGAAAATAGTGCCAGAAACACTGGCAAGCCTATCTCACTCCTAAACCAAAATGCATCATAGCATTAACCCTACTTTAAAGGATTACCTCAAAAAAAAGGCAGAAGGTGGAGGAAAATTCTGAAAATAATACATTTCTTTTTTTTCCCCTTTCAAAACAGTTCCGTGTTTCTCCAACACATTTATTTTGCATTACTATTTCTCATGTAACTGAAGAAATTAATTACTTGATAACACAACAAAACATATAAATTAAACCAAATGTTTTGATTAATGCAAACCCCCTGGCATTTCTTTTCCTGAATAATTCAAAAATTAAGATGAGAAAACCTATTTCTTGTCTGAGAAGCCTCTGTAAAAGGGAATGTTTGGTATTTTGCAGCACTTCTGTTAAGTGGACTGGTGTCAGCATCTCATTCTTTAATGTTTAGAACAATTTTAACCCACCCACACTTCAGCTCTGAATTATTTAGGAAAATATATGTCTTTCTAGCACTTCTCTATAGTGTCTCAGCAAAGTGCCTGGTTGTATTTGATATTTCTTATCTAGGATAAAAATACTGTAATTAATAGTGAGAATGTCCACAATAAGTATGATCTTTGAAGCAAAGCTGGGCCGTATTTTGTCCACCATCCCCCACTCTTGTGTCATAAAAATATACGGGATTTCTCCTGTATGGAGCTAATCTGGTCTTGAAAGGAAAATAAATGTAATTTCCATGGCTGACCACTTCTCTTGTTCAGCAGGTTTTTGTTAGGGAAGACAATTCTTCCATATGGCTACATTAAAATAGAGGGAAAAAATCAAATTATCTTTCTCTGAATGTTTTAAGGTGTCAGTTTAATGAGTCTGCCTTTCTGTTACTGCAGGAAACTTTAAAACACTGGGAGCAAAGAGAGTAAATACTGTCCCACAGGCAGAAGGAGGCAACCAGAGGCACGCAGAGAGAAGCCATGTTGGGTGACAGAGTCTGCCTGCACCTGGGCTCCCTATCCCAGAGCCAACATTTCTTCCTAACCCACTGCAAGGTGGAACAGAGCTGCCCTCCTGACCCATTCTTGGACTCAAATGGAGCCCTGGAGCTTTTGAGCACGACATCAGGGAGTCATAGAGGTGGTGACATATACCCACAGTGAGGTTTGCACACAGACTGGATGGGAAGGAACCTGTAGAGTGCGAAAACCAAGTCAAGCTGGGCAAAATTCCTGCTCAATTAATGCAGGCAGAGGTTTGGCAGTGAAAGGTTTGAGCTGTGTTTAGCACAAGGTTCACTTGGGTTGGTTCCCTGGGGGAAATCTACTGAACAGCAACTGCTCAGGATCATCTTTCCTGGAAGGCTGCTCAGGTACACACAAGGGAGTGGCAGGAGGAGACACCAAATTCCCCATGCCTCAGAGACATTCTGTCTTAAACTTTTGCCTCAGGGCTTTCTGCACATTCTGGATCTTCTCCGTGATCACGGTGTCGCTGAGGTGATCCCCAAACTTCTGCTTCAGCAGCACCCTGATAATTTTGATGCAGCGCTCATCCATCATGGGCTTGGCCTCCCGGAAGGTGTTGCCCCTGCGCCCTGTGATGGAGTGGCTCTGGATGTAGTCAGAGGTGAAGAGTTTGTAGAGCAGAGTCTTGCAGGCTGTGCTGATTTTCTGGTCAAACCTGATGGTCTCTTTGAGCTGCTCCTTGGTGTAGCCATTGAAGAGCTCCACCACCTCGCACGGCTGCCGGTGGGGCTCCTCCTGGAAGGACAGGGACTCCAGCCTCTGCACCTTCTTCTTCAGAGAGAGGACATCCTGTTGGAGGTCCAACACCATCCTCTCCAGCTGCTCGATCTTCTCCGCCCTGAAAAATCAAAGTGGTTTGTGTAAAGGCAAGAAGACACCATGTCCTCACTATGGATGTCACTGCTACACCCACAAGCAGTGATTTCATGCCGTCTGCAAACAGGGCCAAGACAACTTCTCCAACAGAGAATCAGCCCTTCCAGCTATTCCTGGGTGAGGAGTAAGGCAGGACGGAAAAATTACATGGCCTGGGCTTTTCAGTAACTCAGGAATGCTCAGTTTAACCTTCAACTCCCTCTTGTCATGCACACAGGGAGACTTTGATGCTCAATTTCCTTCTCAGTTTTACGGAAAGATATAAAATCTGTCCTGCAAGTCCCAGGACACACATATTTTTGGTATTAAAAGCAGACTCGTGGGAATTGACAATACAAGAACCATAACTTGAATTTTTTTGGCACCCATTTCTGTGAAAGAAAACTGTCCCTAGCCTCCCTTTATCACTGGATACTTGTCATCAAAGAAATGAACAATAAAACAAGGAACACACCACCATGTTTTGATTGTTATAGGCAAGAGCTTTGTAGTTTCTGCACTGTTTTAGAGCCTTCTTGCATCTCTAACTCCAAACCCCTACAATCAGAAACACCTGGCTCTGATTCTAAAGAGACTCAGCAACATTGGGGTTTAAAATTGCACCACTTTGTCACCCAGCTGTGATCTCACTGCTTGCTCTTGTAGTGAGGAGGAAAACACAGTCAGGAACAAGGGCCTTCCTGTGCTAGTTACCTTTCCATCTCATCAGGACCGAAACTTTTGTGAACCCTCTCGAAGCCATCTGTCTTTTGCAAAGCATCAATCTTTCGCTCTTCAGGGCTGGAAGAAACAAGCAAGTTAAACAGCACTGCCACAAACAGCTTTGTGCTCATATTCATATTCATTCCTGAGGAGAATTATCTGTAATTCAAAGTGAAGTCGATTCTGTTTCCATTTGCAGCAAGAATAAAATGGATTGAGAGGGAATATTAGGGGTTCTTCATGTGGACAAATTCCTGTGCATTCCCCTGGCACACAGATATGGGGGAACTCCCACTGACACCCCAAGGAATCAGGACTCCAGAACAGAGACTCATTTCTCTGCTGTGCATGCCCACACAAACTCCTGTTATCTTCTGTGCTTTGGGTTTAAGCCTCCATGAACATCTACTCAAAGCAAGCATGGCCAGAGAATGGGAAGAGGGTGGACAGAAATCAATGCATGTGGTGTGAAGCATTCAGGGTCCTCACTGCACTTCAAAGTGTTACCTGTTGAGACAGACATGCTGCTGGCACGGGGACAAGATGCCATCTGACTTCCTCTTCATTGGAATGGTGACATAATCTGCAGTAGGGATGGGAGACAAGCTGAAGGATGAGCTGTTGAAACAGTCCTGAATCCCTCTGTGTCCAAAACAGGTTATCTAAGAACTCCTGCTAGATGGCATGGCAACATGTTATTGCATTTGCATAAACAGAGTGATCCAGACAGGCTTTCCAGGACTGATCAATGGGGATTTGCTATTAGAAAAAGGTAGTGTCTCAAGGGCTTCTGTTCCCAGCACAAAAGATATGGTGGGCAAGGCAAGCAGAGCCAACGTGTCTCTGGATGCTGCTGTCAGTCAGCAGGTAAATAACACACCAACATATTTTCATAAGTGCATTTAATGTGTGTGGTAGTGGGTGGGAAAATAGGGAAATAGGTAAATCTGAGAAGGTTTAACTCATTGAGACACCGTGTTTTGGGAATTTCAGTTATTCACGCAGGCATTCATTTACATTGCCTTTCAGCTTGTGGGGAGAAAACTGCTAGCCCAGGAGACAGAGCCTGACAGAGCAGAGACCACACACTATCACACAGGCACCTCTCCTTAGACAGCCCTCCTGGAGGAGATCTCCCTGCTGTAAAGGACCAAAAAAATGTCGTCTCTAACCTTCGTAGCCCTGAGACAAAGCACTCACAGCCCTGGAGCAAAGCAGAGGTTTTCTGGCTGCTCTGCAGTTCCCTATCCCACCCTGCTACTCAGGACCAGGTAGAAGAGCCAGAACCCAAGGTTACCTCTGGTAGCTGGACCAGCTCTGTCCTCTTCACTCTGGGAAGTCCCTGGCCCTGGCATGGCCATGGTGAGGAAGGTGGATGGACGTGTGAAGGCACTGGCTGGGTGGGGAGGACCTGCCAGCGAGTGGGGGCTTCCTGCCGCGCTTCCCAGGACACGTCTGTCCTTGAGGATGGAGGAGCTGCCAGCATCATGGGGCAGGCTGGCCTCGGCCACCCTCAGCAGTGGATTTGCAGGATAGGTTCTGTCACTGGGGTATTTCCTGGATGCATTCCCCAGGGTCCATTTGGGGAAGGTTTTCCTGGATTTTTTTGGTGGGGATGGCATCATACTGTGGACAGCTGGTTCTTCTTCTGAAAGGAAGGCAGATACTTAGGATGTGCAATGGGGCATCACCGTTGTGGATCTCCCACCTCCCACTCAGTGCTTTGTACCCGATTGCACTGATGTGAGATTTACGATGGGACCGCACCATGTTCAAAACCCTTCCACCCAAAAAACCCCATGAAGCAGAAGGGTACAATGTTCAAAAACCCTTACTCACTTAACTTCTCCAGGAGCTGTCGATCCTCCAGCAGCTTCTTCTCCAAAATATCTTTGTTCTCTGTAGGAAGAGAAGATTTTTCAGCACTGAGCTCCTCAAAAGGTTAATCCTGAGCTGCCCCAGATTGCAAACCCAGGCCAGGGGAGTGTCACTCACCACTGATGCCTTCCACCACACCCCAGTAGAGCCCGCTGAAGCCGGGGCAGCGGGCCAGGACCTGCTCCCCCACTGTGTAGAGGTGGAAGGGCTTGCGGGGCTCCTTGATGTTCTCGATGTTGATGACCCGGCTGCCGTCGGGCCAGCTGATGAGCACGTAGAGCTTGGCCGACATCAGGGCTGCCCACCTGGAGCAGAGGGAGCAGTACAGGAATGTCACCACAAGGGTTTGGGCTCTCCCGTGGTTGGGGCGTTCACAAATGATGTTTTACCTGGGGCTGCACAACCTGCAGATATAAAATACTTGGCCCTGTGTCTTCTCTATCCGTTATTTCTCCTTTCCCATTCCTGCCCTTCTGAGTTTGCCTCATCCTAAAGCCCTTCACTGGGAGGCTGTCTTGGGTCCGACTGAGCACAGCCCCACACAGCTTCTGTGCATGCAGGTGTCATTTGAAGTAAGAGCCATGCCATGTCTCAGCTGGGGTCAGGCAGTGCCAGCTCTCACTTGGAGCAGACTCTGGGTAAGGCACTGAGCACACACAGGCTGGGTCCTCTCCCCATGAGCCACCATAGCTCAAACGATTTCAATGGATCTACAGCAATTTGCTCCAGAGCAGGGCTGTATCTATGTGGTATCAAGGCAGTGCAGAGAAGAGACTTGAAAAGACCTGGGGGTATTCCAGGAAATGATCATTCCTTTGCCTGCACAGTTATTTCCCCCAGTAAGCATCAAAGTGCTTTGATAAGGACAACAGCAAATTCCCTTCATTTCACCCATGGGGAAATGGAGGCACAGCCAGTGACAGATATAGCTAAGGCAGTTGTTTCAGTGGCTGGAGCTTTCTCAGACGAAGCGACAGTACACAACTTAGCAAACTGGTGAAATGACTCAAGACGCGTCAAATACCTCTGAGTGTTTCCATAAGGATATGTTAATCCTCCTGTTGATTGGTTGTTGTTGCATCCCTGGCTCCAACCTTCACTTCCCATCATTGATTCTCATCGTACCACACACTGCACCCCTCCCTTCTTCCCATTGCTTGTCATTGTATTTCCCCACCTCCTCCCCAACCCTATTGGCCCTTCACCCCTATATCCGTGGTCACACAGAGTGGCTGGCCCTCTTTTGCCCCTGGATCCCTTCGAAAAATAGATGAATTTGAAATATATCTAGACGACTGAGCCCTCTGGGTTCTGTATCTCTGCTAAACGCATTGGGCCTGTCTAAGGCTCTGGGGTGTGTGGTGTGTTTGTGCCTTCCACGGGCACAAGAGATAGAATAAATCTGCCTGCACGCTTTGGAACACAGCGGCCATGAGAGTCTGGCTGGGAATTGGGATGCTCTCGGATCACGCAGGAGACCATATCTCACTCCCCACCACCCCTGCATCAGGCAGTCAAGCAACAAAGCTGCAAGGAGCTAGATCCTCAGTCCTGGCTCACTGCTCTGCCCACTGAGATTCCGCTTTCTGCCCCTGGAGCTGCAGACTTAAATCACTGGAGAAACTGGAGTGCCAGGGCTGGTGGTGATTTCTAAAAACCTCCCATGCCAGAGGAGAAGCTGAGGAGCCAAGTGCTGCTGAGCTCAAGAGAGGTTTTTTTCCAGCTTTCAACCAACACATCATGGATAGGGACAAAATCAGGCAGAGACCACCTGCCAGAGCTCCTAAGGGCCCTGGCAGAGCATCACCCCAGTCCTGCCTGCTCTGCTCAGGATTTGGCAGAAGGGTTCTGGGGACAGGGGTGAGGCCATGTGCTGAGCACCATGTGGAGAATGGCCACGGTGTCCAAAGCTGATGGGAAGGAGCTGGGGCAGCGAGAGGAGAGTTGGAGCAGAGACAAGCTGGCAGGAAAGGCAGCTAGGACCCAATTTATTCCAGTTTCTTGTTTTGTCTCCACACTCTGATTAAAGTCCTGCCTGGATTTGATTCCTCTCATTTGGAAGGTTCAAGTTTGCCCTGGAGAACTTTCTCCTTCCCTGCCTCCACCACCATCAGCTGCAGCAAAGCTCTTTGCAGGAACTGCAACTCTCCCCAAACCTGCCAGCCTGCCCTGCTGGCATAGTCTCACACCTGGATTTCTCCAACCCTTTTCTCCTGACTGAGACACACTCTGGCACTGATTTTTATCAGGAAGCACTAATTAGAAATTATCTGTGTGCCCATCTCCCCACGTCCTTTTCACTCCAGCAGGCAGCTGCCCCCAGCCCTCCCACAAACACAGGGAGGCTGCAGACCAGAAACTGGGAAAAATGCATAGCTGAGCCCTCTCCCTCCCAGAAACAGAGCTCCACGTTCCAAACAGCAAACAACCCCAGCCCAAACAGCTCTCTGGAGGGGTTTTCCTTTAACATTTAAAGAAAACACACTGATCTTCCTTCCCCACTAACCAGTTGTTCACTTACCCTTATGAATGCAACAAAACTACACGAACACACAAACAGAGAGAGAAAAAAAGAGAGAGATAACAATCCTGATAGCAACAGAGCTGCTCCTTGCCTGCTTAGCACTGCTCCAGGTGTTGAGTCTTGCAAGATGTCTCCTATCTCTCCAGATCTCAGCTGCCTGCTCCAGGAGAGGAGGTGACCGGACACTTCCTTGCCTTGGGCTTGTCCCTTCACCACAATTCCTTGTCAGGTCTTCTCCTTTGTCTGGCTTGGAAAGCTCCCACCTGCTGTCCCCACTGCAAAGAAAAAAAAGAGCTTTTGCTTTCTTTTTTCCTGGTTGTTTTTTTTCAGCATTATTATTCCTGTTATTTTCCCATTTACATATATATTTTTTTTTCCTTAGCTTGTTTCAGGTCTGTTTCTTACAGGGAGAGAAAGCAGACGAGAAGAGAAAAAGCCTTGGGTTTTTTGGAGCATGAATAAACCTTGCATTTCCATGAGTTATTCATGAATAATTCATGAAAATGCATGATTAATTCAGGTTCATGAATTATTCAGGAATAATTCTCGAACATTCCTGGTTAATTCATGCTCACACAGGGAGTGAGTCAGGCTCTAGGGCTTGGAGAATTCCTTTCTCCCTGAGACAGGAGAAGAGAGGCTTAGAGAAGCTGCATTGTGCACTTGATGTTTACTGCCTCTTAGAAGAGAACATATTTTGGGCCCTTTTTGAAACAAGGACTTGAAGAGAATTGAAATGCCTGCAGCCTCCTGCCCACGGAGGAATAACACAGCACCAAAAGAAAAAAAAAGAGAGAAAGGAATTGGACTTGCTCACAGAGGAAAGCCTGGCAGCAAGTTTTATTCCCTTTCAAAGCACCTTTCTCCCCCCACCTCCAGATTTCTCCCTGCTTACGATACATCTCACTGTTTCAGTTTTTACCTGCTGTGCAACAAAAGGGACCATCCACATGGGTTTCTGCTTGAGGAGTCAAAGGGAATTCCCATGCCCCATGCCCATCTGTCCCTGCGTGTGTGTTTATGTGTGCACACAGTCTCTTCTCCCAGGTAACAACCAACAGGACAAGAGGAAACGGCCTCAAGTTGCACCAGCGGAGGCTTAGATTGGATATTAGGGAAAATTCCTTCACCAAAAGGTCTGTCCAGCGCTGGCACAGCTGCCCAGGGCAGTGGAGTCACCATCCCTGGAGGGATTTAAAAGAAGTGTGGGTGTGGCACTTGGGGACATGGTTTAGATGTAGGCCTGGCAGTACTGGCAAACAGTTGGACTGCATGATCTTAAAGGGCTTTTCCAAGCTAAAAGATCCCATGGATCTATGCCAAGCTCCTTGACGTAGCATCCCAGCCACTGGTAGTGACCCACCAGGTCAGGCCTGGTGCTCCCACCAACGCAGACACCAAGTTGGCCAAGCACAGCTCTGTACTCCTCCCAAAAAACTCACTGCTGCAGCACGTGGGGTTTCCTAACACTGGGATTTTATCCCCACTGCATGGAGGATCACATGGCATGGCAAAGGATGGATGCCATGTGCCTCCTGCCTGCCATGGTCCAGGCTGGACGCCAGCAGGTGAAGGTGCAGTGGGTTGCCTGCACAAGCTGCCTGCCCATCCTACCCCAGCCACTGGGTGAGACGGAAAAACAGCTAGGGAGTGACTCCAAACAGCACTGTCTGGTTTATCTCACCCAAAAGCAGCGCTGGAGGTTGTTGGGAGAAAGGGAGAATTCAGATGTTCAGTGACACATTAGAAAAGGACCTTGATCAGATTCACAGAGTAAGAAAAATTCTGTATCCCAGATTCTCAGTATTTACAGCTAAAAAATACACCTGTCAGCCCAGGTAAAAGCAGATGTTCAATAGAGAGCTGGTTGGGATTAGGTAACAAGCAGATATGAATAAAAAAGCAGCAGCATGTGACTTGTGTGGAGTTCTGAATGATGTTGCTCAAGACTGAGAATTGCATAGTAGTAAAAAAGGAAAAAGCAATGACAAGGAGGAAAATAATAGAGATACACAACAATGGAG
Source organism: Origma solitaria (assembly GCA_013397895.1). NCBI lineage: Eukaryota > Metazoa > Chordata > Aves > Passeriformes > Acanthizidae > Origma > Origma solitaria. The sequence goes on from VZRL01003091.1 coordinate 1,475,258, forward strand.
ATGAGATTGGATTCTGGTTTGATGCAGGAGCTGGTGCCAATAAAATCTGCCTGGGAAGTAGGCTGGCTTACACAAGCACTGTTTGCTTTCCTTTGAAGAACACCAATATCCAAAACATAACAGATGAATAGTCCTGGGGTAGGGGTCGGTAATTCAACTGCAAACCACAGGAGAAGGAAGGATTGCAGGAACCACAAGAGGAAGACAAATTGTAGTCTTATCAAACAACAGAAAAGTCAAGTGCCTGTGTATAAATATACACTGTTTGTGTTGAATTATTCCAGGAAAATGCGAGTCTGAAGTGAATCCCAGGTGTTTGACTTCATGAAAATTAGCAAGTCCTGATTAGATTTCCCTCCCAGGCGGTGAATATGAAATCCCTGGGCAGATGCCTCAGTTCTGGCTGTAGACAGAGCTACTGTATTCAGGAACCTCTCCTCTGCATTTCCCAATTCTTTGAAAACAAGTCCCACACTGCTGCCCCTGGTGCCAGCATGTCACCCGAGGAGCTGCACTCGCTGAGATTTAGATTTCAGCCATGATTCAAGAACAACAAAGGCTCTTTTGTGATCACACCCAGAGATACACGCAGGGAACAGCGTTCAGCAGCTGTTTGAGTGCTGCCCGGGTCTTTATCAGAACAATCTTAATTGATGTTTGAAGGGGTTTAAAGTGCAAACACGGGTGGGTTCAATTCCCCTTTTCACTTCACCTCGGCAATGTTGCTCTTCTTCTGGCTGGGTTCAGCAGCCCAAACAGAGAATCCTGGAATGGTTTGGGTTAGAAAGGAACTTAAAGACCATCTCATTCCAGCCTCCTGCCTTCCACTAAACCAGGTTGCTCCAAGCCCTGCCCAGCATGGCCTGGAACACCTCCAGGGATCGAGGGGCAGCCACAGCTTCTCTGGGCAACCTGTGCCAGGGCCTCCCCACCCTCACAGGGAACAATTTCTTCCTAATATCCTATCTAGCCATGCCCTCTGTCAGTGTGAAGCCATTCCCCCTAGTCCTGTCACTCCAGGCCCTTGTCCCTAGTCCTTCTCCAGCTCTCCTGGAGCACCTTTAGGCATTGGAAGGAGCTCAAATATCTCCCTGGAGCCTTCTCTTTTCCCAGCTCTCCCAGCCTGTTTCCAGAGCAGAGCTGCTACAGCCCTTGGAGCGCCTTCATGGCCTCCTCTGGATTTGGTCCTGCAGTTCCACATCCTTCTGATGCACTTCACCATTTTCAGAAAGCAGCCACAGTTCAAAAACTGTGAGAAAAGAGCTACAGGGCTCATTAATATCTATCAACACAATGAAATGCCACAGGAACCCTCAAGCCCTGTGGTTCACCGAGAGCAGCCCTGCATCACTCCCACACTGCCAGGAGAAGGGCAGGACATCACCAGGAGGGATCAGCACTGCCAGGGCAAACAGTGGACAGGGAGGCCTGGGCCCTGCCCTTTGTCACCAGCTCCATCTGGGGTGGCAGGGCAGCTGATGGAGTCATTGGGATGGATCTGGGGGTGGCTTTGCAACCCATGGGGACAAACCTGGAGCGTAAGGCACTGTCTGTACCCGAGAGCCACCACTCAGTGGCATTTTGCATTTGCAATGAAACAAGTACAAGTGTCATCTCTGCCTGTGATGCAGGGAACAGTGAAACACGATCCAGGCTAATGAGGCTGGAGTTAACTGCATTTTAATTAAAGAATGTCTCTTTTCTAATAGGCCAGAAAGAAGCTCAACTACTCAGACATGGAGAGGAAAGTCACCATGAAGGTCAGCAGCCAGCTAGACCCTGCAAGTCCTACCTACCAGAGTCTGTTAAAAGCTTTCCTGGATTGGAGCTTTTCCCTGTTATTTCTCATGTCAGAGACATCAGAAAATCAGAGCCTAAATTCACCAGGCACATCTTTGCCATGGGCTCTGCAGAGAGTCCACTGGCTCTAAAGGCTTCCCATTTACCTAATGCAAGTTCTTATTCCTTCTCCATTATTGCCCTGAATTAATTAAGATATTTTTTAGAGACCAAGGAATTTTATTTCTCTTCAGAAAAGGGGTTTCCCTTCATAATCCCATTCCAAAACCCCTTCTTTTTCACCTAAGCAGCCTCCCACCATTTTGTAAAGCCTCTTTTTCAAGCTGTCTATATTTATTCAACCTTTGTGCTCTGTAGCATCTGTTTCCCTATCTGCTTGGCTGGCTGATTTCTCGGGGTTTCTTTGTGAGCTTTGCAGTGAGATAGCAGCAGCACAGTTAAAAAACAGGGGGAAAAAATCAGCCCAAAAATTGAAGGAACTTTAATTGAGGGAAGACAGCATTATAAAACATGGTGGCTCTTAAATGCCCCCAAATCTTTTTCTTATTCTCCCAAGTATTAAGCATTAGCCTCTTTTTAGTATTCAAGGGGACATGAAGGGAACTAGCAGGAATTAATCAAACTAAGGATGTACCAGAAATCAAAGAATAGATCATTCTCATGAGACTGAAAAGGAAGAAATTATTTTGCACTGTAATTACAGCTGCAAACAGGTACCTGGAAAACACAAACCTGCTTAACTTCTGGTATCTGAGCAGCTCCTGAGAAAGTGAAAAGACTGACTATATTTTTTTCAATAAAGCAGATCTTGCCTAGACACAAAATCAGCGTCAAAAAGCAGAAAAACGCCATCATGTTGTATTTAGCAAAAAATACCCTGCTTGAGGATTGTCACTAAGGGGGCAAAAGGCAGGAAATAACACCACGAGAAAGGGCTAGTGTGGAAAATTCATCTCATCACATCCCTGAGGGTCTGCCACCCTTTTCCACACCATTCCTGGACGGAAAGGTGCTGCAGGGACATTAGGTCCATGCTTGGGAGCAGTAAAACCGCGTGTTCAACTAGCTCTGTGCTGCCAGCTGCTCCCGTTCCTCTTCTGAGTTACTTCCCCGTTCCTGCAGCCAGTGCAGCAACAGGTATTTGGAGAGAGAGAACATGGTGTTTTTCAGTTGCGTCAGCAGAACTACTCGCACTCAACATTCTCCCCCTGCTGTTAATTAATTGAATATAACCAGGAGCACGTTAGCAGCTGCAGAAGGGACTTGCAGGGTGGCACACACTTCATCTAGCCCCCTCCACAGAATACCTGTGGAACAGAGCTCTTTTTCCTCAGTATTTTCCTCAGAATTTCTCAGCTGGTGTACCCCCTCCCAATTTTTGCCATTTCTGGCAGAAAGAACCAAAAAGAAGTTCTTTGCATTAGGAAGGAATGTGTTTTGGGCTGATCTTGGACAAGAAGCTGTGCCAGGTGGGACCTCATCCCTCTCCCCAATGCCTTGGGCTGCTGTACTCTGGATAGAAGTTTCTGCAGCAGCACCTGATCCTCTGCCAAAAAGCATGAAACCCTCTGATATCACCTTACATGGCCACAGCACTAATTATTTCTCGCAGGGCTTTTGATGCTGCTGAGTAACTCAATAAATTTTCTTCAACCTGTCACAGCTTTGGCTGAGAGGGCACAGAGCCCTTGCAGATGTGGGTGCATCATGCAAAGCCACCTTGGGGCCACCACACAGTCAGTAAGTGTGTGGCAGGAAGGTTTCATCCAGGACACCATCCACAGGGATGCAAAGAGAACAGAAAACTGTCAAACATGCTGTGGAATCAGGCAGAGAAATTGTCCTTGACCAGCAGTCTCTCCAGGTCCTGCTTCCAAGTCTGGCACCAGCAAATGGGCTCTTGTGTGAATAGATCTGTAAACATCCATGGGAGTGGTCCCCACCCCAATCCAGTTCTGCCTACTCAAAGTGGCATCATTTTGGTACATGACTACCATTTACTATTTACAGTTTCCCCCAATGAAAAACTGGGGGGAACTTTTTTATACTGATGCATTTCCTCTAACACAACGCAGGTTCTTTTCGACTGTGCATCTCTTTCCACTTTCACAGTGGCAGAAGGCTGAAGCCCCTGTGTCAGGCAAGCACGAAGACAGTTGCTGTAACTTTCTGCATGCTCTGCTTTTCAGTTTCAAGCCCTGGATGGTGAGTAACATTTTTGATTATTCTCCTTGCAGTAGATGTCTCTATGGAATATATTAGGCAATGACTGGGAGTGGTTCTGAAGAAATGAGTCCTTCACACCTCATCTAACTGTATTTTTGAGAAAACTTCAAAATCAAAATAGTATGGAGCCTTTGAATACATCTCTTCCAGGAACAGAGATGAGCAGTATAAGCAACCATCCCCTCATGTTTGTAACAAGTGGGGTGAAGCCTCGGTTTAGTACTGGTGTGCACAGTTTAGAAGTGCAATGGTTTGTTCTGCCCACTCAAGAAAAGCCCAGAAGCTCAGTGTTGTCTCAGTCCCAGATCAATAACAGGAGATCAGCTGTGGAGTTTAAAGAATTTTAGGGCCCAGCAGCTAAGGGATGAATCAACTACCTAAAGTTACTAAGTTCAGTCTCAGATTTGTCACTGTTTGATTTTTTTCTGTTGTTATCCTGCTCTCCTGGAATATATTATGGTTAATAAAAGGCAGTTAGCTAATTGGACTGTAAGCAGGTGCTGGTGAAAGAAAACACTTTGAAATGGCAGACCACAGATTCATTGAAATTCCCTTTGAAAAGACATTCCAAAACTTGTAATCTGTTGATTAAAGTAGTCATGGAAAAAAACCCAATGTTTTTCAGGTTTCACAACTCAGGCAACTGCAACCCCCATCAAGCATTAGGATTGACGGTTGTCATTCCCACACTGGGAAACCTCTCAAAGATTCAAAAGCCTTCATTGAAAAGCAGTGCCAGAATGCACAAAGTTGAAAAATTATCCGTGAAGGCCTAATATTTCCATCAAGGACAGGATGAAATGAGTAGGAGAAGATTACTGGGGTTCTTCAAAAGCCAGACCTCAGAGCTGAGACAGGATTTAATCCTGATATCCCTCTAGTTATCCAGAAAAGGATCAAGACATGAGGGAGCACAGAAAGCGAGAGTGCTCAAAACAGCAGCATGTACATAGAGGAGGAAGAGGGAATGCTGCTGACTACAACCTTGTTTGGACAGCTTGACCTGACAGATATCTTACACAAAATGTGAGTGACAGAACTGAATATGTTCACTGAGAAGCAGAGAAATAACTAAGAGCATATAGGAGAGAGCGTAGTGATGAGGCCCTGCAGAATAAAAACCACAAAAAGGCCAGACATCATGTAATATTGTGCATAATGAGGGTAAAATATATGTTGCTATTCATTATGTATCAAAAGAATTATAGAATAGTTTGGGTTGGAAGGGACCTTTAAAGGTCATCTGGAATGACAGACTCTTCAAAGAAACCAAAAAACAATATATGAACTGCCAGGGAAAACTGTATTGAAAGCAGCCTAGGATTAGAGCCAAAACAGCAACATGTTATTTTTGAATCAAAGATCTATCAATAACCAATGCTGTCTGCCACTGTGGGGAACACTAAACCAAAATCCCTCCACTCCAGTTTTCCCATACTGTGCTGGCAGACCTCTCCATGCTCCCCAACTCCTGCAGAAATTGGACTTTGTGATGTGACCCTAGTGTGGTGACAGCACATGTGAAACACCAGCTCAGAGATGTTCATCACCATTTGTACCAAAAATGGGAGTTTTCACCCGACCGTGTGTTGAGGTTTGTCCTTGGTTAAATGCCAGGCACGTGTGACATCTGCTTTTTATGCTCTCTCACGCTGAAGCTATGCAGAGGCAAGAAGAAAGACTAACAAATACATACTGGAGTCATGAGTTAAAATAGGCCACTGGTGGGAGAATACACAGACACAGGGCAAAAACAGGTGGAAAACTTAAAGTTGCAAAGTGATTTCTTTACCTAACAGAGTCAGAGGATAAATCAGAGATAAAAATAAGCTCTTAAGACACTGTTCCTTCACTCACTCCCCTTCCCGCTTAAGCACTGTTTTTTGGCTCAACCCCCTCCCTCCTTCTGACCAACCGTACGAGGTTTTTTCTCTTAGTCAGTTCATTGCTACGATTCTTCTGCTAGAAAATTATTCTGCTAGAAAATTCTTCTGCTAGAAACACTTTCTGTACTCACCTCCCTCTCTCCTTCCAACAAACAGCTCCAGCACAGGGTGTGCTGTTTTTTGTTCGCTTGGTCAGTCATCATCACAGCTCTTCTGCTACAAACACTGTTTCTCTACTCACCCCTCTCCCTATTAAGACACCATTTCTCAGCTCACCCCCTCCCTCCTTCCTTCTAACCAACAGCTCTGGGGTGGGGACAGGGTATGAAGGTTTTCTTTGGTCAGGGTCAATCCATCAGGGAGAAGAGTCCTCTACTTAGCTGTGGGGTCCCTCCCACGAGAGACAGTCCTGTGCGAACTTCTTTGGTGTGGGTCCAATCTCACAAGCAGCTGCCCACCTGAATCTGCTGCAGCACGAGTCCTTGTCCATAGGGTGCAGACCCCCAAGACAAGGCCAAGCTGAGGCCAGGCTGTTTCCATCCCGGGAGCAAGGCCTTTCTCTCTCCTGCAAGGCCTTTGCAACTCTCAGTCTCTGGGACTCCCTCTGGATCACAGCTTCCTGCAGGCATCACCTGCTCCTCTAGCGTGGGCACCTCCCCATGGCTGTGGGGGGTTCTCTGCATCCCCTGGACTCCATGGGCTGCAGGGGGACCACCTGCTTCCCCACGCTCTTCACCACGGCCGGCAGATGGTTTTCAGCTCTGGCACCTGCAGCACCTCCTCCCCCACCTTCTCCACTGACCTTGGTGCCTCCATGTTGTTTTCCCTCACATATTTTTACCTCCTCCTCCTCCTCTGGCTAAAAAGAAGTGTGTGCTCACATTGTTTTGATTTCTTCTTAAATATGTTTTCACAGAAGCGTAACTAACATCTTTAATTGGCCCAGGCTTGGCCAGCAGCATGTCCATCATCTTCAGAGCCATCAGAGATGGGCTCGGCTGGACATGGTAAAAAACTTCCAGAATCTTCACACAGAATACACAGGAGCCATCTCTGTACCTGTCTCAGATTAGAGACAAATTTCCTAGGTGGAAAGCACTCTGAACAGGTGCCTCCCCCACAGCTACGGTCTCTAGCACCCCTTCCCCCTCCACAATAACAGAATATCTCTGCTGAAAGTGGGAAGGAACTGTTTAATTAACAGACCACACAGTGGAAGGGGAAAGGGTAAAAGGGGTCATTAAGCTTGAGTAAACAGTTGATGAACTTTAGTGTCCTTTTCCTCAGGCGTAGCTTCCCTTTCCGGGTTCCCCGGAGGGGGCTAGGTGAAGTTCCTCCAGTGGCTCCCTGGACGATTCTCATCCACTGTCCTCCGGGGCTCCTCAGGTTCTTGGATGAGAAAGCAAGTCGAAGAAAAAAGGTCCAAAAACGATGAAAAAACAATTCCAGGAAAAAAAAATCAAAAAGAAAACCCAAGCAGCAGCCACACAGTAGCTCCAGCAACCAGCAGCAGCAATTGACTGAAAACAAAACCCAGTGTTCCCTTCCTTCTCACTCTCACGGGGGAAGAGTTTCAAAACCTCCCGCGCTGGCGGCAGAGCTCCCAGCTGCGGGACACAGTTAGAGCTACAGGACCGTATTCTGGTCAAGCATACAAACGATAGGGAATACAAGATATCATTATGTCACCCCAGGACAGTACCCACCCTACTCACTAGCAAAAACTGAGCCAAGCAAAACCGCCACACCATCAAGCAACTCAGCTTCTCTGGGAACCACTGGGTGCAGGGTAATCTGGGACAGAAAAGGGAAGTGTCTGTGGAGCAGCGGTCTGGTTTAAATTCTCATTAGGTTGTTAACAGCTATTTTCATTAGTCTGCTTACAGACAAACCATAATTGCTTAGTGACTACTGCAGGGTGAAAAGCTATTTCACTTTATTAACATTCACAGAGCTGCAAACCTGACAGTGAAATTATTTTTAAAATGCCTTGTAAAATTTGTCCCTTCTCGAAGAACACGTCAGCCTGATAGATTAGGGTGTGAAATTTACTCCCCAATAAAAGGGAGTTTGAAGGCAGTTTAATAGCACTTGAAGTGTTCTGCACTGAGAAACTGTCCCCAAAGTCCAGGCGGACCTTTCTCTATTGGTGCTCTTAGAAATTTGTGGAAGCTATAACTTTGGCATTTATTTTACAGGAGCATTTACAGCCCAAGGGTCAAGACCAAAGCTGTAAAATCCTGCTCAAGCCCTGACCTTTCTCAAACCAGAGGTAGACTTGTATCTAAAAGTCTGTCTGGAGCCCAGGACTACTAAATTTGCTCTAGTAGAGATCTGTTATAAAGCTTAGCTTGCAGTGAAGGTAGACTTTTATCTTAGCTTAGTTAAATATTCCCCCTAAACCAGTATAAATTATAATCTCCCCACCATAATTCATGGTTTGTCCACTCCTAATTTACTCTTCCAACTTGCTCTAAGCACCATCCTTACTCATACAACAGTTTAATGGCTCCCATTAAACTTATTACTCTACAGACATATGTTGGATTAAAGTTTACCTGAATGAGAGCTTTATTCAGCTCCTGCCAGAGCTAATGGAGATGATATTTCAGTTTATTCAAAGCAGCTGTTATCTCAGAAAAAGGATCTTGCTTAAATTAGAATAAAAGTTCTGCCTGAATCAGTATTCCTTTGTTTCCCCCAGCCATTCACTAAAAGCCCTCACTCACTTAAGAGCTTTTTATATCATTTCTAGTCTTCACTACATGGCCAATTATTAAAAGAGCCCTGAACATGCAGTGCAGTTAATGACCATCTCTGACATATTTTTTACATGTTTTTTCTTTCCACATTTTCTTCAACAATGGCTACACAGGAGCCCTCCCCCTTTTTATCTCCTGTTTAATCCATTTACTCTCCTTTTCCATGGCACAGCACACGATGTTTCCACAAGACCAGCTTGCACCAGTCACTCTTTCACAACTCGCCCGTAAAATCTCAACCCCAGGCCTTTACACTCCCACCTCTTCATCTTCCCATCCAGGGAGAGGAGTCAAGGTCAGCCAGATGCAAATGAGGTGTTTGAAGCCGAGGTGTGATGAGGCAGTGATTGCTTGATGAGCGCAGGAGGAGGAAAGGTCTTGGCTGTGCCTTGTTTTTTAAATCACCCTCATTTATGCAAGGAAAATTAAGGACAGAGCAGTGATGCTCCTCTGCCAGCTTCCCCTTATCATCGTTCCTGTCACAAAGTCAAAGACAGGCAGATCACACATATTCTCTTACTTTGACTCCTGCTGGGATGAAAACATTGAAAAATAGGAAAAGAAACCGCTTATCAGGGATTTTCATCGTGTGAGCTCAGGATTCCCAGCGCCCTTACAAAAGCAGAAGGTTCATCAGGCAAAGGATATAAGAAGGAGCCTCAAATTGTCCAAAATCCAAGTTAAAATATTTTTTCCTATGGAAACCTTCACCAAAGCTGGTCACACTTCAAGCCCTTTGTACACCCATTTCCTGATGTGCCTTTCATAGTAGGGTGTTCCCACTGCTCCAGGGACCCCACACAAGCCTCATGGCACCACACAGACACAGCCCAAGGGCCTGCTGTCACCCCTCCAAACCTGGGCACCTTTAATAGGCACCTCTGTGCTGAGCTGAGCCTGTTTCTCCCCAAAACAAGATGGTCAATTTATCCTTGAAAAGATTGACATCAGCATTCTTGTCTTCTCAAAAAGAGCCATCCTTTCACAACTGTAATCTCCACACCGAGACTTTATTCCCTTAAAGTGGTCCAAGGACATAGGCAGCAGCAAGGAAGGCATTGAAGTGGTTCAAGTTTAACCCAAGAGAGCTCTCAGCTCCCTGTGAAAGCTCAGAGAAGCCGGAGAGAAAGAATTAATGCTCCCATAACTGGCATCTAATAGCCACAGGGCAAGGGAAAAGTTGGTTTTAGAGAATGAAGGAAACATAGAAAAAGCATTAAGTAATAAAAGGTGAGGAAAATCGATCACTCCAACAGGTAAATGAAGGTAAACCACTTGAAGAAACAGGTAAATGGAGGGGGAAAAAACACAATTAATAGTGTCCATGACCCCCAAAGCCAAAACAAGCCCGGGAGTTCAGGAAAGAGCTGATCCAAACAACAGCAGAAATGAAGTGATATCTCTGAAGGGAACAAAAGGAAGAGGGTGCCTAAAGAAAGGAAAAAATGCCTCCACACCTTTCATTCCCTGGTCAAAAGGTGTTACAGTTTCTTACTCCATAGTCTCTTGTACCATGTGGTAGAAATCCAGAAAAGTAAAGGTCAGGAGAAGAAGTTTATTGGGAACATTCCTGCATAGCAGACAAGATACATCCTCGTGCAAACGATTCCATGGAGCACTCACATTTTTAATTGCTTCTTTTCCTCTTCCTGGGGAAGCAGAGTAGCTTTATTTACTCCAAGCAATATTTTCTCCCTCCTCCTTGGCAAAGAACAAGCTCCTGCCTTGGCAAGTGCTCCCCAAGTTACTTAATGCTTATCACACCCATGCTAAGGAGAGTGGACCAGGTTCATTTATCACTTATTACAATGATTAACTTGCCCAGCTGCCAGGTTCAAGAGCCCCAGAGCGCCTCAGGTTATACAGGATCATGGAAGGAAAAGCTCTATTGAATTAAGCTGCTGCCACACTGGGCCTCTTTGCCTGTCAAACACATTGAGCTGCTCTTGCACTGCCTTGTGAAAATCACCCATAAAATCCAAGTGGAAAGCCCTCAGCATCCATAAGAAAGCACAGCTGAGTTCTGCTCAGGGAATTTCAAAACTACATGGGGTATTTGTGATCTCCCCTCACAAAGGCAACATCTCAGGAAAACCAAAAGTGGCTTTGCATGGACTCACAGGATGTGTTGGGTTGGAAGGGACCTGAAAGCTTGTCTTGTTCCAACTCTCTCCACACTGAGGACACCTTCCACTAGACCAGGTTGCTCCAAGCCCCATCCAACCTGGCTCTGAACCCTTTCAAGGGTGAGACAATCATGGCTTCTCTGGAACCTGTTTTGTTCCTCCCAGATCTAAAATCACACCAAATGTAGCAGCCTCAGATATAGATTTCTATTAAATATCTGCATTTTTCTAGGAATGGAATATAGCAAACCTTCTTGTTTGCATCTGACTGCAAAATCAACATGAGCTCTTCAGAAAGGGCTGCTGCCCACTTATTTTTCCCCATTTGGTGTAACATTTTCATTCTGTTGTTGTTGTTTGGAGCAGTATTTTAATATATCTGGCTGAGGCTGCTTAAAATAGCACAGTGAGATATCAGGGTGTGAGAGGTGGAAAACTGAGCTCTTGCACATCCACTGTTTCTGTTGCTGGAAGCCCTAAACCCCACCCCTCTGGTGGGATGAAATAGATGCTACTAATCCAATTTCCAAAGTATCATGCATCAAGCTGACACTATTTTAAGACTAAAAAAAAACCTATTTAAGCAAACCTCTGCTCCTTTCCATTTTCTCTGTTCCACAGTTTATGACAAAAGACAGGAGAGAAAGATTGTTTTGGGAACAATGTATTCAGGGCTCTAAAAATAATACAAAAATTGCTCCGCCACACTCTCAGCTGTTACAGCCCCAAAAAGCACTGGCTGTCTTTGCTCCCAGAGTCAAAACTGTGGTGGGATTTCTACCCCAGCCACCAACCTGGTGACCACACCATGGAACAGTTATTTCTTCTTCTCCTGGAAATAACTACAGCACTTCTGTGTAGCAAAGCAAACATGAGACTCTTTTAATGGCCCTTTAAATTGGACATGTGAAATGAGGGACACAAAACCAAAGGCCAGCTGGACCTGTGATCTCTGAATGGATCTTCACATTCTTCCCAGGAAGATGGTTTTGCCAGGGAAACTGCATCAGCTGGGAATTTGGTTTAGAAAATGTGCTTTCTGCTCCTTGCTGAGCCAAAATTCCTACATGTTTCTTGTAAGTCCTTCTTAGGTAAGAACCATGTTCAACTGAGTGACAGTGAAGTAAAATGACAATCCAGGAATATATTTTCCTCTACACAATATCTTCCCTCCACATGATTCATTACTCATTGGCACACAGGAGTAAGGAAGGAACCCAAATGCACCACTGTACAGAAAGTCACGTGTATTGAGGAGTGACCAAATCTCACAGAGATAGTGGAAATCTCCCCTGAAGACTCAGTTCAGGGACATCCCAAGCCATTTTGTGTTTCTGGGCGTGAAGATGCTCAGGATCTTCCACAGATGCTCAGCAGGCAGTAAGACTGTGCCTGAATCTCGCTCTGGAAAAGCCAGTGGCTCAACTGAGAGCTGTAGGAATGATTTACATTGCATTGAGAGGGGCCACAGTCCTGCAAGGATCTTTCATCAGAGCAAACAGCAGCTGGCAGGGTGTGGAATTGTGGATCTGTACCACTGCATGCCCATCCTTCACCTTCATGCAGAGCTGCCCCCAAAGTTGTCATGTATCACTTTTTCTATTGCTCCTGTTGGGTATATTTTGGAGCAGCTATTATATGTGGCTTTTTATGGTGATCCTGTGGGAAGCAGCCATTTTCCTGCTGTGATATTGTCACAATTCATACTACCTCATTCCCTTTGATTTTATTTGGGGTTTTTTTATCTGTTGGTTTGCTTGGGTTTTGTGGGTTTTTTTCATTTAGGGTTTTCTCTGTTTCAGTTTGAGTTTTTTGTTAGCTTTTTTGACTGGTGAAGTTGACACAGCTATCCTCAAGTAAATGTAAACCAGGCCAGACTTTCCAGGAATTACTTTTGACTGGGTTTAGCTTCATCCCCCAGGCTCAGGATCACCAATATGTTTGCAGGTTTTGTTCTACCATCGGCCCGCCCTGACTCTGCTCAGTGTTTTACAAATAGACAAGACAACTTCTTTCAAACAACAAAGAGCAGACAAGCTTTCTTTCAAACAGCAAACAACAGAACAGCATCCTTCGAAACAGGAAACCTGAGTCAGCAGGACAGAAAAGCAGAAGAAAAAAAAGAAAAAAGAAAATATTCATCAGTTATAAAAGAGCAAGTGTCCTAACATCTTCCCCTCCACTGTTATTAATTCTCTATATTTAGAGACAAGCCTAGATCTAGTGCTTACATCTCTCAGCTCCTGATGCTATTTTCTGCCCTCCAGCTTTGATCCACACTCTCTAACTCACTGCTGTCCATGTGCACTTGGGCATGTTCAGCCTGGATGAGGGAAGGGCTCGGGGAGGCCTCGCTGTGGCTGTGCAGGTCTCGAAAGGCCCTTACGAGAGATGGGGACAGAGCGTTCAGCAGGGCTGTGGTGGCAGCAGAAGGGGGGATGGCTCTCAGCTGCAGGAGTGATTCAGGTTGGATCTAGGCTGCTTTTTTACACTGAGGGTGGTGAGACCCTGGCCCAGGCCATGCACAGAGGCTGTGGATGTCCCATCCCTGGGAACATGCAATGCCACAAGGGACAGGGCTCTGAGCGATCTGCTCTGGTGGAAAATTGCTCAGGTTGCGCCAAGATGATTTTTAGGGTCCCTTCCAAGCCAAACCATTCAATGATTTGACCACTCTATGATCTCCAATGCCCACTGCAGAGCAATCCTGGAGCTCCTGTGAGTCGGGATGTCACGGTATTCCAGCTGGGGCTGCCATCACGCAGCAAAGAGCACAACACAACCATTGGCCATTGTGTCAGCACAGCCTTCACCCTGCTCGGAGAGCAGCCCTGTCACCCTGCTTGTCACCTGTTCCCCGATACTGCCATCAGTCCTGAACGCTCCCTGCTGCCTGCATTTTGCCATCCATCCCTGCAGGATGCTCCCATTTGTCCCAATGAAGGTACAGTGCCATTCCATGGAGGTGGACACCCCCCAACAGCCCAGGCAGGCTGGAGCTCTGAGGGGATGCTGTGGGACAGGGACCCCACTCTGAGGTTTTGCTCCCTATGCAGGTGGTCAGAGACAGAGAGGAGGAGATGGAAATCGATATGAAGATTGATCCAGAGGAGAGTATGGATATAGATGTAGAAGAGAATGGAGAGGAAGAGATGGAGGTGGATGTGGATGTGGACGAGATGGAGGAGGAGATGGAAGAAGAGATGGAGGTGGAAATGGAAGATTTTGTTGAAGACATGGAAATGGATGAAGAAGATGAAGAGGAAGACATGGTCTTGGGATGAAGCCCGACACCAGCAGCAGGACAGGCACGTGCTCCCCATGCCCTGCCCACAGGCAGAGTGGCTCCCCTGCCACCAGGCCGGGGCTGGGCTGACTGGCCCCACTCAGGGACACGGTGTCCTGAGTGTGTGCGCTGGATTCTGGCAGCTCAAGCACCACCCCTGGCCTGCCCTGTGCCCAGCCCCAGCCCCAGCCAGGTCAGTGCTGGCAGCAGAGTTCTGCTCTGCCAGCCTATGCCAGCCTGGGGGCACAGGGAGCAGCCATCAGGAGCAGACTGGAATGACTGTGGCACTTGCTTTTCTTCCAGGACTAATGGAGACGCCGGGCAGAAATGCTATATTTCTGTATATATGTTCTACAGTTTGTTGTTGTCTTCAGTAGATAGGTTTTAGGGCTTCTTTTATCTCCTGTAAATACGTTTCATACACTGTTGTTAGATAGGTTCTCATGCAAATACCTTCTATAGATCGTTGTTGTTGTTATAAGGATTCTTACAATGCAAATATTTTCTGGAGTTCATTGTTGTTGCTGCTCTTCTGTAAATAAACAATCTTTATTTTTCACACCCCAGCTCTCTTTGCATTCACTTTGGGCACAGGCAGCATTTGCACAGTCGTGGTTTCCACTTTGCCCAGGTCCCCAGGGCTGGAGGTCCCTGTGGAACTGGCACAGCCACGCCAGGAGTGAGGGTCCCTGTGCACAGGGGTCCCTCTGACAGAGGCCACACTGTCCCTGCAGTGTCTCTGCACACACTTGGTGTCTGTAGGGGCAAACCCCAGTGGGAATTGTCCCATGGGGTCCCATGAGGGAGCAGGGCTGAGCCTGCAGGGTCTCACCCACGGCTCTTCCCTGGGTGGCCCCAGGGCTACCGAGGCTGCGCTGGCCTGGGGCACCCCCTGCTCCTGGACACCCCGAGGGGCTGGAGCAGGACTGGATGGAGCCTCAGCACAGGGACCTCTCGCCTAGACAGACCGAGATGTCCTTTGGAAACCTCCTCTGTCACCAGACTCTGCTACAAGCTTTACACAAATCGATCCTCCTAGTTAAAGGCGTGACGTGAGTTGGCAAAATTTGTCCCTTGTAGTTTCTAGCACGGGAAATGTCAGTTCTCATAATCCCTGTTCTGTACTTCCTGCTCTGGCACCTAAACATCTGAGCCCGCCAGAAAATCTTTAATTAGCACCAATGTGAAGAGAGCAGGGGGTGAAACTATCCCCAAGCAGCCACACAGTGGAAAAAGTCACTTGACATCGTTAGTCAGAGTGAAAGAGTGAAGGCAGAGTGATAGTAAAATGTTTTAATGCCAAAAAAGAGAGGGGTTTTTATTGCTGAATTCATTCTCCAAGGACAGTAAATATAATGAAGCTGTTCGGTCTCCTCATCTGCCAAGGCCGCGTATTTCCAAGATTTGCACCTGGGTTAGGACTGACTTTTATTGATCAGTTCAGGACTCTGATATTGTTCCCTGCTAAGGTGCAGAGATACTTCAGAGCCTGAAAAGCTCATGCTACATGCAGAATTTCCAGATCCAGGCATTCAGGCCGTGCAAACTGATACTTTTTCATCCCTGTGCAAAGATCATTATTCAGACGTCACCGATGTACCACACACTTCTCAGAGCTGTACCTTCTGTCCAGCCCTCCCAAGTCACTTCACAGACTTCACTCCCAAGCAGTTTCTGATAGAGTTCAGTAACACATGGGATTTAATCCTGGTTTTCCTTCATTTCCTCCTGAGCTGTCTCCAGACACGGTGTGTGGGCACTGTCTGACAGTAGCAGCATTAATGTGTCACCTCCCTGACACTGAGGCTCATGTCACAACTTTTCATCAAAAGCAGCAAACAAATGATTCCCACTGGGTCCCACACAGGTCCGTGGGGACTTCGTGTGGCTGCACCAGCCCTGGTGCACAGGAATTTCAGGAGGAGATACACAGAAGGAATCATCCATTCACGGAGAAAAACATCAGTTTGCACAGCCCAAATCCCCACAACGCTTGCAGGCTGTGGTAACCCAGACTCTGCATTTACACTTTGGCCTCCTTTGGTCTTACTTTTCCCCTCACTAAAGTCCCCCCAGCTCCCCTCATGCTCCGATTCCCAAGATAATTAAAAGCAGCATTAGGAGCAAGGATGGGTGATGGGAACAGTCCCAAGGCTCAACAGAATTTCTTTTCTCAGGCCTGACAATTCCAGCCAAGGAAGGAGGAAAAGCCTGCATGAAAGAGATGTGAAATCAAAGCAGTAATCAAATTTAAGTATAATGAGAGGAGCTGAAGAGGTTTTCAATGTTCGGAACAAGATTAGCATCTCCAGGCACAGGAAGAATGCGACATTTTCCCCGCTGTAACAACTCTGCGATGCAAATTGCATCTCAAATCCTTCTCCTCTGCTCTGGGACCTGTTCAGCTGTCGATGCTGAAGTTTTAAAGCAGAGTGGTCAGAGAGGTGGTTTGCAAATAAAAATCACACAGAACAGCTTGGAAGCACCAGCCAGAGCAAAGAGAAGGAGAACCTGGCCCTGGGGTGCAGCACAGCCACACAACACATGCCTGAAACTCCAAGAAATTAAAGAATTTGCCGCTTGTTTTACTCCCACAGGAGGTACAGAAGTTCTTTATGAAATCTCTGCCTCCTTCAGGCTGTATCAGCATGGAGGGGAGCACAAGGATGAAGGTTACACCACCTTCTACTGCTCCTTCCATCTCCTGTCTTAAATCTCTCCAAAATCTATCACTACTGAGCCTTCCCAAAGCCCCAGATTCACTTGGTCCTTGCAGTGCTGAGGAGCATGAAGGGAGATAAAGGTGCTTGCAGAAAGTAGAGATGCAATTGCTGCCTCAGATGCTTTTCACTGCCCAAGTTAGTGCCTCTAAAACCATCAAAATCAGCCCCTTTGGCAGTACCAGGCCAACAGCAGAACATCAGGGCCTGCAGATGGTTGGAAATTTCATTTCTTCATATTTCTCTCCCAGTCTCCCATTCCATGGTGCCATTGCAGGGGTTTATCACTCAGCAGCTGCAGCAGGTCTTGGCAATCAGTTTCAGATGGATTTTTAGTGCTGAGCAAATAAGAGGCAATCTTATTCTGTCTCCAATGAATGAAATTTCACCTAAATCAGACAAACTCTGTGTTCCAGAAGCAGAAAAAGGCTCAGATATCTGAATTAAGACACAAAATAATGAAAAGAGCTGCCTTATAATAGCAAGATATGATGGACAGCAGGAATGGCTGAAGCCAGCAGAGATAAGTCCATGAACTACTCATGCTACAAAGATTTCTGACAAAACCCCCAATAACCCAAAAGCAACACTTTGTCTGGCAGAGCTGATAGGAACCCTGTTCATTTAATTCAGTCATTGACAGCAAATGGAGATTGACTTGGAGGTCCTTTGGTCCACTACTACTTTTTTTTTCACCCAGAAAATGTAATTACATCTACTCTTTGGGAAGAAATTACTGCTTTGAGTGGTGCAAGGCAAAGAGTTTCTTCCCATAGGCACTTGTAATCAGTCACCAAGAGAAATATTTTCTCAAAGGATCTCTTCAGAATTTTGGAGTTACTTTTAACATAAATAACTTGGTTATTTTGCTCCAAAGGATAAGGGAATTGAATTTGGCTCCCTCAGCTTTAAAATTACTGTTTCTTCCCAATTCTTCACAAAGAGAAATGAAACACTTCCTTGCAGCAAACTGAAGGGAGTAAGAAGTTTCTATCCCCCTGAACTGCTGTTTCTTCCCAGTTCTTCATAAAGAGAAACGAAACACTTCCTTGCAGCAAACTGGAGGGAGGAAGAAGTTTCTTTCCCCCTGAGCTGCGCAATAGGAGACAGCTTTGTTGCTAAGAGGCAACAAAACCCAGCCAATTTCCAGTTCCAGTAGTTTAAGGAAAAAGCTCTGAGGATCATAGCTGTGGGAGACACAGATTGGGAGTAGCAGGGGATCTGCTGGGGGATTTTGGGGTGGGGGACAGATTAAAGAAATGTTCAAGTAAAACCCGTGAGAGCTCAAGACTCAATCCCTCAGAGAAGAAACTTGATTTGACCAAAATGCCATTCAAATCCAAAAAAGGTTGAGGCATTTCCCCAAGCCCTGCTGAGCCACCAGAAACAACCCAAATCACCCTGTGGGACCAGGACAGCAGGTCCCTGGCATGGGGTAGGGATGGGCTCCCTTGGGATGCTGCCTGCATCACCAATGGGACTCTGAAGATCTGCTTCTACAGCCCTGACATCCTAAAAGCTCCACATTAAAAGCCTTTAATTTGGGATTTCACTTCTCCATCTGTCTGTTGTCACTAGGCAGCTACTCCACTTCAGCACCCTTCTGAAGGGTACAAAGTTTCTTCTAATTTCCAGCCTAAACTGGAAGTTCTTTCCATTCATTCTTCTGCAAGTACTGGGAGTTCGTACATGATTTGCTCTTCCTCTCCCTGGTGTGCATTTATGCACATAAGGTGCCAAAGCCAAGAGCATTTCCTTTTTTAAATTATGTCATTTCTTATTATTTCCTCCCCAGATAGTTGCACAGATTTGGTGCTGACTCAACACTCAGAGCCTTGACACTGCAAAGTCCACAGTTTTCCTGCTGACCTCCCCAGACTTTGGATCAAGCCTGCAAGGAGGAATTAGAGCAAAGAAATTCCAAACAGAGGCCCTAATAAAAATAATGAAATGCCACATGCCCGTGTTTGCTGCAGGGAAGGATCAGCCTCCCTGTTTAGTGCTCCTTATTAAATCATTACAAACAGTTAAAGCAGCAGAGGGGAGGAAGACAGTGCTATCGTTTCCAGCTCCCCAGTCCTCCTCTGCCCCCGCATGAATTTCATAAAGCACAAATCTCCCAGCAGAAATCCCTCAGCAATTGATTTCTTTCCTACTCATGGAATACAGCAGGCAGACACCCTGGCTTTCCTGACTGGAAAGGGAGAATTTGCCTCGATGCTTTCCCAAGGTGGGCAGCTATGATGTCAAATCCCCCTCCCTGTCCTGCCAGGAAATTCCTGAAGGAACGTGTTCCTGTGGGGTGACAACTCTCTGGAGATGCACAGAGAGCTTCATGTCAGCATAAGGGACCAGCAAGTTCCCTAATTCAGGCTCCATCTTTGTTCCCCAGCAGTTTCCAGCAGAAAATTCACAATGATTGTGTTTCACCAGCAGAGGAAATTTCAAGCACATATTTCTCTTGAGCTGCTTCTGCCTTCCACAGACACAGCATGCCCAGGATTGCTTTGGAGACGAGCAAATAGCTCCATCACAAACAGGAGCACCAGGAAACATAACAACACCTAACAGCCAAGACCATCCAAACCCACTCAGCAGCCCATCCCCGCATCTCCTGGACTCACTGGAATGCTCAGGAGAGTCAGAAAAGCCAACTGTTTTCTAAGAGCCAGCTGTGCAATTGGAAGGTAAATGGCAAGAGCGACCAGACCAACACAAGCACCTCTGGCAGGGGAAGGAGCAGGAGGGATCCAGCCAGGAGGGATCCAGCCCGCAGGGATGGGAGATGCTCTGTTACTGACAGCGATGCAGCTCAGGTGATGCTCACTCACTGTTTGGGTTGCTTTTGTTGCTTTACTTAACAACACATCTCACACACCACAATTGTTCTCCCTCACTGCTGCCACATGAAAAAAATTCACTGGTCTCTCACCTTTTTATCACCTCTCTCTGCCTGAAATCATTTTTCCGTTATATAACAGGCAAAACAGAGTTTGTTTTCATGCTGGAAAAAAGTCCATTAAAGTCTTTGACCAATTTCAATAGGGACAACAACATTACAAATCCTCCAGTACTCAGGTGCCCCAGGGCAGCAAGGAAGGGAAAAACTGAGAACAGAGGTGGGAACAGCATCATATTCTGCCTCTCTCATGGATGCTTTTCTTCCAAGTCCAAAAAAATCCGTCCTCTGTAGGATTGTAGAAGGATGCTGTCTGCCGCACGTAATGAGGAACAAACCAAGCAGGAACACCGAATACTTCTATTCCTATGATATTGTTCTGCTGAACCCATAAACCCACAAAAGAATGGGCATCGCCAGCTCCTGATTGCAGAGGAAGGAGTTTGTCACATCCTCCCTGTAAATTAGGATTTATCAGAGATGGAGAATTGATTGCCAAGTAACCTGCAGAGACACAAAACTACTCTGCAGTTTTCTAGGGCTCGCTGAGCAGCACAAAAAGGTTATTGATGCGGTTGGGGAGTGTTTCTGTACAGGATGTGCTCCTGCACCTCCTGACGTGCCAGGCGGGGAAACAATTTACTTAACATTTGCAAGAAGAAAGCAATTCTTACTATTTAAAATTTAAAAAAAAAAAAAAATTAAAAAATCAACTTCATGGCAAGGCGCCTCAGTAAGAATTTGCAGAATTTGGTGAAAACAGGTCATTTACAAGGAAATAATTTCCGTCTGCCTCCAAGTGGAGTTGAGAAGCAGGTGGAGATGGAGAGCTCTCAGAGCCTGAGTGTGCTCCTTAGCAATAAAACCTGATATCACTGATATCACCAAGTATTAGAAGTGAAAAACTCCAGTGATAACTCAGCCCTCCAACACAAAACACCTTCTCCCACTCAGTCAGCACTTGTCTGGAATCCCTCCCCTTGGCAGGAGGTCCTGCATGGCCTGGTGAGGTCTGTGCTTCAGAAATGATTCCCTGTGGAAAACACAGAAGTATTACTTTATTTCTTTGCTTTTTCTTCTTCTCCTCCACAAACATCCAATTATGGTGTGGTTATCTATAATTTGCATCAATAGGATTTCTGATGGGGATCTTTTTTACCCAGCACACTGTGAAAGGCCCAGTCAGTGACCCGACAGCTTCAGTCCTTAGGGAATTAAATTTGAGGGTTTTGTTTTGGGGCCCAAATTAGTTTTTAAAAAGAGAAGAGCCAGGTGTTCCTGACTGTTGCTGCTCTTTTGTTTTGGCTCTTTCTGGGGCCACAATGAATCCTCCCTCACTTGCTCAAACGTCCCCACTATGGCCACAGTGCAGATGAGCAGAGAGCATCCGCCCGAAACCTCACCTTGCAGGAATCCCTTCCCTTTCCCTTTTATCTTTTGCTTTTTAAATTATTCTTATGAGTTCTATAGCACACCATTTCCTACTCAATTCACCTCAGTCATCCTCCTTACATTATTCTCCATCACACTGACATACTCAACAAGGTACATGCTCTTAAAACTGAATTTTTACGTGCACATACATGGCCACCAGAATTACAATTGTCGAGGTGCAAGGTGTCGCCATCTTGCAGAAGTTGAGACAAGGGAGTGGGATGGGGCTGTGGTAACCCGATACCCAGTGTCTGTTCTCTTAGAGATGCAAATCATTGTCACCCTAGAGGCCGCGGCCCTTTTGTGGCAGTGCAGTTTGCTGGATGTAGAAGGACGTAGAAGGATGTAGAAGGATGTGCCTAGTACAATGCTTTGTACAATAAAGATGGCTTTTGCTTGCACTGATTCGCCCCAAGCAGGCCCAGAGACACTTCAGAGACAAAGTCAAAGATGTGGGTATTTGCTTTATTCAGTGCACCGGGTGTGGGGGATGGCTCCTCCAAACACACACACCCCGGCACTTCCAACACACCATGTTATGGGTAACATTCATGAATATTCATCACATTCCCTGGGATAGGAGTGGTTAAACAAATCATTTCTCAGAAATCATTAATATCATTAGCATGTGTGTCATGCATGCGCTGTGTGTCCTGGTGGTCTTTGGGGGTCTTCTCATGATGAAGATCTGGTAGTCTTCATCACAATGCACTTTCCACCTTTCTCTCTGGAGCATGGGCAGTCCTTGGTGGGATGATTCAGCGGTTTCTGTGCTGGCATCAGACAGATTCTTGTCCCTCTTGACAAGATTAAGGGAATTCTGTTTTCATAGACTTTAGAATTTACATATTCTGTCTCTCAATAGTTAACTTGAGTTACCTATTGACTACCTGTTTCTCAGCACCCAGCAGAAGTCCGTGAATCAATCGCCGACAAATGGTGCCCTCTGTGAGGATTTTATAAAACCCCTAGCTGTGCGACAGTCGGCGACCTCTGTGGGACTCGGGAATACTGTTGAGAGAAACAGGAATTTGGCCAAAAATTAATCCCTTCGGAGTGAAGGTGAGCCACAGAGGACGTGAGGACCAGAGAGTTCTCAGTGGACTGCCATGTTTTTGAAAAACATGGAAAAGTCCGTGCTTCCCCAATCCCTTAAATTCGTGCTGCGTTGCGGGGACTTTCGGGGTGCCTGGGCTAAACCTGAGCACGACGCTTTTCATGGGAGGTGTGGGACGAGATGGGACCACGCTAGAAGAGAGGATGCAGCGGCGGCTCGAATGCTGCCTGCCTGGAAGGCGATACTTGAGGCTATCACGCTGCCCTTTCTTCAACCTGCACTCTCCCGATCCCTCTAACTTGTCTGCTACGGAGATCACCTAAACCCCCCGCGGAAGAGAGCCCGGCACGGCCCGGCAGACCCAACAACGACAGAGGACCTGCTAGGAGAACAACAACTCAGCGAGGTGCTGGTCTCTACCTCAGCCTGGGAGATCGGGTTGAACTGTGAGTATCGGGGAGCCGTGAGGCGTCCCGCGCCCGTCGGTGCACTTGAGAATTATTGCAATAAATTCTTCACAATGAAGCAACCTTCATTATTCCTTATGGAATCATGTTACCGTAGAGAGAGAGCGACGCCGCCTGAAGAGCTGAGCACCGAAGGACCTGCGCCGGGACTGCTGCGCTGGGAAAGCACCGCCGGGGAGGTACCGCGGCATCCCCTCTGCCGGGAGCGCCGCTCTGCCGGGGAGCCGGGCCGGCTCCTCGCAGTGTGCCGGCAAGCCCTGTGTGAAAGTGCCGAGCTGCCACCGTCCGGGCGGGGAGGCAGCGGCACGGGGAGGCAGCGGCACGGGCTGACCTCCGGAGCTTTTTTCACATCCGCCCCCGCGATCACCTCGGAGCCGGCGGGGAGCGCCCGGCGCGTCCCGCCGTGCCCAGCCCTGGGGCTCCCTCCGCCCCGGCGGCCGAGCGGGCTGGTAACAGCATGATAATCACAAGATGTTATCTCTTTCCTGAGTAAAGCTAAACCACAAAACATCCTAGCAAAATTTAATTTCTACGTTCTGTTAAGTTTAAGCTCTGCTAAAGTTAATTTTAAATACTGTTAAGATTGATAAGTTAAGTTTAAATGAAGATTGATAAGTTCTGTTAAGTTTAAATGATGTTATATTTGGATAAAGTTAAGTTTAGGTTCTGTTTGAATATGCTCATTTGAGAAAGTGCAGTTTGTTGTTTTTTTTTTTAAAGATAGGGTGGAATAAACGCTAAAAATTAGTAAGCAACGGTTTAAGAACATAAGCTGATAAGTTATATACAAATGTGTAAAGATGCCATTTATTAGATTCTTAATTTCATTGCAAGTTCTTTAAGTGTACATGTTCTGCATTTATTAATCAAGGTGATTTTTCATAGCAATTTTTACAGTTTTGTTGTCCATAAGTAACACCCAAAAAAAAAAAAAAAAAAGGGTGAAGTATTTTAAGGAACATTCCAAATTAATATTAATAAAAGTTTGTTTGTAAAATGTCTTGCAAGCCTTGGCTCTAACTAGATAAGAAGTATGCCATCAGTGTCAGATGTTTCTACACTAAAAATATAATTGAGTCACTTTGACATGCTGATTTGGACTTATAAATGCTAGACCACCCTTCCAGGTAAACATGAATTCCTTGCCCGGGAAAGGTTCCAAGTCCTGCTTGTGAGGTGAGGTTTTCCAGCGATTGCAGACTCTGGGTAATAGTAAAGCAGTTAAGCAATTAATGTATTGTTACATTTTTATGTTGTTTTCATGTTCATGTCCAAAAAAGCACATGTTGTCAAAGACAAAAAGGGAGAGTAAAGAGGTGTATAGCTCCTTAAGAACAACTAAATAACACCAACCATAACATAAAAAATGCTGAAGCAGCTACAACAAAGAACTGATGCACAAAGTAGCAGCTGCAAAAACTTTAACAACTTGACCTAAATTGGACTGCTAGCTTGCTAAACAAACCCCTTTCACACATTTGTTTGCAGTGCCTTTGGATGTTAGTATGCAAATGGTCCAAGGAACTAAAAGCGTGATTTGCTTATTACAATGTGTGCAGCATATAATTAACAAATCAATAAAGCAAATTTTAAGTGTGTCAAACAGAAAAGGGGGAGATGTCGACGTGCAAGGTGTCGCCATCTTGCAGAAGCTGAGACAAGGAAGCGGGATGGGGCTGTGGTAACCCGATACCCGGTGTCTGTTCTCTTAGAGACATAAATCATTGTCACACTAGAGGCCGCGCCCCTTTTGTGGCAGTGTGGCTTGCCGGATGGTAGTGATGTAGAAGGATGTGCCTTGTACAACGCTTTGTACAGTAAAGATGGCTTTGTTTGCACCCAGCAGACTCCGTGATTTAGTCACCGACAGCAATGACCTTTTTAAGTAGGTCAGGCTGGTATTAATTGCAAAACAGTTGTAATAAGTGACTGCAGTCCAAAACCAGAATCAAGTCTCATTAAACTCAAACCACACCTCCTGCTTTTCTCTTTTTTCCTTACAATAATTGATGGTATCGCAAACCTTGTACTCCACAATGCTTGTTGGCCTAAAGAGTGTTGGAGAAAGGTACTGGCTCTGTATAATTACACTGGAAAATGTTGTGCCAGGAGGCAGAGCTCATCTGTTTTGTTGTTTTGGGTTTTTTTTTACAATGAACATTGTACAAAATATTAGACCATTTCTCTAATATATGGTATTAAGGTGAAGATGAGTCATTTCACTGTCATAACACAAGAGGGAAGGAAAGCCAGAGTGAACAAAGCAGCAAATTCATTCAGCAACAATTTGCACTCCATAACCCTCTGCTGATGAGGCTTTTAGGCCAGAGGAGCTCTGCTACTTAAGCAGACAACACATTAAGCTGTTGCTTAGAGATATTGGAATATATTGCACAGAGCCTGCTCCCTGGTGAGCATCCCTGAAGGGCTCTGGGCTGTTTTTCCAAGGATGCTTTATAGCCCTTTTGCAGTGCTGTTGTTTGTAGAGACTCCAAGCTTTTCCAAGCAGGTCAAGAGCAGTGACAGAAAGGGTGACTTTTCAGAAGTGACAGTTCAGACGGTGTTAGAAAAGTCAAAGTGACAACTCGTGTCTTTTGGAAGGCAGCTGTGTTACAACCAGCTCAATAGCAACTAAATAATATATATTCCTGCCAGGAATGCCGATGGATCACAGCACTACAGGGAACGTGTGTCCCACACAACCCTCATCTGCCAGTGGCACAAGAAGTACAGGGATCCAGGGAAAAGCAGATTCCTACCTGCTGACTCACACCCACTTCCCTCTCACCTAATTTTGTCCAAAAACATCCTTTTATTTCGACTTTGCTCCCATCCTTTTAAACTAGGAATCCTCCTTGTGTCTTAATCTTCAGCTGTGCTGAAGAATATTCTTGCACACACCCGGTGCACCTCTGGTAAAGGCAACCATCAGGAAACAGAACCTTAAGAGAACCTCCTTGTGGTCAAGAGTTCCAAAAGGAAGCAATTAGCCCCACCCAAGAGTACTGCTGCACCAAGTCCCTTCACATCCAAGGCTTTTTCCTCACAGACGAGTCCCACAGGCAGATTACACAAAAGCTGTCACTCTCATGGGCTGATGGAAGAAGTCTGAGATAGGGAAGCACAAAAGCTCCAGGTCCAGAAGGCTAATTGATCCATAGATTGATCCAGCAGCTTAGCTTCTCCAGAGAGTTAAGGAGGGTGAGGCAGCAGCAGCTCCAGCACAGCCAGAGCCACAGGACAGTTTTTGCCCACACCTCATGGCAGCACCAGCACAAGACAGGCCCCAGACCACTGCCCTGAGCCCCTCACACCCCACAAAGGCAATGAGCAGCACTGAAAAATGGGACAGTCCACTTCCAGAAACCTTCCTCTTCCAAAGGGCTGTGCTTGGGACAGACTGGACTGGCTCAGGGCACCAAACCAACCGAAGTCCATACCCACTGCCAGCCCTGGAGAAAAGCAGGAAAAAATGCTGGAGAATAAAAACATCCCAGAATGGAAGCAGATTTTAATTTCTCTCTGGAACAAGGCTGCTTGAAACCAGACCAGTGGGGGGTGGGAGAGGAAATGAGGATGTTTAAAGCAGCATTCTGCCTGCACTCTAAATTCCCAGAGATATGTATTAACTGCAGCAAGACTGGCACTGTGTCCTTGCTCCCACTGTCACGAGCACACTGCCAGAGCTCTCTTAATTAACACATCTGACTGCACGGGCTCCTGCTGGGAGCCAGGCAGCCTCTTGCACTGCCACTCACCCTCCATGGCTGGGTGTCACCTCTGGGTGGCCCCAGCCAGCACCACAGGGCTGAGGGATGTGTGGTGGAAGAGCCAGCGTCTCCAAAAGCTGCTAAGAATGAGAGCTGACCCATTCAAGGAGCCTCCCAACCTCTTTCCTGGCTTGCAGGGAGCAAACAACTTCAGCCTGCCACCCACCACCTCCTGGTGCTGCAGCTTTTATTCCCCATCACAGCTGGTCTGAGGAAATTGCTAACACGGTGTTTGTCTCAATTGCTCCCCTGCAGAGACAGACGGGGCAGTTATTGATATGTACTTTCCCTGACAAAAACAGGCCATTTATAGACTCATTACTCCGATTTTCCTTAAATCACTTCCAGTACCTCTTCGCCTTCACTGCAGCTTTTGGGTAGGCAGGATGTGTCACCAGCCCCTGCATTCATGAGAATTATCACCGTTCAAGGGCACTTTCTTCACCCACAATTCACCACTTTACCTATGGAGACATTTGTCCTACACTCACCCCTCAGAAAAAATCATCACCTGCAGCCCGTTCCTGGCTCGCTGGGGTGTCCCACAAAGTGAGCACTGTCACTTGTCAAAGCCAGCCTGGCTCAACGTGGCTGGGAAGGTTTTGGGGGAAACAGGAGGACATGTCCCAGCTCGTGGGTGAATGTTATCCCACAAGTAGCCTGACCAGGCACACTTACCTTGTCAGAAGCAATTACAGACCATTTGACATAATCAGTTCTGGATATTTTAGCAGGTACTGTTGTGATAGGACAAGGGGGAATGGCTTTAAACAGGAGGAGGGTGGATTCAAATTAGATATAAGAAAGAAGTTCTTTTACAATGAGGACGGTGAGGCACTACCACGGGTTACCCAGAGAGGTGGTAGATGCTCCATCCCTGGGAGCATTCAAGGTCAGTTTGGAAGGTTCAGTTCTGAGCAATCTGATCTGGTTGCCAATGTCCCTACTCATTGCAGGGGGGCTGGACTAGATGACCTTTAAAGGTCCCTTCCAACCCAAACTACTCCTTGATTCTATTATTAACCTGCAATGCTTTTGAAAAGCCTGAACACTTCATACAAATAAATCACCTTAATAACCAGCGACTGCAAGACAGCCAGCCGAGAACATTTTGTTTTGATAAACAGAGTATTGATTGTATATCTGTGTCCTTGAGATGAACTTGACTCCTTGACAGCAGCAGGAGCCCAGCAAAACAGGCTGTCCATAACTCCAAAATGGTGGATGGCCTTTGTCTGGAGGCAGCAGCACATCAGCTTTATGAAGGCAGTGATGCATCCTTGATTTAGCGTTGCCAGGGATTTTCCCCTCCATAAAATGCTGCCTTTTCTTTGTTTGCACAGCTGACCCAAGCTGCACAGTGCGAACGTGGGCTTCAAGAGGCAAAGTCCAACTCCATGGCATGGATTTGCCAGGAATAAAACCTTTGTCCCTGTTGAACCGTGCTGATGATGGAGCTGTTGACACAAGGGTAGGTCCAAGCAGCTCAGAGGGAAAACACAGCTCATGTCCTTTGTAGCAGCATCTTCAACCAGGGCTTGATTTCCAGAGCTTCGTGCCACTGTAGCATTTATAAACAAGTGGAAGGGATGCCCAGCCAGAGAAGATAAGATGAATAAAACATTCTCTCAGCCTTCCCTCCCAGCACACCCCACCACACCAGCATACATGGATCTGTTTCATCTGTGCACAGCCTCTGGCCCTGGTCGGACACACACACACACACAGAGAAGAAAGATTTTCTCTGTTGGCAGAAGGGCTCCTGCTGCAAAGCAATTTCCTACATGAATTTAGATCTGTTGGCAATTGTTCTCCCTAAAGCAAACAAGTTTTATTGGAGAGCCAGGCCAGGAGCTCAAAAAGCAGGTGCCAGTCATTTGTTTGGGGCATATAAGAAGCAAAAGCCCCTCTACCCATACCAGGCAATGAGATTTAATTAGTTTCCATCTCATCTCTGACAGGTTATTTTAATCAAGCACATCCTAACCAAGGCACGGAGAGCACGTTCACTACGGATAATGAGGAGTAAGGCACAAGGCAGAGGGTAAAGCACAAGGGAGCATCATCAGCACCCCCAGCTCCCAGCCCCTCTCCACCATCCCTAAAGCACACAGCACCCAGGCACACGAACCCTGGGCACAGCAGCATGATGCCAATTCCAAGATAATGTAGTTTGGGAAGAGAAAGGACAGCTTTTAAACTATCCCAGAGATATGCTTTATGCTGAAAAACAGAAAGCCTCAAAGGATTGTGGCTGAAAAATACTTTCAAATCCTTTTGTCCCAGGGAATAGTTACAGATCACCAAATGTAACATCATATTCTCCTGAATTTCTCTGCTTTCCTATGTGTTCTTCCCCGAAAATGACAACAGTATTTCCTGGAAACTGCCTTCCCCCTGCAGACTTATCAATACCTTGCTTCATTTACAACTCCTTGTAAGCTGTGCCAGCTTTCCCAAAACAGACAAGAGGAAAGCTCCGGGGGTGTTTCACCGGAAGAAATATCATTCATATTATCCCTATGAAATATAATTGGACAGAATAATTCCTGTTTAATTTTCCTTAAGCCCAATGTCTGGTGAGATTTTGGCCAAGATACAGAAAATATCTGGAAGAGCTTGTACATTGGGCATAAAAGAAATCCCATCTGCTGAAAAGTCAGTTATAGCTATGGCCTTAAGAAGTACAATGAAATGTTTTACTCCCACCCAGTTACTGCTTCACAATAATCTTGCCAGGAGAATATAAAAACATCTAAAGAAGAGGAGCAAAGTCGAACACAGATCTTGGTTACACGGCTCAGATCTATGAGCTGGCCCTCCTGGTTACATGCACACAACCAGACATGACACTGATGGATGCCTCTGTTTTCCCTTGCCTTGTCTTGAAACACAGGTCAGGCAACATTTAAAAGATTAAAGGAGAATCAAAAGACCCTCGATTTCCTTTCTCTTCTTTTTCCAGGGACATGCTGGTAAAGTGATGTTACATTCTTGCTGGTTTTGCTCTGTAACCTGGGGTGCATTTCTGACAACCTTCACGGGACTCCTGCACCTCCTGATGCGCATCTGAAGGATTTCATTGAATTTCCAAAACCAGATCACAGACCCAGCTGGAGAAAACCGGCCAAACTCCTCCAGAGCAGCTGAAAACAGCACAGATCTGGCAAGGTACGCCTGTTTATTTGTTTATTTTGCACGCTGTAATGTTGCTTACCCTCCTCCCACTCCCTTTGTTAAAACCAGCCTCTGTTCTCTTTGGAAGCAGTTTAACCCCCCGCTTCCCACCGTTCCATGCATCCCTCATTCAGCCAGTCCTGGGTGCTGCCTGTGTCCCCTGACATCTCCCTCTTCCCTGAAGGGAACATCCCCCTTATTTACCACTTAAATAACCCTGCAGAGAGAAAACCTTTGCTTCCCCCTCTTTCCTGGTCTGAGCAAGAACTAATTGCTCAGACACGCAACGCGCACACACAGAAGCATCGTGTTGATCTGATTGCAAATCCCAGTACGTCAGCATCCCAGAGACCTCCTCCGACTCGGATTAGAGGGAAGAGACTCTCCAGTGCAAGCAGCAGGTGCTGGAGGAGGCAGCGGAGCCGCTTCCCAGGTAAGGGACACTTCAGCCCTCCATCCCCAGCCCTGGCACTCCGTTCACTTTACTGCTGTGCGACAGCAAAATGCAAGAGAAGTGAGGCACTTCTCTTTGCAGAGCCTGGGGACCGGCTGCCAAGCCTTTGATCTTCGTGGAGGGGGGTTAGGGGTTGGTTGGTTGCTCATTCCCTGTGGAGGAATTCTTGGAAGTATGGGTCAGGCAATAGTGATGGATGTGGCAACTGCTAGAGATGGGATGACTCTTGCTGATACTCTAAAGTGGATTCACTTTCAGGGTACTTTTCTCCCTCTTCCCTGATTCATCCTGAACTTCTGAGATTTATGGGTTTGTCTGTCTATCTGTGCCAAGTTTGGGGGTGCTGCCCATTGTTTGTTCTGGGGATGGTCTTCATAGCGAATAGATTCATAGCCCACCCTTGCTTAAAGATCTGCCTTGATTGTGGGTTAAGCCCCTTTCACCCTCAGTTTTGGAAATACACCCTGAACTCTTTTTCCGCCTCCTTCTTTTGCTAGGGGACCCTGGGAGTGGGGAGTAGCAGTGTCAGAAACTTCATTTTTGTGAAATCCCAGTCCATGAAGAGCCTGAACTCCGACACAAAGGCAGGCGCTAATTAACCACTGCAACACTTCTGCTCCGGCACGGAAAGAGAGGTCTGTGCCAGTGAAACAGCAGCCATCCCTCGGGTCCTCCAAGGGCTGTGAACAGCCAGCCAGGCACAAAACTCCCCCTTCTGCCTCCTTGTTCCTGCCAGCCCCAGAAGAACCCTCACTGCAGACAACTGACTGGGAGCCACTCAAGTCCCCCAGCAAAGAAAAGCCAAAGATCACTGGAATGCTCTCAGAAAGAAGAATTCCTTGACTTACTTAGAAAGCCATAGTTCTCTTGTTTGCTCGGTTCATGGAGCCTTATGTCTTCCAAACAATTTTTTCCCCCCTTACCACTTCAAAATCTAACTTCTCCAACAGGGGGAGAGGCAAATTAGGTGGTCCATGCAGCCCCACAGCCCACCTTTGAAAATAAGCTGCATCTAAATGAGGTAACAACTGCTTCATACAGGAGGGGGAAAACAACCCAGCCAAGCAAAAAACCCCTCACTTCCAGGCTAGCAAGGTTTTCAGTGGCATCTGAGGGTGGTCTGTGATCAACAGGCATGGGAAACAGCTCCTTTTGGGATGATCTGAACATCTCCTGCAGCAACACAGGCAACAGCTGCTACCTGGACAACAGCATGAGGTTCAACTTCACCCTCCAAGAGCAGGCAGCTGAATTCTATGTTGGTCTGCCCGTGATCTACTCTGTGATCTGTGCTGTGGGGCTCACAGGCAACACTGCTGTCATCTATGTGATCCTCAAGGCCCCCAAGATGAAGACTGTGACCAACATGTTCATCCTGAATCTCGCTATAGCCGATGACTTGTTCACCCTTGTGCTGCCCATGAATATTGCAGAACACCTCCTCCGCTATTGGCCCTTCGGAGAAGTCCTCTGCAAGGTCATCTTGTCCATAGACCACTACAATATCTTCTCCAGCATTTATTTCCTGACAGTGATGAGCATAGACAGGTACCTGGTGGTGCTGGCTACAGTCAGGTCCAAGAGGATGCCCCACCGTACGTACCGAGCAGCCAGGATTGTCAGCCTGTGCATCTGGATCCTGGTCACCATCATTGTCCTCCCTTTCATCATCTTTGGCGATGTCTACACCAACAACCTGGAGATCAAGAGTTGTGGTCTCAGCTTCCCCAAGCCTGAGAAGTTTTGGTTCAAAGCCAGCAGGATCTACACCCTCATCCTTGGCTTTGCCATTCCAGTATCCATCATTTGCATCCTCTACACCATGATGCTCTACAAGCTGAGGAACATGCACTTGAACTCCAATGCCAGAGCCTTGGACAAAGCCAAGAAGAAAGTCACCATTATGGTCTTCATCGTCCTGGCTGTGTTCCTCTTCTGTTGGACCCCCTTCCACTTGGCCACCATCGTGGCTTTGACCACTGACTTACCCCAGACCTCCTTGGTCATTGGGATATCCTACTTCATCACCAGCCTAAGCTATGCCAATTCATGCTTGAATCCTTTCTTGTACGCTTTCCTGGATGATAGTTTTCGGAAAAGTTTCCGGAAGTTGCTGGAATGCAGAACTTCTTGAACAGGGGGGTTGGGACTGCAGGTCCCTGCCTTCCTGAGGCCTTTTTGGCTTTGCAGACTGGAGGGGTGGTCAATGAATGCACAATGTCCTTTCTTTCATTTACATGTAATGTATGGTCTGTTTGTAATCCTCATCAGCAACAGGGTTTGTCCTGCCCACCTGCAACTCTTGAATGTCCCCTCTTTGCGCCTCCCAACTTCTTAGAGTTACATTTCTATACCCTGATTTTTAATTTCATGCTCTGAATTATTAAGGACAGAACATTTCCTCTTCAGGGGTGTGCTTCTGCCACAGAGTGGTCCTTTATTGCCATCTGCTGTACAGCACAGACAGGCTGGAGACCAATTTCCAGATCAGTGCAAAGCTCAGTTCTTTTTCGCTGTGTTATTAGGGAGGATTGTTTAATGGAGCAGAGCTAATGAGCACTTTCAATGAAAATGGACAGAGGATGAGGATTTGAAAGAGAAAAGAAATAATTTTCATGTCCATGTATGTTCCTGTGTGTTATGGCTTTCTTTTGATTTTGAAGGATGTCCATCTTCCACTCCACCCCAAATTTCCTCTTTTCTGACCTGTTAAATCTAGACCAAAAGGAAGATTTGAGTCTCAAAAATAGTGTTAAACAACACGCCATACAAATACTATAACAACTGTGGGAATTTGTGTTAGAAGTTATTTCGAACTAATTGTTCCTGTTAAGTGTCAAATACATATTTATTTCAGAGTGAATAATGAAATAAACCTAATGAGGGAAAAAAGAGACTGGTCCTTCTTTTACAATAGAAAATTTATGCTACTTTTGCCATGTCTTTGCTATGTACATCACCTTTTGCCTATTATAGAATAAAACATGGTAGATTTGTAACAAAATTAAGATTTTTTTAAGCCATAAGTAAAACTCCAGTGAACACAGCAGATAAAGTTCCTTCTTTAACAGATAAATAGTCAAAATATTTGAGCAGAACCAGGACTTGAGTGGGATAGTCTGGAGATCAGAAACTCCATATTGAAAGCTTATTATCACACCCTTTCACCCTTCAAGGTTTATATGTTTCTGGTTTTAGGAAGGCTGTCTTAGCTGAAATATTCCTCTCAAGCTTTCCCCAAATCTCCAAGTACCAAGCTCAGCTCTTACCTGCCCAAATTCCCCAGGAGAGTTCAGGAGAGGTAAAACAAAAGTAGAAGAGGCTGCAGTTCCCAGTTTAGATAGGTTCTCAGAGGGTGACAGTGTGGGTAGAGACCCCAGATGAGGCTGCTCAGGGCAATTCAGCACCCCAACACCAAAACTGACAACCCCCAATACCTCAGGAGGGCAATTTCACTTTTAGAAAACTAAAAACAGATGTGTGAATACAAGCTCACTCTTTTGCCTTCTCCGTATTAAAGGTGCTAACTTTGGGAGAACAGTGAAGGAGAACACATTTTTCCAGGTGAAACTTCTCCAGGAATTTTGGTTTAGCATGGTTGCCACCTGCTGGCAATGGGCTTGACAGGTGGAAAAAACCTCTCCGAGTGAGAAAACTGACTCAAGTGAAGTCACCTCTCACACAAGTTGCTTAGGCAGCTGAAACATTGCTGTTCATTGGCATTAGGGCTGTAGGAAAGGTAATATATTTTATTAGGTAGAAAAACGACTCTATTTCTTTAGATGGAAAGGATTTTTTCAGGGTGAGTCACCCACTTGCAGACCGCACAATGACACTGCTGGAACTTTTTCCATTAAATCACAAGTCATGACTGTCACAGAATCACAGCATGGCTCAAGCAGGGTCATCCAGGGCAAATTTCCCAGCACAGTGTGCACTCGGGTTTGAATGTCTCCAGGGATGGAGATGCCACAACTACTTTGGACAACCTGTTCCTGTACTTCACCACTCCAACAGGGAATTTCCTTCCTATGCTTCAATGAAAGTTTCCGTATTTCAGTTTGTGCCTCCTGTCCTGTCACTGGGCATCACTGAGGAGAGTCTGGCTCCCTCTTCTCTGCACCCTCCATCAGGCACTCATAAATATTGTTTATATGCCCTGGGCCTTCCCTTCCCGAGGATGAGCATCCCCATCTCAGCATCTCCGTATGGCAGCATCCTCCTGCATCCATGATTTTCTCCATGTGAAACACATAACACAGGAATGCTCACCCCTCTTGTGGGGTGCCAGACGCCAAGGGGAGAAAGATCTGCATTGGCCGAGGTCTCCTGCCGTGCTCAGGAGGGGCTGCAGCTCCCGTGGAGCCCCGAGGTGGCTGCTGAGTCCGGCGGGATGTGAGCTTCAGCCCGGCGGCACTGAGCGGCACTCTCTGCCTTCAGCTCAGCATCGCTGCATCTCCCGAGCCTCACACACAGCCCGGTGCCCTGCTCCTGCGGGGAGCGGCACACTCGGGGTGCCCGTGTCCGGCCAGACCCCCGGAGCACAGCATCCCAGGCCAGGCTGCTTCGGCTCCTTCTGGGAGAGCAGAAAACACCTCCAAGGAGACGCTTGCCCACTCCTGGTACAAGATCCCCCCAGGGAAACCCTGCACGCCAGCTCCTTCCTTTGAATTTCCTCCCACTGCTGGGGCTGCCTTGTCACACCAGCCCCCATCAGCTGCATCTTGAAGACTGGAGGCGGGGAAATAAACCCCTTAACGATCCACTGAATAAATCCTCTCCTAAACCAAACAGCCCCTCTGGGGTCTGCAGGGTCCCAGGAGGCTGAATTACGGACTCACAGGGCTTTTTCCCATCCTAACCCCTTCCCAGCCAGCCATGCACTGAGCAGGCAAATCAGCTCAGCCTCAAAGCCGGGGAAATCTCCTTCTGGGGCCGTCTGGGATGTGTTAATGGGTGCAAAGGTGCAGCCACGCATCTCCCTGGACACGGCAGGAGCTGAAGGCTTTCCGCTGGCTCCTGCCCACCGCAGCAGCAGCAGGTTCCTGCTCCGGGAAGGAATCGCCTTCCTCCTTCTGTCACACCCACCAGGACACACAGCCCTGGAGGACTCTGCTCCGTCATCCCTGGGAGAGGGGGAGCAAACCATTTCCCACCCCAGAACAGGAATTCGGTTCACGCAGG
This sequence comes from Origma solitaria, assembly GCA_013397895.1. Taxonomy (NCBI): domain Eukaryota; kingdom Metazoa; phylum Chordata; class Aves; order Passeriformes; family Acanthizidae; genus Origma; species Origma solitaria. The sequence continues at coordinate 1,510,506 of VZRL01003091.1, forward strand.
GCTCATATTCCCATTGCAGCCTTTCAACGCAGGCATCTGATGAGCTTGGGCGGGGGATCGGAAGCGATTGTTCCTTTTTAAGTCTTTGTGCTGCAGCAATATTGGCTGTTTGGATCAATTGTCCTCATCCGAGCTGTGCCGCAGCTTGTTTTCCCAGGAAGCGCTAATCCCCTGGGTTTTAAGCAATCTCACACTGCCTCCCTAAGGCTGGTCACGATTTTTGGGTGAGAAAAGCAATAATACCCCACTGAGAGTTGAAGACCTGGCTCTCAGAAGCATCTTTATGTAAGAAATATATGAAAATAGAAATGAAATATGGATAAGCAAAAACTTGGACTATAGAAGATGTGAAGCAGAAGAGTCTCTAGAGGGTACTGTTAAAATCAATCCAAGAAAGAGAATTTGTCCCTTTTCTGTACGGCCTGACATCTGTGACACTCACCTTGTTTCCTCAGGGCTGCTGGGAGCCTTCAGGTGCTGATGAGCCACTGATGCTCCCACCACAAACCCAAGGAAATGGTGACCCTCTGGGTTTACTGCCAATTCTGGGAGAAACAAGCCCAGTTTGGTGCCTTCAGAGGCTATCAGCCCCTCAAGGTTTGGCATTCCCACCTGCTGCTGAAGGGAAGGGACCTTCCCAAGCTGGGTTCCCTCTCACAGTGAGATCACCTGAGGATCCTCTCTGGGCTGAGGAGACACGGTCCTGGCAGCTGCCTGTCCATGCCCAGGGCAGAGCATGTGGGTCTTGCCCCATCCACACCACCACTGCAGTTGAAGTTGTGCCTGGAGCCAGTTTTGGGGTGATAAACCCTTGTTCCACAGCAGCTTCGAGGCCTCCAGAGGAGCTCCAGACTTGTCATCATGGAGAGACAGGATGAGAAGAAATGGCCTCAAGCTGTGCCAGGGGAAGTTTGATTACATATTAGGAAATATTTTTCACTGAAAGGGTGGTCAAACCCTGGAATAGGCTGCCCAGGGCAGTGGTGAAGTCACCATCCCTGGAAGTGTTTAAGAAACCTGTGCATGGAATGTCAGGACAGGGTTTAGTGGTGAATGTGGTGGTGTGGCTGAGTTGATACTTGGACTCACTGAGCTTCTCTAAACTTGATAATTCTATGATTCTATGATACCAGGCATCCTCCAAAAAAATCTTACCAAAGAAACGCCTATTGAAAAAGCCACATTGCCACATTTCCCTCCTTCCTCCTCCTTCTGGCTGGAAGTGAGGAAGAGGAGTTAATTTAACGGCAAAGGCCAAGAATAGAGACAGTAAATACTGCCATGAGTTCTTGTTGGCATTTGTGTTTGAGAAGTGAAGATGCAGAGGGAAGGATCAAAAACTGCCTGAATGGCTTTTAATTACAAGCCTCAATTGTTCTATTTTCTCTCACAGAAGTATTGCAATTATCTAACAAAGCTCTTTGAGTGGAATTAGACACTAGCCCCAAGCTTCAAGGGCTGTTCAGTGGCTATTTTGTCTTTAAAAAAAATAAATTTGGTGTCTAGATAAACACCAGGCACTCTCCTAAGTGCCTACAGCCAAGTCTAGTGCTTCCTGGATAAACAGAGGATGGGAAGCTTTCCCCATGAGGAAGTGAAAAGCCTGGGGTGCACCAAAGGCTGGTGGTCACCCCCACCACAATGTTCCCTGGCAGGACAGGGGCTCTGGGTGCTTCCTATGTGGGAAGGGGGAGTTTCTTTTGGGGGTAAAATGAGCTTTAGTTTGGGAGTAAAACCTTTGACAGCCGGCAGCTGTCCCCATTTTCAGTTTTCCTGAGATGTGTTTTCTTTCTCTGTCTTTCACCAGGACTTCTGCACATCTCCATCATCTTCCCTTGCTCCAATGCTTCTCCTGCACAGCTCATGCCAGAAGCGTAAGATACCTTGGGAGTTTCTAAGGTCCTAACCATCCCCTGCACAACACTTAATAAACCAGCTGAATAAGGAAATCAGAAATAAGGACTCAGTTTCATAAACTTAACCCTCAAATGAGATCAGAGACTGGTAATTAATAAAGTCAGATTTCAATGCAATGAAAAATCTCCCCTGAGACCCAGCCTGCTGCTGCTCAGCATTGATGGAAATCTTACGGATATAATTAAATTTCCCTGATCCATGTGATAGAGTCAGCGGGATCCTTCATGCTGTAGCCACACCCAGCTGAGCTCCTTCATCCAGGCTGACCAGGAGCTGGGATGTGAAGCTGATGGCCACCATTTTGCGATGGATGGGGCAGGTCAGAGCCAAGAGATTGGAGAATCATGGAATCACAGAATCACGGAATCACACAATGGTTTGGGTTGGAAGGGACTGTAAAGATCACCAAGCTTCATCTCCCTGCCATGGGCAGGGACACCTCTCACTAACCAGGTCACTCAGAGCCCCATCCAGCCTGATTTTGAGCTCATCCCACACAACCCTGGTGGATAGCCCCAGGCAGAGGGGCTCAGTGGTGTTGCTGTCACTCAGCAGAAGATGAAGCATTTTTCCAGCCAAGCACATGCAGATTAAACCCCAGAGCAGATGCCAAAGCAAACTGCAGGGACAGCCCTGGTCAGGTTTCCATTGCCACCTCCCAGTGGCCACAGGAATGCAGGGAGAAGGGAGAACACCAGTGCCAGGGGCTGGGCTCATTTTCTGCCCCTCTACACTGCATTCCTGGAGGCAGGTGATTATCTCCAGAAATTTTAATGGCATGAAGGTTGGATAGATGACATTGAAGGTTCCTTCCAGCCCAGTCCATTCTGTGATTCTCTGATTTCCTCTGTGGTTAAGCAAAGCAAGAGCAGTGCAAGGCCGTGATGAGGGAAACTCCAAAATATGTGAGCAAATGACCTGTGCATGTGGAGAAGTTGCTATTAATGCCTAACATGGAGCAAACATTAAATAGCCAAATTGCAATACGGGGTGTGTTTCACACAGAGGAAATCAAGCTGAAAAGCCATTAATCTTAATTTCGTGTTGACTACAGAGCTTCTGTTTTTATTCCTCATTACTGAATGAAATCAGCATGGCATGAGCTTTTCTTGGAGCATTCAGTGCACATGCCAGGCTGGAAACACACAGAGAAACTGATGTTTATTGAATGGACAGAGCCAGCTCAGGCTCTGCCTGGGCTTCTCTCTGCGGCCAGCAAAAAGGTGATCTAATGCAGCCAACACCAGGCTATGGGAAGATGATGATTCTTTCAGTGGTTTCCTTGGAAAAAATCAAGTTTCCTACTTGATTTCTTGCAGAATCATTCTTCATTTCACTACACTGAAAATGTGCTGTCTGGCAGTGCTGCTGCTGTTGCTGCTCCAGCCCTTCCTGCCTGGCTTCAGGCCCAGAGGGGAGGGAAGCAGCGATGCACTCCCTGACCACTGTCAGCAGCAGGAGACTCCACCAGCACTGGAACTCCATCCTCTCTCAGAAATAACATATACAGGAGGAAAAAACCCTTTTGCTGCAAGCGTGGGCTGATTGAACAGGGTATGATTTCCTCCCAGAGACCATTCCAACAGTTCAGCCACAGAAGACCAAATTCCCAAGGATCCTCCTTATGGTAAGGGGTTTGAACAAGATGATCTTTGAGGTCCCTTCCAACCCAAACCATTCTGTGAGATTCTGTGAATCCAAACATGGGAGATGTTGTCCTGTGGGGTGAAGGTGATCCCAGCTGGGGTTGGATATTATTGTGCACTTTCTAACACAGGGACTATTTAGGGAGTTTTTGGGTTGCTGAAGCAGAAACCTTGAGGTGGGGAAGGGGCTGTCTGTGTCCCCAGCCCTGTGGAGAGCCAGCATCGCTCCTTCCCTGCAGCCAGACAGGATCTCTCTCTCTGAGGGAGAGAGAGCAAAGTCAGTTTACATGGCTCACCAGCATCATCGTTGCCAAGATACAAAACCATGTTGCTCTGTTTATTGATTATTTCATTCTGCCATGCAATCTATCCAGGCTTCAGGGTGCTGAAAGCAGGAACAAAGGGACTTTGTGAGCTGTGGGGCTCTTTGAGTTATTAGCACACACTCCAATATCAATCCCTTCACTTGGAAAAATCCTAAAAAGGCCCCCTTGCCAAAGGAGCTATGACCTTGGCACTTCTGTTACCATATTTTGAGCAAAGGTGGCATGAATCTCCCATCCAAATGGGCAAGAGGGCAGGTCTGTGCAGCCACTACAGGCCACTCAAAATAGGTGTGCAGCAGTTCAGATGGGACAAGGAGGGGCCCAAAAATCCCCTGTGCGAAACATCCATCAGCATCACACAGCACATGCTCTGCTTTCTTACGGTTCATCTCTGTTCCTCATGCAGCACCAGGACTTTTGGGTTATGGGCTGCTCTTCCCACCTCGAGTCCACCTTCCATTCCACAGAATCACAGATTGATTTGGGTGGGAAGGAATCTCAAAGGCTGTTTCATTCCACCCCCCTGCCATGGGCAGGGGCACCTTCCACTAGCCTTGGATGCCTCCAGTGATGGAGCAACCACAGCTTCTCTGGGCACCCTGTGCCAGGGCCTCAGCCCCCTGGCAGGGGAGAATTTCTTCCCAATCTCTAATCTACCTCTGCCCTCTGGCAGTGTGAAGCCATTCTGCCTTGCTCTGTCACTCCAGGCCCTTGGCCAAAGTCCCTCTTCAGCTCTCCTGGAGCACCTTTAGGCACTGGAAGGGGCTCTAAGGTCTCCCCAGAGCCTTCTCTTCTCCAGGCTGAACCCCCCCAGCTCTCACAGCCTGTCTCTGTAGCTGAGATGCTCCAGCCCTCGGAGAATCTTTGTGGCCTCCTCTAGACTCTCTCCAACAGATCCCATTTTTCCCTTCTCTCCCTTTTTCAGCCTCCCCACCTCACAAACAATTCTCACCACGGAGATGGAACAACTTTCCCTCCTACAGCTGTTGCTGCTGGATTCTACCCTCCATCCCTCCCATCTCTGTGGTTCTCCTCAGCAAGGGAGAAGGCCAGGGAGTAAGATCTGATCATTCAGACAGCCCTGGGCAGGGCTTAGGAGGCAAAGATCAGGGGTGTGAATTGCCAGCTGATTCTGCAAAGCCACAGAGATGCAGCTCCGCTGCCACTGAGATGAATGCACAATCAGGGCTGCAGCCTGGGATGTGTCCGAAGGAGATTCTCCTGTTGAATGAAGAAGAAATTTGCTTCTGCATAAATATCCACAAAAACAGATGAGGGGAAGCACAGCAAAATGAGTGGGAAAGCAAGCTGGAGTTTCTCTGGCAGAGCCTGCTTTGCTGCCAGTCTGAGTCTCTCTTCTGAGCAGATATCAAAGGCTGCACCCACACCAGCGGCTGCTGGAGATCCTTTCCATTTAAAAAAAGAAGTTCTAACTATAGGGAGAAGCCACCTTCCCTGTAAAGCATTGCAGGGTGAGAGGCATCCTTCTCTTCACACATTGTCCTACCCAGAAATGATATCCCAAAGAATCCAGAGAGAGAGACTGGAGCCCAGTGACAGCTCTTTCAAGAGTTAGCAAACCTCCCTGGGGGGAAAAAAAGGAAAAAAAAATAATAATAATAAATAGACATATTTACAATCTAGCTCCTCATGAAAATCTTGGGAAAACAGACACGGCAACTGCTCAGCATCAGGCAGTGTCTTCATCAGGGCAAATCTCGAGCTGTGGAGAACAGGGTACCACAAGGGGCCAACCCAGCGTTGGTCTTTCTGCAGTCAGGGTTTCTCCCACTTGCTGAAGTTCTCTTCAGCCCTGGGGCCAGGCTTTTTAGGGGACAGAGGCATTTGTAGCAGAGGAAAGGATTTGTGGATCCCATGGGCAGTGGGCTTGGGGAGGGGATTTCAGCTGAATGCTCACCCAAACCAACCAACCCCTGCCTGACCTGCAGCTCAGCACCTCCCCAGCTCAGCTCTTCCCATGGCACAAAAGCATAAACCACAGAACATCCAGAGCTGGAAGGGACCCACGAGGATCAGAGTGCAACTCCTGGCCTTGCACAGAGCACCAAGAACTCCACAATGTGCCTGATGGTGTTGTCCATCCAAACCACAGCGAAAGTTCTGCTCCTTATTTCTGCTGTTAGAAGGTGTAATTCATGGGGGGGAATGTTGTTGGCTGAGGGGGAGGAAGGGAAATGTGGCTCTTGCAAAGCCAGAGATCTGCCCAGGTTTACTAAGAGCCAGGGAGCTACTTGGGGGAGAGCTCAGTCCCCAGCTCATCCATTCCTCAGCCTTTTCCAGCACTTGATTTCAGCCAACAGCAGCAGAGAGAATATTTAGTACATTAATAAATCCCATAATACTGAATAAAGCACTTTGGTTTATGGTTTTGCTGTAAGAACTCACCCCTGGATACTTATAATTAACTGAACTAGAAGAAAAATAAAGATTTCCATTTTTTTTTCTCACCAATTTACTTTTTCTTTTTTAAGAAGAAAATCACCGCTGCTAATAAAAATCCCTCTCCTGACATTTACCTGCTTGGGTAGGAATATTGATCTCTGTGCAGAGAGGAAGTGCTTTCCTTATTGCACATCACACTGGCTGATCCATCTTTCCTACAGAATATGGCCTTGGCTTTATTTTCAGAGCACTTCTGCAATTTATTGTTCTCCCAGGTCATGCCTAACCCTGTAATTCCTGGGAGGTGGAGGGAGAGGATGTGGGAAGAGCTTGTTTTCATCCTTCAGCAGACTTCACCTCTAACAGCAGGCAGCTGCCTACACTGCTGCCCTGCCCACACATCACAGCTGCCCCTTGCAGGACCCAGGGACCCAATTTCCAGCATCTTCTGTTCCTCTGTTAACTACAGAAAAAGTTGCCTGTGCAACAGAAGTTCTCACTGTTCTCACTTTAAAAAGGAATGAGCTGAGACATTCCTGATCCACCCGGTTAAATCTTTCAGATTATCATTCAAAGCACAGGAGTTTTTATTTTCCTTTATTAAAGCACACAAGTAGCCACCTAATTGTCATTTACACTGCGGCAGTTGTAGAAATCACACCAACACAACCACTTCCAAAGGGAATTACAGAGCCAGCACTAAAACCATCCAGCTGACCATGAGCCTGTAACTCCAGAGGCACAGTACAATAAAGTTTTGCTTTCAGGTGTTTGCTGCTCTTCTTATAATAAACTTCACTGAGCATTGAACAGAATGCCTAAACACATTCACTGCAAGGGCCATGGAAATACCCAAAAGCTTGGTAAACACACATTTATTGAGTACTTGATTATGTAAGATCTTTGCAGCATAGTCATTATAACAAAATCCATATTAAAAAAATTCCGAACACAGGTGTATTTTTCTCAGAGGACATAAATCTATTTAAAAACCCAGCCAAGAATGACACAGGGAGGGTGGCTGTGCCTTAGCCAGCCACTGATGAATGTTCTCCTGCTCCCTAAGGGTAGGAAGAGCCCAGCAGTCATTTCCCAGCTTCAGCCCAAACCATTCCCAGATCCCATCAGACCATCCCACAGCAGAGGGGCTGAGCAGACGCAAGGTCACTCACTCACTGCCCAACGCTGTTATTTACCCACAAATTACATCCCACCAAGCCCAGATTTTCCAAAGGCGTGGATGCAGCTTGCCAGCAGCACAGTTCTCAAGGAGTTGTTCTCCACACGCCTGGAGTTTATGTGGGATTAACATCCATTACAAAGTGCTTAAAGTGCCCAGATTTCCTCCTCCCTCCAGATTGGTCAGGGGAAGTGCTAATTGCAAAATTTGCTCTGGTATCCATCCAGGTTCCCAATCAAATGCTAATCAGCACCAAAATCCTCCCAGCTTGAGCAGTTCACGAGGGATCTGGGTCCTACACATGGGACACTGGAATTGCGTCTATAGTTTAAGCCCAACCATGAGGGAAACACTCTACATAGAAATATAACATTCAATTCTTTTGTACAGCATATATAAAGAACATGACAGCGTTAAAATATTGGCAAATCAATACATTAAAAATACACAATCTCATAGACCAGAGCACAAGAAATATATTCACATGGAATCTGTACAGTCTGGACGACGCTGCTGGTTCTCACGTTGGGATTGACCTCCTGTCTCCAGGCGGAGGTTGGTGCTTTGCTCCCCCATCAGCACCACTGGCCACCACTGCCCAGATCTCCCTGGGCTCTTGCGCTGCAGGGAGAATCCCAGCCTGCTGCCCTCCCCAGCACAGAGAGCACTCAGTGGTGAAACTCTTCGGGGAAGCTTTTTTTATTGACTGAAATGACAGGACATTTCATTTTTCACAAAGCTCTGGCCTACTGTGGGAGAGGATAATCAATCCGTGGTTGGCAGGAGGGGTGGTACCTGGGCAGCATTTTCCACATGCTCTCAGCATCGTGGATTTCATTTCAGTTACAAAAATAACAAAACAAGCCACAGAACCCCAACTTTTGTATGGTTTGTGCCCTGCTTATCCCGTGTGGAGCAGGTGGGACTGGTTCAGGCTGCCTCCTCCTACAAGGAATGTCCATGTCTTCTGGCAGAGCTGCCATTCTGACATCTCCAAAATGGCTTTCCCCTGTACATAAATACATGTATCTATAGGCCACTTCATTCCTTCCTCCTCTCACCGAGGAAAATGCCCAAGGCATGCTTGGCAAGGTGAAATCCTACTGTGTATCTGCACCTATTCCACTACAGACATGTATATACAGACACATTCTGTCCATTTTTACACTGGAAACAGAGTTTTTAAAAAAGAGTAGTAGCAGCATGTAAATGAGGAATTGTGTTCATTTCCTCGGTCTTTTTTCTTCCTCCTCTTCAGAGCCACATTATCAGTTCTGACAGTCCCGTTTCCCCCCCTGCTCCCCTCTGGGAGGGGGTTTTGCTGCAGATCCCATCTGCAGGAGCTGGCGCTGTCCTTCCAAGGCAGTTTGAATTTCTCTTCCTGTCAGCTCCCTCCTCTCCCTCCCCGCATCCTTCCCTGTGCATGACTCATCCTGGAGATGATCTTGGGTTTTGTCTCATGGCTCCTGCCCACTTTGGCTGCAGCAAAGTCTGATTTCAGAGCCGTGGCACAGGAGCAAAACCCGCACACGAGTGAGCCACACGAGCTCTTAATATCTCCACTCAGGGAGGAAAAAAGCAATCCAAGAGTTCACATTCTGTCTGTCTCCCAGCAGCAGAAGTGTAAGCCCCGGGAGCAATGCCTATTTTAAACCCTTGATTCCCAAACGCTCAATAATGCTGCAAACCCCCAGGGTTTCACAGGAATCAACAGGCTGATTTCAAACACGTTCCTCAGTGCAGGATGCACTGGAATTAAAAATGCATCAAATTGGGCTGACTTTCTCTGCGTGCTCTCGCAGCATCCGGTTTTCCCAACCCCCAAAATTGTTTCCTTGGTTTCTCACCTCTCAGTTTTGAGGTCCTGCTAAAGGGCCGTGATCTGAGTCAGTTCTGACGTGGGGGTGGTCGGACTCTGCTGGGCGACAGCCACCATGGGGATTTCCATGCCTAGTCAGGCCGGATTGTTAGTCCCCTCCGAGTTCTTGCAGGCATAGGCCACATCCTTGGCGATGCTGCACATCCTGTTGGACATCTGGAGCTCGGTCCTGAAGGCGGTGGGGAAGCAGAACTTCTTGAAGCACGCCTTGAAGTTCTCATCCAGGAAGGCGTAAAGCACAGGGTTGAGGCTGCTGTTGGCGTACCCCAGCGCAGTGCAGAAGCAGGAGATGGCCAGCTCCAGCTCGCTTTCCGCCTTGGCACCCAGGCACTGCACCAGCACGAAAATCTGGATGGGAGTCCAGCAAACAATGAAGACTGCCACCACCACCAGCACCATGCGGGTGATGCGCCTCAGGTTCCGGTCCTTCTCCTTGGAGCCCGAGAGGACGCGGACGTTCTTGAGCCGCCTGATCATGAGGCTGTAGCAAATGGTGATGATCAGCACGGGGATCATGAAGGAGAAGAGAAAGACGCAAATGCCGAACACTGGGTCCCAGTAGTCCACGGGAGAAGGGAGCTTAATTAGACAGTCAATTTCTGCAAGAGTGAAAAAATAAAATGGAAAGGAAGTTCGGCAAACACAGATCAAGCAGAAAAGCATCTGCACATTCAGATTAGTTTAGGTTAGTTAGGTTAATGGTTGGACTTGATGATCTTAGAGGTCTTCCCCAACCTAACAATTCTGTTTAATGCTAGAAATTCTAATTCTATGTTTAATACCAGAAAAGCAGTAGCAGTGATAGAGAGAGGCAGGGGCAGAAAGAAAAGAGATAAGATGATTTTACAGCAGAAACATCCTCCCACTGATGAAAGTGGCACCCCTCTCCCTGCGGTCCCCGGCCTCTCCTGTCCACCAGCACCTCCCTCCCACCAGAAGCACTTTTACTGACCGTTGTTCTCATTCTCCGCAGATCCCATCACCATTGCCGGGATGCCGAAGACAGAAGCCAGTGCCCAGATGCAAACATTGACCACCTTGGCCTTGTGGGGCGTGCGGATGTCCAGGGCTTTGATGGGGTGGCAGATGGCGATGTAGCGGTCCACGCTCATCATGGTCAGTGTGAAGGTGCTGGTGAACATGTTGTAGTAGTCGATGGAGATGGCGATCTTGCACAGGACGTTGCCAAAGGGCCAGAAGCCCAGGAATGTGTCTGTTCCCTGGAAGGGCAAGGTCATCAGGCACAGGGTGTCAGCCAGAGCGAGGTTAAAGATGTAAATGTTGGTGGCTGTCTTCATCTTGGTGAATCTGAAATGCAGGAATGAGCAATGGTTAGAGATCCAACTGACCGTGATGGGTCAGACCCTGAACTTTACTGAAGCGGATTCTGCTGCTTTCAGAAGGAAATGCTGTATTTTTCTATGTAATGAGATTGGCCACCCTCACCTTTTGACCTCCCTCAGGTTTAACAAACAGTTCAGCCCATCTCCTACAACACCACAAATGGACCCTCCACAATCACCTCCATGGGCAGGAGAATCATTCCCTCAGACCAGTGCCAGTGAGCACCATGAAAGCCTGAGGCTGTCAACTCGGAGAATGTTTCTTGAAAAATTACTTCAATAAGGCCAACTTAGGATTTCACTACCTATGGCTTCATTAGAAGTCTTGGTGAGAGCTTTAGCAAGTAAGCTGATTTGAAAGGTGCAGGGGTAAGTTGATCAGCCTTTTGATATGGGCTCATAGCCAGAGAGTATGGCTGATGTGAGCTGTCAAATCAGAATGGGGAACACGGCCAGCCCTGGCCAGCCAAAACCTGGTGAGGAATTAGGTTTCAATCAGAAATCAAAATATCACAATAGATCTTTCTAAAGAAAGGAGTGAAGTCACAAGTCCAGCTCTACTTCAAAGATTTTTTGTCATTTCAGTATTGCTTTTACCACGTGAATTGACTGCCCAAAGAGTCACCTTGCTCTAATGGCAATCATGTCCTTTTCACACTTGGGAAATGATGCAGAGCCAGCTGTGATCACCTATCCAGGGGGACGTGCAGAGTCTGCAGAAATGGAGGCTCAACAGGGACTCTGTGGCTGAATCTAACATTTCAGCTCCAGGATAGTCCTCTCATGGGCAGAATAAGAGCTTAAATAGGTGTAATTTTAAAACTACAGCTCATCCATCATTTACTCTACTAATGGCCTTAGCAGAAAGGTAGCCAAAAATGGCAGACAATGATGTTATTAACAGAGTGAAAGTTCATTTGAGGGTAGCACTTTTACCCATAAACTGCTGCACTATTTTCAGCCTGATACATGTTAGAATATTACAGGGTCTGATTTGACCTAAAAAGCTCTTTTTGTCAATTTGATTCAGAACAGCAAACCCACAACTGCCCTTCTCAGTGTAGGGCCCTCCCCTGAGGGTCTGAGCTTCTTCAGCTCTTGATAAATGATTTGAATGCTTGGCAGAACATTATCTCTGGCACATTCTGAACCCTGCCAGGACACATGGTGACGTGGCCAGGTTTGCAAGAGAAGCAGACAGGGCAGCCACAATCCAGACTGTAAAGTCTATTTTTTACCTGCCTTAGAGCTCTAAACTGGGCTCATATCACAAGTCTGAAAGCAGCTTCAGAAAGCAAGACCAAATGATCCCACATTTGACCCTGAAAGCCAAGGGAAGCTTTGGAGGTGAGCACAGATGGAAACGTTGTTGGAAATGCTTTGAGATCCCCACACAAGCCTGAGCGAGGCTTTTCCTGACCCAGAAATCAGTTAGAGGTTCTTAGAAAGCCAGCCCAGATAAACTTACATAACCAAAAGTAGTAGAAGAAAAATACCAGTGCCTTTCCTGTTGTGATGGGATGAACGAGCCAAAGCACTTTGCAAATCCAGCACAACCAGGCAGCTGCCAGGGCTTTAAGCTTTGGGATTTCCTAAGGAATTACAACAGGCTCCGGTGCCCTGAACACAGAGGAGCATCTCAGGCTGGGCAAGTGTTCCTTTCTTGTTTGAATTCTTACACTTGGCATTAATGTGGCAAAGCACAGGGGGATGAGGGGGGGTCTGTGAGTGGATTCACCTTCCCCTCTGGGCCAGCAGAGGGGGATTAAAATGAAGAAGTGAAATCACTGTTTTATCAGCTCTCACAAAAATGAGCATTGCCAGCTCAGGCTTTAGGAAATTATTGTCACCTAAGACTGTGCTGGCAGAGGTCTCCTGGGAGTTGCAGTTTCCTCTGAACATCACAAACCTGGCAAGGCTGGCTCAAGCTCCCCAAAGGTCAAGTTTGTTGCAGTCCATCCTTCCAGGAGGACAGGAGCCGGAGGCAATTCATCAACATGCCTCTAACCCTGGCTGCTTTTACTGCCATTATAACTCAAGGGAATAACAATTTTGAGCAATGGTGAGCAAATTTACTGCAAAACAGAAAAATTAATGGTTGTTTCTGTTTGATTTTTTTGTCATTGACCAGTGGGAGAAACAAGCAGCAATGCACCCACCTCCAACCAACACCCATTGGGGGTCAAAGCTGCTCAGGGTGTGCAACATCAGCTCCCTCCCACTCCTCCCAGACACTTCTCAGCATGAATTCAGAGTACAGGTGCAATGGCTCTGCCTGGCCCTGCAAAATCCCTCAATGCACAGGTCCTCTCCTTTGCCTCCCTCCTCATCACCTCCTTGAGCCTCCCTCCAACACAGGACTGCCCCACCACTTACTTCAACACATCTTCCAGTAGAATTTAAAGCTGGTTTTGCGCTCTTGAGGAGAAATTAATTTACACCAAATTAATTACTTTGACACCACTTTCTCTACATGCTGAGAGTCAACAGCCATTGTCCCAAACAACCAATGTTCCCAAACATTTCCAGAATGTTCAGTATACACAAAAATCAATCAATCAATCAATCAATCAAACAATCAGTCAATCACTTCTCTGTGGATTAACCTCTATTTCTTTTCCTCCAGAACTGAGAGTGTTCTTTTCCTTAATCTGCACCAAAAAAAGACAAATTAAACTCTCAGGCTTTAGGAGGCACCTCAGTTTCCTCCCCCATGACACAGCTCTGCTTCAGATAAGCCTGTGTCCATGGAGGACATTAGCTCCCTGCTGGGCACTTTCTTGCACTCTGCCATGGAGGTAATTTCCTAATGGAGCATCTTCCACACGGTGGTTCTCAGCCCTCCATCCAGCTCGCCCTTCGTCACAACAGTAATTGCTTTGCTTTGCTCTCCTGTTCTCTCGGATGCTGAAGCCTGAGAGGAAAAACACCCGGATATCAGCTCAGCACTCATCTTCCCTCTCCTTTTTGGTAAGAGGACCCTCTGGTGAGGGAAACACGCAGTCCGGGAGAGGAGATTAAGGGCAGGAGATTCAGGGTTGGAGATTCAGGGTAGGAGATTCAGGGTAGGTTAGCACATTAAGGGTAGGAGATTCAGGGTGGGAGATTCAGGGTGGGTAGACAAACCCTCTGGGCTTTGAGGACCTGATTCTCACAAGAACAGGTTCTGCCCCTGGCTGAGCCTCAGGGTGAGCTGCAGACCTGTTCTTTTAGCATTTTTCCCTCTGTTCCACCCAGCCACAGCAAGGCTGTGGGGCAGAGACTGGGGCTGAGGACCAGCTGGCTGTAGATGCCAGGGGCAGAGGGACAGAGCAAAGCCTGCAGCCCTGCAGAGCCCTCAGCACTATTTGCAGGAGCTCTCTGCCTCTCAGAGCCTCCTGATTTTGATACGTGTAACTCCAGCTAATTAGGATGCAGACAGTGCTGTTCACCTTGAGCAGCTCCCTCCATCCCCACCTCACACCCTGGCAGCAGTCACAGCCTTTGCCCTGGTCCCAGACATGCACTAGGAAGCAAAACAGAGCAGAAAAGGCTCAAGGAGGATTTTTACTGAGCTGCTCCCACCCTGTGATGGTGGAAATCAGCCCCAGTTCTCTCCTGTCTCTACTCCCAAGGTTATGTGAAGCTGATATTTGATCTGGCATGTTCTGTCATGATTTGTGTCCCCTCAGCCACCCATCCACACCGTGCTCTCTGCTTCCCTGCCGCTCTGGTCACCATTCCAGAGCCCCCTCAGCCTGAAACTTCTGACCAGCTCAAGATGATTTATTCTTAACGGTTCAACAGGCCCTGAAAAAACCCACAGAATTTGAGAAGGACAAATTTAAATTAGTCTGGACTCTGAGGCCAGACACTACAGAAAAGCAGCCACCAACACAGCACCTAAGAGCCTATAAATTACCCAGCAAGGCAGGGACTGACTAGCAGGGGTGAGTTAAGGAATCTGCAGCCGGCCAGGATGAGCACACACTTTGGGACAGATGATTTTCTTGTCCTTGAGTCTCACCTCTGTGTCTGGGGGAGAGCTTTGAAAAGCCAGCCCAGCCCTGCCCTCCAGGTGCTCTCTGGGCACCAGTGTGCATGGTGCTGCCATGCCAAGGGAGGAGGCTCTGTGCCTGCTGCTGCAAACGCCTCAGCAGCTCACCCAGGGGCTCACAGCGATGCTCCCATATCACAGGGATCACAAGGATGCTTGGCCACCAGGAATGGTGCTCTGGTCTGAGGAGGGCATTCATCAGCATCCACCCTGCAGCAGGATGCTCTTACCGCTGCTCATGGGGGTAAGAGCATCTGCCGATCTGCCTCTGCTGGATTGCTCACACCCAGAATGCTTCTGGGAGCTGCCCATTCTCTGCAAAACACTGGCACCCAAGTCCCATGGTACACATCACAGAATTACTGCTGCACATGGGCTACTCCCATTCACCCATCTCACCAGAGCCAGGTGAAACAAAGAGCCCTCCAACACGCACTGGAGCTACAGAACCTGTGTTAGCAGGGGCCAGACATGGCTACTATGAGTCCTGTGGCTGAGCCCAGCTCCCCTGGGCTCATGGGGACCTGGAAATCAGGGAGCTGCAGATCTGACCTCTATCACAGCAGGATCCCCTCCTGCTCACCTCACCATCCTCCCCCGGCTCCACTCACCCTCCAGGGCCAAGAGCCCTTGGTGTGGGTTTCATTTCTCTATAAATTGCAATAATTTGTGTGTATTTTTTTTTCTTTTTCAAGGAAAAACTAAGAGGCAGATCTGGAGTCAACAGAGGTCTCAGATGGCCCCACTCGTGTCCGCTGGGTCCCCACTGAATGAAGCACTCACTTCAATTCAGCTCTGAGACACACAGCTGGTCCAGCTTTCCCTTAGAAAGCTTTCTATTAAGAAATCAGCATCTCTGAAATGTCATAATTAACTTCATTTTCCCTGTCTCATCACAGTCAGCTGCCCTCACCCCTATTCTCAGGGACTGAGGCAGTTTTCAAGCAGAACAACAGCTGGCACAGCATCCCCAGGCAGGCGCACGGTGCAGGCACCTCCCTGGCACATCCTGCCTCCTAAAGCCTCACCTGGAGGCAGCAGATGAAAATGTAGGGGCCTGACAGCCCTAATCTGCCTAAAACATTGTTTAAAATGCTCTGAAAATGTTCTTCCATAGAGAGAGCTGAGCATCCCCAGTATTTTGCCAGGCTCCCCACAGAGAGCTGCCATAGCAAAGAGGAGTGCCCAAGGAATGAGGCAGAGCTCCCCTGGGGTTTGAGTGGAGGAAGGGAGTCCTCCAGAGCCCCACTGCTGAGCATCACATCAGCATCATGGAGCTGGGGATGGCAGAGAATCCCTGGAGTAGAACCTGCATTGTCCCTGCCCTGGCACACGAGGGCTGGCAGGGATTTGGGGCTTCTGTCACACCCCTAAAACAATACCTGTGTCAGCAGTCCCTGCAAGGGCCAACAAAACATCCTCCTTCCCCTTTGCTTTCCTTCCTAAAGACAAAGATCTTGGGTAAGCAGCCTGGCAGACTTTGGTTAATATCTAAGAGGGATCTCAGCAGCCTGGTTCCCCCCACTCTCCCCCAAAGCCTCTGTTCAGCTCCTTGTTTCACGTTCATTAAGAAGCAGAACAGGAAATATATGCAGAAGAGAGCAAACAGCAGAAGGAGGAGGGAGGGGAGGCATCGTCTCTGCTGGCAAGGAGCTCCACGATGAGCCAGCAGAACAAAGCCACAGACGAGGCAGGTTCCCACAATAGGCCCTTTACTGTCCAGGAAATCGTGTTCCTGACAAGAGCCCTTCTCCATCTTACCCAATTAGTGCTGCTCAGCACTGGAAGGGATTGACAGTCACATGATGACTGTCTATAAATTAATCATTCCAAATGTTAAATCACTCCAAATATAATAAAGATGTAAGCTGGGTTCTACAACACAGGGGAAAACATAGAGGAGGCTTTGAATTTGTACTTTTGTGTGAAATACCGGGAGATTTTAAAACTTTTCCCTTGGTGCCGCAAAAAACTCATTCAAGAGGAACAAAAAAATGAGATTTCCTGATGCCTCCAACTTCCTCAAGTGCTGGTATTAGAGTATTTTTATTTATTAGAGTCTTTTTATTTCCCAACTCCCTCAAAACCAGGAAACAACTACTGTCTATAACACTGTTCCATTCTTTTTCTGGAAGGTAATAAACCATTTTCCTATGGGCTGTGTAACATGTTGAAGCCTGGTTATTCTTGCTGAAGAATGGAGAGAAGAAAACCCACTTTGAGGGTGCACCAAACCCAGTGATGGGGTGCAGCACAGAGGGTTTGCTGCTCATTTTCCCATTAACGGAAGAGATTTATTATTAAGAGCCCCAAACCCCTGTGCAACCAACTTCCAACCTACTGAAAACCAGGTGATATTTAAGGCATGAATCTGAGGAGAAAAACCTGTGTTTGAGAAGTTCATCAGCATCCTCCTTGTGCAGCCACTACCTGGCAGCTCTGCAGGAATCTGTGTGCATGGCCAGGGTCAAGAGTTTGAGTCCAATTCATCCTCACACCTGCTCCTGACCTCAACAGACAGGGCAAGGAGAGAAGAATCCTGGGCAGAGACAACCAGAAATTGTTACTCACCAACTCAAGAAGGGTCATTGCCTTGGCTATAACTCAGCGTTGGTCTCTGCTCAGTCCTGAGCTCCCAGGGGACACGGATGGGGAACAGCAGCTTCTGCACATGCTCTAGCTCAGTTATAACCTCCCCAGCACACACTTTTCAAGGGGACTCTCCAGGCTCACATTTTTTGGAAAAAACAGAGGTGAACCCCAAAAAAAAGAGTCCCCAAATAATAAAAACTTATGTTGCTTTATACGCACACACACACACAAACAAGCACACATATATACAGGGGTTTCTGAATACAGGGAAATAGAGAAATGGAAAAGCCTGAGGGAGACTGGAGGTGACACCTGTCTTCAGTTTTCAATTGCTTAAAAACCATAAAACCAGAGGGGACACAAAAAGAGGGTTAAATTCCAGGGGAAATTCCAGTGCTAAATCCCACTTTCTTTTCCTGAGTTCTGTTTATCCAGCTTGAAGGTATCAAAGTCAAAAAGGTGTGGAGAAGAAGTCAGCATTTTCCACGCACAGCTATGGCCCAGGCCCACCCTGCCCAGGCCACCAGTTTGGGACATTCTGGTGATCCTCCATTCCCAGCCCTGGGCAGGGGCCAGCAGGATCCTGCTGTTCCCATCCCACCAGACCTTTGCAGACAGGGAGACTTCTGCCCAGGCTTCCCCTCACACACATTAAGGATCATGCACAAGGTAAGGATGCCCTTCCTCTGTTGCACACGGGCTGGCATTCCCATGCATCCTCATCATCATCATCGTCACCATCATCAAAGGACTTGCAGCTCCCAGAGCCTCACTACTCACACTTACACACACACGCAAACTACTCCAGCGATTGCTACTACACTGAGCAGGAACAGGAGCTCTCCAGATGTGGCACCTGTGCACTGCAAACCTCTCTGCAGCTGCAGACTCCCTGGGGCTAATGGGATTCCCTCTCTGTGACATAAACTCCTGAGCTGAAAGAGCACAGACAGGCAGCCTGATGAACAGACACATCACTTTGCCCTTGGAGCAGAGATTTAACCACCCTCCACCGACCTCTGACACCAAGGATCTAATTTTGCAGCATCTCCCCCAGCCAAGTTGTATTTATTCAGGGAAAAGATGCTTTGGAAGCAGTTGGACTCCTGGCAGGAACAAGACAATCTCATCAGTGTCTGAATACCTGCTAAATACTTTCATTTTCTGTTGGAGGATTCAGCCTGTCTTTTCTGTGCTGGCAGGGTCCACCTGCACCAGGAATCTGCTCCAAGATGCTGATAAAATGGAAGCTCCCTCTTTAACATGCAGGGCGTAGGGATCAGAAGGGGAACGCTGGGGGTTAACATAATCACAGCCCTAAGAGCTGCACAAACTTATTCTGTACTTACAGAGCGAACAATGTTTCTCATTCCCAGAAACAGAAGGGTTTGAACCACGGCAGAAGCAGACAGGGACACTCAAAATGCCAACAGTGTGCAGGGAGGAAGGAGTGGTGCCTATTTTGTGCTCTGTCCTCTGCAAAAGTCCCCCCCAATCTCCTGACTTCAGCACAAGGCAGAGAAGTTTCCCTCAACTCTGCGAAGTATTTAAGTCTGCAGACTCCAGAGGGTTGGAAGACTTACATTTGTGATTTTTCCCTTGTAAAAGTAAAAAGGAAGCTTCCCAGCAGGCTCTTTCCTTTGCAACAAGGTTCAGCTTTGGAAAGAGCCAGCTCGCAGATGGAGCAGCACCTGCAAACACAGCTGGGGTGCCGGACACAGCCCAGGAAGGAGAGGTCCCACTAAGGAGCCAGCACACCCTGGCAGTGCCATGCTCCCAGCACATTGCCCTCCCCAGGGACATCCAGCTCCC
>VZRL01003091.1:1529664-1614955 GCA_013397895.1 Origma solitaria
AAAAAAAAAGAAAGCCCCATTTTTTTGGAGCAGATCTGCTCGCTCTGTTCCATTCTCTGGGTTAAACTTTAGGAGGCACCAGAGGGCAGCTGAAAACTGGCAGAAACCTTCACCATAGCCTGGGAAGGGGAAAAAAAAACCAAAACAATAAAACAAATGTCACATCGTTACCTCTAAAGCACGTCTCCAACCCCCAGGGAAGCACCTGCCTGCTTTACCCGCAGCAGGGATTGAGGGAGGGAAGATGTGCCCCACTCTCAGCTTTCCCTGGAGCCTCCCTGCGTGTCCTACCTGACGATCACATACATGACGGAGCAGTTGCCCACCAGCCCCACAATGCACACGATGGAGTAGACGACCACGATGGTGATCTTGATGCTGAGTGGCAGGAAACTGTCCCCTGTGCTGTTGTTGAACCAGTTGCTGGGCAGAAAGCTCAGGTTGAGCATGGAGGAGTCATTCAGCAGCTTCCTCAGGTCGGGGTCTTCAAAAATGTGGGCAGGGAAGAGCGGATCCATCCTGAAGCAGCAGCCTGCGCCAGGGACCTGGGGCGGCAAGAGACAGCTTTAAAATCTGCTGATCAGAGGGGTGGCACGGGACTGTAGGGAGGCAAGAGCATGAGAAAAGCTGTGGAAGGGTGATTTATTACCAGGGAGAAGGATGAATTACTGCCAAGAACACAGCCCCCCTCCCCAGGAGCACTGTAATGGGATGCAGCCCCGAGAGCCTGGCGCATCCCGAGCACACAGCATCACGCAGATCCCCGCACGGCCGGCGCAGGGCCGTGGGGGCTGCGCAGCCATCCCTCCTCCCGGGGGCTGATGTTCCACCTGCATCCCCCATCCCTGCGGCTCGGGGGGTCCCCTGTGCCCCCGGACCTTCCACTGACCCCCGAAACCCCGAGAGCCACCGCGGCTCCGGCACGACCCCGCCGGTCCATATCACGATAAAACAGCAGGAAAAGCCCGAAGTTGGCAATAAAGCCCAGCCGGTGGCTTACCTGCGGCAGGTCCCCTCTAGCGCAGCTCCGGAGCAGACTCCGCTCCCCGCGGCCACATCCAGCGCCCCCGGGCCGGGGGATGGGGGGACACGGGACAAAGCCGGGGCACCGCAGGTGGAGGAGGGGAAAGGGCTGCTCTCGCAGGCAGGGATGCTGCCAGCGCAGGGGGCTGCACCCCGGAGCCCACGTTTTTAAGGAAAAGGGAGGGATGAGGGAGAGGGAGGGAGGGAGGACGGAGGGCGGCTGGGCAGAGCCAGGCTGCCGGGCTGCTCCCACTGCGTAAGAGAAAAGCAGGAGGGCGAAGGAGGAAAAGAAGGGGGGGAAATGATAAATAACCAAACGCAGCAAAGGGAAGGCGAGCCCACACCTGCGAGACACGGGCAGCGTCCTCCCCCCGCCCCGGGGGAGCTGCGGTGGCCTCTCCGTCCCACCCCCGGCGCGGCGAGGGGACACCGGCACCCCCCAGCCTCCCCAAACCCACCCTGCCGCAGCCCCCGACCCGCAGCCTACCTGGGGTGGGCTCCCAGCAGGAGACGCTGGGAGGAAGGGAAGAATCGGGAAAGGCTAGTGGGGAGAGCGGGATTCGGGAAGCAGATTCCTTCCTCCTCTGCAATTGTGCAACCTGAGCGCTGCTCTAGCGCAGGAGCAGCGGAATGGGGAATCTGACCTAGAAACTGGCAAAAAAAATACAGGGGGGAATGAGAACTACGGGGAGAAAATTGTTATTGTTTAGTATTGTTCCAGCAGCATTAAGTAAAGGTCGTTTTGGTAACCCAAACCATCCTGCATGTCGCATCGGAGTGAGAGTAACCGCTATTTCAGAAGCTGCAGTGGTAAATTCCTCACCTCAAGGTGGGGTGATCCACACAGCCCCACAGGTGCCTGCAGCTCCCAGCCTGGCTGTGGGACATTGTCCCTCACAGACTCAGTGCCCAGAAGCCGCAGAGCACCCCAGGAAGGCCACCCCCCAAACAGGGTGCCCAAAGGACTTTGGGGTTCACCCCCAGTTTGATCCCAGGTCAGAGGTGGATTGACTGCTGAGAACCAGAGCCCCCTGGTCTGGTGCCTCTGGCCATGTGCAGAATTTCCCCAAAGAAGCCATTTCCCAGCAGTCTGGGGGAATTTCTCAGTGCTGGGGACACAAGCAGAGACACACAGCAGGTCAGACCCAATGCAGGGCACACTTGCCCAGGAGGTGGAGAAAACGAACAAAAGCTCTTGGACAGCAAATGTCTTTTCCCAAGCACACAGCCAGCCCAACACAGAGCTCCTGGGGCCCAGCAGGCGGCCAGGGCTACCCCTTTGTGCTCCAGTTCTCCTTTAATGGATGTTTGGGAATATTTAGAACAAAAGCTGCACCTTCTTCACCGGGAACACAATGCTAAGGTATGGTGCTGCATGGCAATTTTCCTGAAAGCTGCAATAAGAGATCTTATCTTTAACAGGGGAAAAGGGACAAGGGAAAAAGGCATGACCCAGAGATCCAGCCCTCCTGTGGAAAAGAGCAGTCTCACTGCTTCAAACAGTGGGGTTTTGTCAGTCCATTAATGAGAGTGTGAAATAAATATTAGACCAGACATTACCTTAATTGTTAGTGGATTGATTTCCAAAGGCTGAAGGAAGGACAGCAATAAATCAGTACTCCCAGCTGGACAGCCCAGGAGCTGACGGGAAGAGTGTTTGCAAATTCAGGTCTGCTCCTCTCTGCTGGCTCCCACCCCAATAAATGCTCTCAGCCCTTCCCACACTCCCTTTATGTCAATGCAGTGCAGCAAATACAGCAGGTTCACTTATTTATCTTGCGGTTTTCTTTTTGGCCTGAGAGCTGTGTTTCAGCAAGGCTGCTGGAAAAGGAATCAGGATTGCATTTTGAACTACTGACAGCCAAGAGATGTGTCTTGGACAAACAACCTTCCAAAAATTCCGCTCATCCATCCCTCTAGTTTTTCCTCAGTGTTCATCCCTGCCCTCTTTGCATGAGGAAAAAAAGCCTAGGATTTTCATGCTGCACCTTTAGTCCCAATCCTGCTACTTCACATGATTTCACCCCAAGTATAATTTAATAATCATGAGATCTGTCCTTCCAGAACATCTCATTGTATCTTAACACCTGCTCCTCTCAGGATCCCTGGGATGAGAGGAAGACAATCATCTCAAGACCAGGATTGCCAGATTTCTTGCTCATCAGAAGTCCCCTGTCCATTGGGGTCTACGCACCAAGGCTGAGACAGAAGACCACCTATATTTTACCTGTATTACCCAAAAAGGACATCTCCCAATCTATTTCTTCAAAACACAGCTCTTCAGCTTGAAGATTTCTCTGCAGACAGCAAGGTAACCAATCCAATAAAGGAACAAAACAAAAATGCCATCCTTCTTCCAGGTGATGCCCAGAGAGCCTTTGTGGACACAGAGGATCACACACCATTAGGAGATGCTGAATTTACAACAGAGTCCAGAGCAGCAACATGCAAGTGAAAACACCTTTCTTTCACTAGATCAGATGGTTCCAAGCCCCATCCAACCTGGCCTTGAACGCTTCCAGGGATGGGGCAGCCATGCATATCTTTACAATTTCTACCTCCAAACTCCTAGAGCATCAGTACAGTCTGCATCAGGTTTGGATGAAAAATCCTTAATTATTTCAAGATAATCCAGTTCAAGTGCCAATGATTGCATCTTCTGCTATTTCAACAAGTTTAACTTTACAGACGTTGTTTCTAAATGTGGAGAATTTTTGCTGATTCTGCAGAAAACAGCCCTCAGCCACCTGCATCTCATAATAGCAACAGCCCACAGGGATTTTATTTTTTTGCCTTTCCTTTCAGGAGGTGAAGGTGTCTGCATGTCAGAGCTGTTTTGCCACCTTTAGCACGGTTTGTCAATCTGTTTAATCAAGGTCATCATGAGCAGAGAATTAATTTTGCAAGATGTGAAATCATTTTTTCATGCAGGGAACAAGCACCTGGGCTGGAGAGGAGCAGGAGAAAGGCTGAGGGGCTGTGGAGTGTGTTGGAAAGCAAAGGTTCAAAAAGGCAGCTGTCACTCCTGGGATGATGGGCATCTGTTTAATGAGTTGCCAAAGGGTAATTAGCTAAATTTGTACTGCAACCACTGGTAATGGGTGAAATTTGCTCTTAGGACATTAGTGATGACAAAAATTTAGCAATGATGTATCCCTTCCTAAGGCCAGGGGGTTAGAACTAGATGATCTTCAACAGATCTGTGGTGAACAGTTAGAGCATCCGGGAAACAGGGGAAAAAAATAAAAATACATAAAAATATGAAAACATTTTTTCTTGAGCCCCAAAACCCACTTTCTCAGAGACACCTCTACAAGGAGATTCAACAGTACTTCATTGAGACAGTGGTGACAAATTCTGTTCTTTGCATGATGCTATAAATCACATAGCAGCACAAGACAAGAGAGATTCCACAAGTGGATTATCTGCCCTCCATGGCCAGCAGACTCATTCAAAGAATGAGAAATAACATCTATTAAGAAAGGGACATTGGCTTCTTCAATATTTGCAGTAATACATATTCATTGTTGCTTTTGTACTTCCTCAGTCAGACTCATTTTAGAGATGGCAGAAACCTCTGCAGACTCTTTTCTGCACTGCTGAGCATCAGAACAAAAAGAAAAACAGAAAAACTGTTCCCAAGGAGTGAAGAGAGGCCTGGGAACAAACACAGTGTGGGAAAAGGAATCCTGCTGACTGCAGCTTGTGTTGGGATGTTACCTAAATCCCAGAGCCAGCAAGGGGAATGGGGTCAGTAGGATGTCACAGGCAGTGTCCTACCTTGTTCAAAGTCCCCATTTCCCTTCCATGAGCATTGAACTTCTCAGGAAGAGCAGATCTGGGACAAGATCTCCAGATGCAAATGGCAGAGTGATGGTCCAGCCCATATCAGAGGTGACTGACCCCAGTACA
Organism: Origma solitaria; assembly: GCA_013397895.1. Taxonomy (NCBI): domain Eukaryota; kingdom Metazoa; phylum Chordata; class Aves; order Passeriformes; family Acanthizidae; genus Origma; species Origma solitaria. The sequence continues at coordinate 1,534,600 of VZRL01003091.1, forward strand.
CCCCATAGGCTCTCAAACCAGTCACGAACACAAGCTCAGATATTTGCACACAGATTTTAGCTCCAGCCCAGCAGAGAAAGGCAGCTGAGCTCATCCATCCCCATAAGCCTGAAGGACAGCTTCACCTGCCCAATCTCAACACTTCTGTACCCTGAAACCTACCTTGATGCTGGCTGGGGACCTCCCTGCCAGTTTCTGAGGCTGCAAGGAACTGATTCATAGGAACAGGCATATTATACAATAAAACAATTTCCTGAAGGACCAGCTGATTCCCAGGGCCACCAGGCTAACAAAGCTGGAGTCAATGGATTTCTCTTTCTAAATCAGCAGGACAGCAGAACAAGTGTAATTCATGCCCAGTTCAAGCACAAATACAGAGGAAATCTCTCCATTTCTCTTCTACCCTGCTACAAGGTCCATGGAAAGGAGAATAACCAGGATTAGTGCCACAGCCACCTGCATTTTGAACACTGTGTGTGCTGCTGGGCCTGACCCTCATTACTTACAAATAATTAGAGCAGATCTTGCTTTAACCAAAAATTCATTTAGAGCAAAATCCCCCAAGCTCTAACAGGAGAAAGAGCACACAATGCTACCCACTTCACTGATATTTTATTGTTTGCCATCACTATTTGCAATTTTCAAGGGACTGATCATTTCAGGTGACTGCAGATGAGGCCATTAATCTTCACTGCAACTGTCTTTCCCCTCTTTGCATCTCAAGCTCATGAACCTTAAAGCGAGCAAGTCCCTCTGCTCTTACAAGAGAGAAGCCTCTCCTTTCCCCCATTATCTCTTGCCCAGGACACTGATTTTTTTACCATTCTGGGAATGGGCACCCATCATCCAAGGCTCACTGTTTGGGTGTCCCAGGTGCTGAGAGAGGGAGTGTCTCTGATTTAGAGAAAGGAAATGGTGGTCACAGGATTTACACAGGTACTCGGTAAGAAGCAGCAGCAGATGACGAATTTAGATTCTCTGAGCACCATCCCAGCATTTTAACCTCCTTCCCCTTAGGGAGGAAAACATCTCAGTGCTCAGCTGGTGATTTTCACAGGAGCCTTTCAAAGTAAAGATCTGCTTATCACCTTTGTGCTGCACTCCTTTTACATGGCCAACAGCTTGGAGAGCAACAAAATCACTGCAAAAAAAAAAAAAAGTCTGACACCAAGATACCCAGAACCATTTGCTGTTTGCTTCCCCCTGAACTTGCTCTCCCCAAAGAGATGTCACTCAGGATCTCACTGTTGTGTGGATCAATAGCAGCTGATGCCTGAGAAACCACCCCAAAGCAAAGATGTTTTCACAGCTTTAACCCACCCGAACTCAGCCTCAGAAGCCTTCCCTCATTCGATTTTCCAGCAAGAGGAAACAATAGATGTTTACAGAAAATTTCAAGCAACTGGAGAGGGAAATGTATTCTCATCAGTTTTTCAAAGGCTTGGCTACCTGCCTTGAAAAGGCTCCGATATCTGCCTTGAAAAGGCTCCAGCCTTTACCAAATCTATAACTGGGGAAAACCACCAGTTAGGTAGAGGAGATGTATGTAAATAATATGCACCAAGCAGCAGATATGTGCTGTCTCCTCACATATGCTATTTACGTGGCTGTCATGCTCTGGAGATGTCACACCAAGAGCCGTGGCAGCAGAGCCGCACACACACTCCAGATCCCCATCATCTTCTGTGGGATTGAGAGTCAACAGCCCTGCTGGGAAAAGCTGGCTCCAGAAAACCTGTGCTGAGTCACAGGAGCCAAAAAACTGGGCCCGAAGGTTTGACGGGATTAAAAAAACACTTGTAAATGTGTGTCACAGATGTCAGTGGCTGCACCCGACCATGCCTGCCCACAGGACCACAAGCGCTGGTGGCCATGAGAAGGAGTATCCAGTACCCTGGGCTGCTCAGAACTCGCTCCCAGCTGGGGAAATTGCACCATTCTCCTACAAAAATTACATTTAACCTCCATCAACAGCCTCTCCATCCTTGCCTCGAGCTAAAGCTTTGCCTAAGAAGCTGCTTCATCCCACAGTCTGATCCATTTCCACGTATTCCTCACCCTCCACACCATCAAACCCCTTTCCCTGGCTCCACACAGCCCTTCTATCCCCCACCCACNNNTGGGCCCCTCCAGCCTCAGCAAAGCCTGTGGCATAAATGCTGCAGTGGCAGCTTGGAACTGGTAGAGCCTTTCAGCCCCAGTTCAGGAAAGCCACCGATGCTGAGACAGAGTGTTTGTGATTGAGCCAGGCTTTTGAATGTGAAAAACTGTGTGAAAAGACTCTGAGCCACACATATCCCATTACAATTTTTCTCATCTGGATGTGAAAAATTGTGTGAAAGCTCTTTAGGAAATAGATACCCTACCACAACTTTCACTCTCTCAGAAACACCAAGGGAACACATTTGGGGCTGTTATTGAAGTGTTTTCCAAGCAGGAGGCACAAAGCAGGGCGCAGCTGCACTTTGGCACCTCATCCTCCTTCAGACACAGAAATACTCCTCCAAGCCTGACCCCAGCTCTGTCCCAGTTTTTGAACCTCTCATTACTTCCCTCAAACTTCCCTCAAGATCATTTTGCTTCATGCCTTCTGCTTCTTCCAGGCTCGCACCCTCCATCCCCTGGCTGAGGCTGTGTTCGTCTCCGGAGCAGCGCGAGCTCGGTGCTGGAGACAGGACAGGATCTGCCAGTCACACTCATCACACAAACAGGGACTGACTTTTTACAGCATGTTCCTCCTGCAGGCACCCAGAGAGTGCTGCAGACTCATTTGTGAGATGGATGGAGGGGGAGAGACACCCGGAGCCTGGGGTTACAGAAGGGACATCCCAGAGAGGTGGGAATGCCTCAGCCTTGCAGAGTGCTGCTCTGTGCCAGAGGAGCTGCAGCTGTGAGGGAGATCCAGATTGGGGACAGCATCATCTGGGCCCCCAGAGGGAGTGGGGCCAGCCACCCCTGATGGCTTTCCAGCCCATCCCCACCAGCACCGCCACGCGGATCCACAGCCCCTTCCCACTGATCACATCCCAGCTCAGTTCACATCACAACCTCTCACAGCACTTCATTTGCTCTGCTCCAAGCAGTCCATCTCCAATAAAAACCAGAGCAGATTTCCCCTGGAAAGCATCCCAGATTGCTGAGGAATTCTGATGGCATCCACAAGTGCTACAGCTTCCTGAGCCCATGGATGTGCCCGGGGAAAGCGGTGCTCGGACCTCAGCACAGCTAGGACGCATAAAACTGGGAAGTTACATTTACTTTTGTGAAATCTTACTGTTAATTTAGGTTGAGTTTGGTTTTTGCTGGGTTTTTTTCCCACTAGAAGTGTCTCAGATTCAAACCAGCAATTAAGGGATGCTTTATTACACATGCAAAGTAGGACAGGAAACCTATTCCTTCCCCAGGCCTCATTTTGACATATGAGCACCAAATCTTCATATTTTGGAGTGAGAAAGTAGTGACAGAGCTGCCTTGGAGGATGCAGAAACAGCCTTAGACATCTAACTCCTTCAGGATTTCACTGAATTAATTTCTGAGGAAACTTTGGGATACCACTATCACGTGTCTCTACTTTTTATTATTACTATATGTGCTGAAGGCTTCCAGTTACCTTCCTGAGGTGTGAATGAAACTTTCTATTTCAAGCATACTAAAAATCTGCAGAGGTCAGAAAAAATCCTGGGAACAACTTTTCCTCCCTGTCCTGACCCCCTCAGTCTCATGACCTCCTGATCAGGCAACACGTGCTGTTCCAGAAAGAAGTTTCTACAAGTTCTTCCCAAGGTTTTCCCATGGCTGAGGTTTGGTGCAGATGGATTATGTCCCCATTCTGCACTGAGGGTCAATCCAGGTGAGAAACCAGACTCAAGAGCAAAAAGAAAAAAACAACAAAAGCCTCTCCTGGAGTTTTTAAACACTCTGTCCTTGAAATAAGAGTTTTAAAAGTACAGAAATTATAAACCTCACTTGAGATCTTATCTGTGTATGAGGTCACCCTACAAGTGGAGCATCATCTCATGCTACCCATTGGTCTCAAGAACATCTGAATGAAGGCTGAGGGAAAGGAAGAGGAAGGGAAATGGCATTTTTAATAATGCTGAGGAGCAATTATACTTTTGAAGGTTTACATTTGTGCTTTCCTGCAGGCTTTGATCTTTCAGACAAGGTGAATTAGATTTTGCAATATGCTTGGAGTTGCTTCTACTAACTTTGAAGTAGATATTAAAGCAGTTTAGGGCCACAGTCACCAAGGGCGGTTGGTAAATTTTGCCCAAGGATGCCTTTTATTGTCTCTCATTGTGAACCTCAGAATACGACAGTAAAATTTAATGATTTAACAAGCTGCTTTATGACTGCCCTCTCTGCCCTTGTTTTCTTCACTGAAGCTTTCAGCTTGTGAGCCATTCCAGACAAGCACCTGTGCATCCCACTACAAATCCCAAAGCAAAATGGGCTGGTTGACACCTTCTGCCCTGCACCTCCCCAGCTCTTCCACGAGTTTGCAAATTCCCATTGGAACCAGCAGGTGATGCTGAAGCAGAAAACACGGAGCTCGTTCTGCCTTCTATTAGGCTTTTATTTTCCTCCCATAAAATTCTCAAGTGAGAAAAATCCTGTGATCCTGGTGGGGTATTTAGGAACATAAGATAGAAATGCTGGCATGCAGCATATGGCTTTGTTCTCACTGTGCTCTTCAATCCCAGGGAATCCACGTTGGGCTTTTCCTCATCTAGGACAGAGCGAGGACACCTGAACTCATAGGAGCTCCTCTCCAGTGGAAGGTTAGTGGGGTCTGAGATCTCCTTGAGTGGATCTTCCCATAGCACTTGCAAAGCCCCAAAGCTGCTCTCCACTGCCCTCGCTGTGACATTCCCAGCCTGTGACATTCCCAGTCCGTGGCAGACACCACATGTTCCCCTGCACGTCTGCAGGTGTTGGAGTGAACGCTGTGGGAAGCAGCTGCACTGGGAGAGGAGACTCACGCTCAGCATCTTGCTGACTCCTTGTGTGCTCCTCTGCACACGTGGGAGGTGACCTTGTCCAGAGCAAGGAGATGGCTTTTCCTTTTCCAAGGACCCCGTGCATCATCAGCAGGTTGTTGGAGTCACACTGATCTGAAAGTCTCCCTGAAAAAGCGTCCTGATGGTCTTCCCTTGAAGCTGGAACATTGCAAGGGTTAGCAGTGCCACAGATGTGTCTCTCTGGGCTGGTTTTTGCTTTTAGTCCTTGACTTAATTCTGCATTTTAATGTTTTGGCTGAGACATCTGCCTGTGGGAGAGATGGCATTTATTAGATAAAAAGGAGAAGGAGAAATGGGGATGTCATCAGTAAATACCAGCGGAACAGAATCCCGTTGTGGTGCCAGTGTTCCCTGAGAGATATAAATTCTCCTCCAGCCTTCTCCAGCTCCAGTAGGGCAGGAGGGCACCGGATGCCTGCACCAGCCCCTGCTCACCTCCCCTCTCCCCCAGCCGTGGCACACAGAGGGTCAGTCCCAGCCCCACCAGATGTGCAGCCGTCATTCATCTGCTCCATTTCCACAACAGCTGATGCTTCTCCGCTGCCACCGAGGGCAGGGACAGCCCAGCCTGGGCAGTGGCACCCTCACTCTGCAAACATTCACTCCTAATCGGGGCAGGACCCATCACAACGCCCTACTCATCATCACCTTCTGTCACTGTCATCTCTGTGATGTGCAAAGCAGGATCACATGGACTTTTGCCATCTGGGCTTTGTCTGCTGATGTAGCCCCAGGAGGGATAACTTTTTCATTCCCTGACCATTCCTTGGCTTTTCCCTTAACTGGCAGCTCTAATGTGTGATATGTGCTAATTTTGTTCAGACAAAATCTAAAAATCAAATTAGTAGCTTTACCAGAAACATTAAACTGTGGAGAAGAGACACTTGATAGGCAGTCTCCACTCCAGGGGATGGGAAATGCAAAAGATCTTCCTGACAGGCACTGACAAGTGCAAGTCTTGCCAAATTTTCAGGGGAAAACAGTAATCCTCAATATGTCAAGGGGAGAGTTTGATACCTTCAGTCCTTCCCCACTCACCACAGGGACCAGGACCCAAACATCCTGCTTGGATGATTTGACCTGCTGAAAAAGACTCCTGAGGAGGCCACAGAGATGCTCAGAGTGCAGGAGCCCCTCTGCTCTGGAGACAGGCTGAGAGCTGGGAATGCTCACCAGGAGAGGAGAAGGATCCAGGGACAACTCAGAGCCTCTTCCAGTGCCTGAAGGGGCTCCAGGAGAGCTGGAGAGGGACTTTGGCCAAGGGCGTGGAGTGACAGGACAAGGGGCAATGTCTTCCCACTGCCAGGGGGCCAGGGTTAGATTGGATATTGGGAAGAAATTCTTCCCCGTGAGGGTGGGGAGGCCCTGGCACAGGTTTTGCCTGCACAAATCCTTTACATCTTTTCTAAGGAACTTCACCGCTGTACCTAGGTGCCTTCCGCGCAAAACTGCAGTAAACCCTGGTGGTTTGGGGGTCTGTAGGAGGCATTTATTTCCAGGATGGAAATGCACTAGGCTTAAAAGGTTTGCTTGATGAATATTTTTGCAAAAAACCTTTTAGTTTCTCTTCCTTTCCTTTCCCAGAGGATTTGGTTCAGTTGATGTGCACTGATTTCCCTGAAGGCACACACAGCACAAGGATCCAAACAGAACAAAGATCACAAGTTCAGGGAAAACTTTCATATCCCTTTTTCATTCCCAGCTCAGTCCTGGATTAATTTCATCCAAATTTTCAGGCAGTTTCAGTTAATTTTGTACAGCAGTTTTCCCAGAAAGAAGAGATGCCACTAACATTTTCTTGAAAGCTCCAGCTGAAGTAAGAGCCAAACCCTGGGCAAGAGACATGGTGACCTTGATGGAAAATCAACAGAAGAAATGTGAAACAGAAACACTCGGAGTCCTCCACGACATCGTCCCATGACATCAGGCACCTCAGCTGCAGGAAATGTCACCTGGCAACCAGATGATATGGATGAAAAGTTCTAGGAAAAGGGAAGAAAGAAAGAAAGAAAAAGGATTTGCTTTTATTCTAAGAAACAGCAGGTGCAGCTACCATCCTCAAGGAGAAAATTGAAAAGTCATTTCCTGGTTACCCAGGGGCTGTTGAATTTTTTGTTCCTTAACAAGGAGAGATGGAAAAACCTAATGAAGGAGGAGGATGAAGCACGTGCAGCCCTCTGATGCTGAAGGAAAGTGCTGCTCCTTCAGCCCCAGGGACATGGGGCTGGCAGCTGCCTGCACTCGGGGCACATCTCTGCCCATGCCATGGAAAAGGGCTCAGGGGAGGACTCCAAATCCAGAAGAGCTGAAAATGTTTGTGGTGGTGTCAGGATAGGGCAGTGAATTCGTGCTGCCATAAATGTGAGCCCTGCTGGCGCTGCCATGAGCACCCACAGCAGTTAATTCCAGCTTCTTCCCCTTGCCAGACTGCCCACCTTCTCCAAACCTTTGGGCAGGAGCGTTCCCCCACTCCCTCTGTGCAGGTCTGCCAGCACCATCCTCTTCCTCCCATCCCAAGAAGGACACAGGGACCTTGTCCATCCCCAGAAATCCCTTCGCCACTGCTGAGCCTACACAGCGGGTGCATTAAAGCACCAGCCAGATCTCTGCTTCATCACAGCCCTAGATAATGGAATATGTTTTAAAACCATGGAAAAGCCTTTAGGAAGCCGTCAATAACCCCACTGGTGGCTCTGGCCCCATCCCTGAGCTCTGGCTCGCTCTCCTGGGATCCCACTTGCACTTGGAGAGGAGCAGAGCTGTTGCACTGATTTACCTGGGGCTCCACCAAGGGATTCAGACAGGGATGAAGGTTTGTTTCCAAGATCCTTTCTCCTGGGATCCCATGTTACTCTGGCCCTGCTGAGGTACATGTCTGAGTTTTCCCAGCGCAGCTGAGCAATGACTGCTCCCACTCCATTTGTCATCCATCCCCTCAAGGGCACCATGCACCAGGAATTTGCTCCATGGCTTTTTCCCTGGGTAACTCCTGGTTTTGTCTTTTCTGTGTAAAGTGAATCCTGCCCAGATGTGGATCACAGACTGGCATTCCCCTCCCCAAATTCCTGTCTCTCAGCAAGACCAGCGCACATGTCTCAAGGTTGCTTTCAGATCATGAATTTATGTGGCTTTGGGCTGAATACTTAAAAGAGTTGTTTGGTGATTTCATCCTTAGATGTTGAGATGCAGCTGCATAAATACAGTTCCTAAATTTTCTCCTTTTTTTAATGTGAAAACATTAATGTCTGAGGACAGCTGCTGTCCAAGGACTGACCCATTTTGAGAGTACAGCTGTATTTTTCTGGCCCATCTTCTTTTCGCTTCCTTGTGCAGTATTTGTTTCCTGAGAGAAAAAAACAGATCAATTTTCCTCCATTATGTTCACTGCACATTTTTAGAGATTCCTTATAAAATTCACTCTACTGTTCCACCCTGTTTATCTGAAAGGTTGCAGGAACTTGAAGCATCATTAGATCCTTGACAGGAATTATTTCTGCCTACAATTTACCATCCCTGCTTGGAGAAAAGCCTCAAATCAAAGGCAGACAAACTGCCCTGGAGCTCATTAGCTGTGTGAGGCTTTGCCCTCTGTGCAGATCACATCAACAGCTCACCCAGGGCTTCCCAAGCTTCCTGATGTTTCTGTGGAAGAAACCCCAAACAGGACTTTGCTTCCCACATTATGCTCCCAGGTCATAATTCCCAGCTCATCTGCAGCAGCGTTTTTCAACACCAAAACCCTAGTGGAAAAAATCCTTCACGTCCTAATATGTGTTTACTCCACGTTGTACATAAAAGCTTCCCAGACCTGATGGGATAAGAGCATGTGCAATAGCACTGATGGAAATAATGGCTCCTATTTGGCCCCTGGCTCCTCATACTCTCCCACTCCTCACCCTTTAATTGCAAGCTTTGAGGCACATCCTGATGTTCAGTTTGTGCCTCTGGAGCATCTGCCATGGCCTGGGAATTGGCTTCTGGATGCTGCTGCTGAAAGAAGTGCTGGGAGCTGCGTCCTCACTTTGGTTGCAACCATCACTTCACTCCTCCAATGCCAAAAATGAGGGGGAAGAGCTTGGAAGCACAACCATTTATAATATTTTCCACTTGGCCAGAGAAATGCACTAAAACAAGTTTCCTTTTACTTTGTAATATGTTCTTAAGAGAGAGCACTCAGGCATTAAAAACATAGGCAACCATGGACTAAAATATCTCTTGTTTGTCCTCCTGGAAGAGGTGACCTTAAAACATTTGTGCATCCATTCACCCTTAATATCACAGGGCCACTGCAAAAACAGCTTTTAACCTGAAATCACATCTTGCATGTGAAACCAGGGGGAAGATAAGCCAAATGAAAATTTTGTGTAAGCCTAAAACTGTCTTTCACCTGACAAATTAAACAAAAACCTTGGAGGTCCACAGAAATGTCACAAGCATTTGCTGGCACACCCAGAGGGGTCAAAGCCTTCATCCCAGGCCTGGTGGCACCTCATGTCACCTTCCTCCCTATATCTTTCTCTCCCCATCTCTACACTTTGGATCCCTCTTGGGACAGTAAAAAAAAAAATCCAGACTGACCCTGTGGCACCTGGGTGTTTGTAGCAGGGTTGAGTCGAATGCTGAGAATTTTTCCAAGTGCTTTCTTGGATGGAGTACAGCCACCTGGGTAGAATCTACCATAATTTTAAAATAATCTTTTTTCATTTAAAAATGTTCTTTTGGATTGCATCCTCACCCATAATTATTACCTTGCAATAATAACAAAAAAAAGGCTTAATTCTGTAACAAATAGCACAGCAAGAGGTTTTGTGTCCTGAAAAGGTCAGTGCTGGAGCTGATGGAGGCTGAGCCCTCATCAGAGCCAGTTCCCCAGCAAGGCTCCCACCACGGGGCAAGGATCTCCCATCCCTGTGGCTCCCTGCTCCCACCACTGTTTCTCTGTGCCCCCTCGGGTGGTTTAATCCAAATTCCATGTGAAACGATGTCAAACACTTTGCAAAACCACAGGAATATTAGAGCTACCTAATAACCATGACTAAGCTAATGAATTCAGCCGTCTAAAGATCTGTGTTTCATAAATCCATTAGTTTTATCCCTAGCCTTTAATTCCTCCTCATTTGAATTCCCTTTCACCTGTACCATTATTTTGTCCAGGATTACTGCCTTGTAGTTATCTGGGACATAATGACAGCCTTTTGAAATTATAAACTAGCTCTTCTCCAACTTTTCTGGTGTTGATTAAAAATGAACATCTGCAGACCTCAATCTTCTGAGACACTCAGACACGAGTTACACGGACACTGATTTCTGAGTGTACCCCTTGACAACGCAGATATAATTTACTACACTGTTGATTAGAGATGGAACAGGAACTATCTGATCTCCCATTAGGGAGATAAAGCACATCGTTTTGCCTTTCTAAATGCCACAAAGAAATACTGACCAGCTCTAACTGCGCTGATTGAACCATGTCACCCAGTGATGAACACACCAGCTGGCACTGTTTTTGTTCTGTTTAATGATATTTAAAATTTTGCGCTTACTCTTGTTAGCCACGGATTTCAAGATCTTGTCCCTCATCAGCAGGCTGAGCTTCATAATTTTTGATACACATCATTTGCTATTTAGCTTCCTTTACAAACTACTGCTTTTGGGGTTTTTTTTAGTATCTGCTCTGACCTGGCTCCTGAATCTGGAAGATTCTCAAGGCAAAGCCAACATCTCTTTCTAAAGAATTCCAGGGGCTTATCCACATGACCATCACTACCTAAAAATTTCCAACATTCACTCCCCCTTTTCTGTTCATGTTTTAGCTTTCAGACAATTCCAAGCTGGAGAGGCAGTGCTTTGGAAGTGCTGTAGGACCGTATGGCTGTAAATAATCATGATATTGATGAAAATGCCCTTTGTCAGCCCATATTGGACATAGTCAGGCGCTGATCACCAGTTCCTAAGCAACCACAAAATTCCTGTCCGGCAACCAAGTCCAGAACAGGCTCCAGGTTTGTTTTGGCCAAAATATCTTCTGTTTTAGAAAATGATTAGCTCATTATGAGAAAGCCTTGCAGTGTTTTAATTACCGGCCGCATGGGACTTACAGCAAAAGTCACCCTCGAGAATGACATCAGTTCTCTTCCTGTAGGTAAAGCAAACACATTCACACACATTCTTCACTCCTCCATTGTGAAGCAAGAGGTCTCACAGAGGTACAGGTAAAGCAATCTCTGCTCATGAGGATGGAAATCTCCCTTTCCAAACAGGAGATTTCCAAATTTTCAGCTTCCCAGCATTTCTGATCACATTTCTGAGTAAGGAGTTATTTGCCAGAGCTGAATCTCTCCAGGTTTCTGCTCCTATCTGCTTGTATTAAGCCACTTCAAATATTCCCCCAGGCAGAAATTAAATCTGAATCAGGAAATTCTTGATGGAAAATAACATTCTCTCTTCAAAGGATATATTATTTTTTCTTCAGTTAATTAAAAAGTGAATTGGACTCATCCTTTTCCAAACTTTCTTCAGTGTCTGGAGGTCGTGGGCAACTGAGAAGCAGCAAAGACAACTCAAAAGAACATAAAATACTCTTTGCAGCAAGAGATGAAAGAGTCAGCACAAGAAAAACCCAACCTCTTGGCATGCTTCAAAGGACCTGAGTGTCAGCAGCCTACCAGCAGGAGGACAGAGTTGAAACAGAGATCATGGGGAGAGCTGGTCACCTGGATCTGCTCTCAGATCCAGCAGGGCCCCAGGAGAATGGTGTCCCGAAATGCCCAAGGATAGAAAGCTACAGACACCAGGCAAAGGAAAAACTGCTGAGAGCTCTGTGCCGAGTCTCCTCCATGCCCACGTGGCCATCACAGCTCAGGCCACCACAGGGAGGGTCCACAGCAACCAAAGCAAACCAACCTCCCTCTCCCTCCATCCTCGAGCTTTCCCAGGCTCAGTTGCAGGGTAACCATCCCCTCTGCAGTCTGACCTCCCTCCTGGCCTTCAGGACCTCTGAGGAACCCGAATCTCCCTGTCCTTCCTCCCACCCCTCTTCTCGTGTATCAGAGATCTCCCAGAATTGCTGCACTCCGAGCATCATTCCCAGCGAGCAGCACATTGGGAAGCTCAGCTCACGTTTGCCTCTCTCTTGCGTTCATTTTGGGGACAAGGAAAACTGTCCTATGAGAACCTTTCATACCACAGTGATCCCTCTGCTTTCAGAGCAGCTGAGCTGTGTTTTGAGCTATGTGAAACCCAAGGACTCACCATGTCCAGTGAATCGGAGATTGAACACATAGTTCCTTCAGAAAAGTGGGGTTTTTCAGCCCAGCAGGCAAAAAACAAGACAAAGTATCTCTGTTAAAACAGAATCAAAACTCAGCTTTTGCTGTCTTATTCCAGGTAGGTGACAATTCATGGAGTCAGTCACATCCAAAACACCTGGTGGCTTTGCTTAGATATTAATGCATCCAGCTTCAAAAGTGTGGATTTAAAGATTTCTCTGCAACACTTCTGAGCTCTTCCCACCTGTTGGAGCTGTGCATCCCTGGAGCGGTGCCTCTGGAAGGCGAAAGCCAGGATGCAATTCCTTGAATTCACCACAATGTTATTGATCTGAGCAGGGAGCAACAATAGCACAGCAGAGATTTCATTTCCTTTCAGCACATAAGAAATCCAGCAAGCGAAGGTGAGATTCAATAACGCAGCAGACAGAAAGAGAGCAAGGCAAGGGAAGGTTTTCAAGTCCTTTTCCTCTGCCAGGAGGTATGAAAACCTCACATCTGCATCTCCTTGGTCATCTTCAGCTTCTTAACAAAGGTGCCTCAAATATTCTCCGCACAGACTCACACAGGTTTTTCCTGGGTGGCTGCAGAAGGACCCAACTTCCCAGCTAACAGAGTTTAATATGGACTAGCTTGGCGCTTGCCACTCAAACCATTGACCCAGCTCCTTCATTTTATCTTTTTTTTTTTTTTCCCAAGAAGGAAAAGGTGCTGCTTGATTCTGGAGGACAATGAGCAGTATAAAAGAATCTATATTCCTGATACTTTTGTTCCCAGCAAAACATGTTGGCTGTGCTGGCAGGGGCTTTGCAGACACAGCACTGGGCCATGTTCAGTTAAATGCTTGGATAGGTGTTGAAGTGCATCCTCACCCAGGAAAAAAGCTTAAAAACTAAAAAATTAGGAATTATATATATGTTGGAGACTAAAGCATGTGCTTAAGCATGTACAGGCAAACTCTGACAGGAAGGGTGGGCAGCTGAGCCCACCCAGAGCTGACAAACTGTGAAGCAACTGATGCTCACAGAAGTGGAAGGAATACACAAGCAAGATGCACAGAAGGAGGAGTGACATCTTGGCACTTCATTGTAATCAGAAACCCGGGTTTTGGCAGTGCCTCACGGCTTTACTTTCAGCCAATACAACAGAAAATGTTGTGCCTCCTGTGCAAGTGATTGCAAGAATTCATCAGTCTCATTTGAAGCCAGAATACTCCTTTATCACCAAAGACTTCTCAAGATCTGACTGTGAGCCAAGGACTGCAACGAAATGTAGGACTTAATTATGTTTGACAAAAGCAAGTCAATTAAAGGCTGTTTCACATCTGTGCCATTTGACTGGGGCTTCTGCTTTATCATCTCCTCTCTGGTCCCTTGCAGAAATTTAATATTTATGGCCAGGAATTAGGTCAAAGCCTAGAAATGAATAAATGTTTGCAGCTCTTTGCAGGAGACAAGGAAAACTTCAGATTGCTAAACATGAAGCAAACCCCACTTTAATGACCCAAATGGTCAGACAAAGCCTCCATCAGTAAAGAAGGAGCTTCAGCTGAGATGTGCCATACCTGGACAGCTTGAGCTGCAGTGGTGGTGAGGCTGCACAGGAGATGTTCAGGTAAAGCTGTTCATCCACAGAGCCATTTCCCATCTCTGGGTGTTTTATTCCTCTGGCATCCCTGAGATTTGCTTTGAAAATTGGCGGTAGAAATAACCCTTCTAGGAGAGCTCAGGAACCTGCAGTTCACTGGTTTTTAAGTGCCTGGCTTCAGACTTCAGGGATATGAGTCTCAAGAGCTTCTTTGGGAAGTGATGCAAAGCTCTTCCCAAACGTAGGGCTTGCGTGGAACAAAATGCCCTGACTCCCAGCCCATTCCTGAGACCTTCTTCTTCCACTTCAAGATCCCTGACCCTCATCAGCTGCTCAAAGGAACAGGAAACTGCACAAATTAATTTTTTACTAGGCAGGGCTGCGTGCTTCAAAGCAGCCAGACCAAATTTGAATGTACAGGGAGGGGAAATTTCATGTTCTTGGTGTGGCAGCACAGCCCCAACAGCATCACCATACCCTGCCTCTCCCTTGAGCTCAGCATCCAGGAAAGTGAACTGGATAAAAGCAACTCCCAAGTTACTTCTAAAGACTCAGAAGCCAGAAGTGGAAAAACAACAGTTTTCTTTATGATGACTGGTACCAATTATTTCCCCATATACCTAAATATAAGGTCTGAATTAAATTGGACAGAATCCTTTTAAGTGAATTTATTGAAAGGTGATGTTTACCTATTGCTTCTTATACCATTCAGGGATTGTTTTTCTCATATACTTGCCCCTGACAGTTTAATATTTATACCTATATTAAACTACTCGCACTGCTTTCAACACATTGTCTGACATCATTCAATCTTTAATAACTTGCCTGCAACAAAATTGTTTCCAATTACTTTTAAATCCTGCAGCAAGACTTTTGGTGCCAGGTACTAAAAGCTGACACTACTGCTTGGAGGTTTGGACCCAGAAATCCACCAGAAATGTTTATCACAATCCAGAGGAACTTGATGACAACATAAATATGGATCAAAAATCCCAAATCGCATTCTGTCTTCTGGCTTTTCTTTCTGTGAGGAGATGATGGCACAAAACTTGTAGGTTGTGTTGCTGCCAAAGGACTCTGTTAGTGCAGGGCTTAGGTTTCCAGCACGTTGGAGGAAAAGGAGTTGAACCAGCTCAGGGATGCTGATGGTTACCCCAAAGTGGAGGAGGGCAGAGCCTTGCAAAGCCCCAGCCCATGCCAGAATTGAAAAAGAGTAGGTTTAAATTAGATATTAGGGAGAAATTCTTCCCTGTGAGGGTGGTGAGGCCCTGACACAAGTTTTTCAGAGAAGCTGAGGCTGCGCCACCCCTGGAAGTGTTCAGTGTCACATTGGACAGGGCTTGGAACAAACTGGGACAGTGGAAGGTGTCCCTGCCCAGGGCAGGGGTTGGAATGAGATGAACTTTCCTTTACAACCCAAACCATTCCAGGATTCTGTGACCTGTCTATTATATGCCCCATCAAGAAAATATACATTACAATAAAACAGAATACTCTCAGGAAGTGTCCCAAACACCCTGCCAAAATCAGATGGGAATTTCTATACCCATAGGGTTTATAATGGACACAAGGTTGTGGCTTTTTGAAGCCATCACCTTGCTGACATTACTCTTTCATATTACAGCAGGAAAAAACAACCTAAACGTAACAAAAAATATCTTTGTAAATTAAGCCCAAATTAAATTAGTACTTGATTCTCCTGGAGCCACCCACAAAGGCAGAAAAACAATCCATTATTCACCCGGCTTTAATTCCAACTTCTCTGGAGCTGAGGTCACCCTCTATTAATCACAAGTGGTCTCTGCATCACACAATGGGCAAAGAGGTAAAAGCTTTGTTACCTGGTATTTATTCTGTCTTCCTTTTGAAATAACGAACGCAAGATAAACAGAAAGCTTTTACCCTGCTCCAGCACTGAGCACAGCGGTGTCCTGAGGCGCTGGGAGCCAGCAGCAAGCGGGCACTGCACCAGAAGGAAATGTGCTGCAGGCACTCAGGGACAGGCACTTCAGAGCTGCTGCTCGCATTTCCTCCCACCTGCTTTAAAGCACATCCATCCTGCTGTATTTTTAAACATTACATGTATTTTCTTAGTAAACAGCTCGGCTCACTGCAGAAGGAATAAACAAAGTGTTGGGGGGTTAAATAGAAATGTGCTCAGTGCTGGAGGCACTGGGGTGAAGCAGAGCATCCTCCTGTGAGCAGGTGGATAGTGGCTGATGGCCTGACTGCTGGGGTTACCTTTTTTTTTAAATTAAGAACTTCCTTTTCCCACCTGATTCTTCATTCCTGCTGCTTTTGGAGGAAAGGGTCCCTGTGGGACACATCATCCTTGTTTTTCCCATTTCCATCGAAGTTTTGCTGCCCCAAGGGGGAATCTCCAGCCCCCAGGGACAACTTCTGACAGAGACACTGGAAATGGCACAGCAGGGCATGAACCACAACTGTGCAATTCCTGCAGGAAGGAACAGTAGGGACCTTTTTGCAATGTGTTGTTTTTCCATGCATGGAAAAGTCTAAAGAAGCCTTTTCAGACCTGCAATGTGAACACTGGCACAGTCAGATTGGACATGAACTGAGATTTAACTCACATTCCAGGTAACTGAACAGCAAACCAGGGCATTGAGAGAGATGGCAAATTCATGAATATTTGACATTTCTAAGACCAGATTAGATGTCTTACAAAACAAACATCCTGGTTCTACTAAAGCAAGGGAACTTTTCTATTAATGACGTCCAAGCTGCATCTGCTCCCTTTCAGCGTTTCTCCCCCCGCTAAACCCTAACCCAGGGTTGTCACAAACCTGGGAATAATCTCACCTGGAATGGGGCAGGGAAAGCTTCAGAGGCTTCCATCAGAGGCTGCTCATGGGCCAAAAGTCACAGGAATAGATCAGACCCCACTTCACCAGCCCAGCTGGATAGCTCATTCCCTCAGTGTTTTGAGGCTCATTAATACTGGGAGCTGTCCATCACCTTCACACTCCTGCCCCTTCCCCTCTCCAAACAGTTTTTGCATCAGGGAAATTTCTGCCTTGAAAAAGTGATCCTCCTGCTGGAATAATTATATCTGTGCTGAGCTAATTCCTCTCTTAAAGAGCCTGGCAAGCATTAAGCAAAGGCAGCCCAGGTCTGTCCCCTCAGTGCACTGAGAGGGCTCACACTAACACAAACCAGTGCTGACAGCCTCACTCTCTGCTTCACAGGTGTTTCTCCTCCCTTTCTGTTTCAAAGTGCCAAGTGGAGCAGGGTTTTATTTGCAGGCGGGAGCGATTCTGACACCCTGCCAGGCAGAGAGAGCCAGGCTGAGCTGGGGAGGCACAGAGACACGAGTGAGCAGTGGCTGATTGCCAAGCCACCAGCCGCAGGTACCAAGGCACTTCCCTGCTCCAGCCATGGCATCTCAGCAATCTGGTCCCAAGAACCAGGGCACCTCCCAAATAGAGCCCCCACCAAAATCCACCTCCAAATGGAAGCTCTGCCCTATTTCAGACACAAGGGAAGTGATGCAAACACCCCAGACGTGGCAGCAAAAGCTGGGACTCCCTGGCAGGTCCCAGCTCCATGGCAGACAATGTCCCCTCTGCTCTGCTGTCTCCTGACAGCCTTGTTTTATATCCACCTTGGTTCTCCTTGGGGTTTCCAGGGAATAACCTACAGCAAGGGCAGCAGTGGCTGATTAAAAAGCTGATCCTACAGAGTCAGGAAAAGCACCTACACCAGGAAGGATCTGGAAGCATGAAAATAAAGGCAGAGGGTTTTTGCTCCTTTCTCACGTGTTCGTAAATGATAAGCGATGCCTACTTTTTGTCAACAGTAAGAGAAGCCTCACGAAATGCAAGACCCTTGGTCCTCTTCTAGCTCAGAACTAAGTCTCTTTCATATCAAGAAACATTTCAAGGGAAGAAAGCAATTTTTTCCCGGTATTCATCTCTTTACTGTGGCATTTTCCACCTGTAATTCACAGCTTTCTCCATCCCAGCGGGGTTAAAAATTAGCTCTGCCACCTTGGCCATCCAAAGCACCGTACAGCTGGCAGCACCACCAATTGCCCAATTTTCTTCAAACCTTAACTCCTCTGCCAAGAGGAACAGAATGATTTGCAGCCACGCTGCCCATGTATTTCCTTGCTTCATGTGGTTTTCTGTCCTTGTCTTACACTGTCCCAAACAAATAAGGGCTGGTTCAGAATCAGTGGTGCTGTGCCGTGCAAGAAGTGCTCCACAGCCCTGCGGGGAAAATATGGAAAGGGAACATCCTCTCTGGGAGAGAAGCATGGTAAGGTTAAGGTTGAAAAAGGCCTCTAAGATCAAGAGGATCCACTCCTCCAGGGCCATCTGGGAGACCCCAGGATGAGCTGGGATTGTTCACCCCACAGTACGGTATCTAAGGGAGAACAGATTGCCCGGGTGGACTCGGATAACCACTGGTGCCAGTTTGCTTCTATTTGGGGCTCCTGCTGCTCCCACAGGCGTCAGAGTCCCCCCTGGAGCCAGAGGCATTGCACCCAGAGGGCTCAAATCAACTCACACGCAGCAAAGCCATTTCAGCTAATGAATCCCCTCTAGAATCTGAATTAGCATCTCTCTGTAACTGCAAATCACTTCTGATTTCTGATTGCTTATAAATAACCTAGCAGTGACCTCAGGAGCTTTCAGACAAACTCAGGAGTGACACAGCCCCAACAAGCTGCCGAATTCCCCTTCACCCCATGGGACTGGCTGGTCCCTGGACACAGCCCAGTCAGGCTGGATTCTCAGCCAGCAAGAGAGAAAACAAGACCTTTTTAATCCCCAGGAGGCTGGTGGGAATATTTATGGCACAACCTAATAATTAAACTATTTATGATTTATCCCAGCTTCCTCTTCTATACGGTTGACAGTTCTTTATAAGCCGACAAGTAAAATGGATGTAACAGATCCAGTGCTCTGCCACATTTACATCGTGGCACCTCCTGGGTGGGCAGCAAAGGGCAATCAGCATCATCCAGGACTGACCTCCCACACCACTTCCTCCCTCTTCACAGATAATTAGCCTTGTTGTCAAAACCTTTTAATTTCTCTGTCCTGTTCCCTTGATTTAATTCCCTCATTTAATTCTAAAAATGGATTGCTGAAGTCTTTGTTTGTAAAAAGTGAAGTTAAATTCTTTTCTGTGCAATGAGATGTTTCCCCATGCAAAAATAATTCATCCATTTATATTTAAAGGGACTGCAGGGCACTGCCTCCAGAAAGGCTGAGAGAAGACAAGAGTCAAAAAAGTCATCTTTCAATGCTTGTATTTAGTAGTCCCTGGCACTACAACAAAATCTGTCACCTAAAGGTACAGAACTGTTCCATCAATGTGCATTAATGAGGTTCCACATCCTGCTGGGACCCCCAGTTTTTTCATCGTAACACAGAGCTGGGCTTCACTTGGGTCTTCTCTGCTTACCCAACGTCACCAGTGGGTATTTTAAATAAACCAGTCCCTGCAACTGGTTTACTTAACAGTAAAGCAGTACTTACAGTACAACAGTACTTACAACAGTCCTGTTGTTTCAAAAAAGGCAGAAAACAGTACCACAAAGCCTAGCTGTGTCATTACAGAAACGCTCGGCTGTTAATCACGGCTTAATTGTTTTGTACCTTTTGTCAAGTCCTGAACTACTCAGACTGTGATAATTCTTGTCATTAGTGTCTAAACCTTGGGGCAATCTTACTCTAACATCTTAACATTTGCACTCTCCCGCTAGAGAACAGCATCAAATATGCAGAACAGGAGCCAGGGTGGAAATGAAAGGCCTTGTTGGAATCCTAAGTGTCCTAATCAGAGTTAACGACCTCCACTCTCACCGTAGTGGAGGACTCCAGAGCTGGGATCGGCATCATTGTTCACAGGGGTGCTTATCAGATTAGCATCTGGGCTTCTTCTCCCCCAAAATATTGTACTCTCCATCCTCCAGCATCAGCCCGTGCGCAGGAGGGGGAGAAAGGGTAACCCACACGCATCTGCAGCATTGAGGGAGAATCACCACCCCAAAATAACAGCATTTCAGCTGTGCTGCCCCGGGGTGCATCCAGACCAAGGTGCAGCCCTAGATCAGCACCGAGGCAGAGCAGGTGAGCTGGTACCCAGGACACACAGATGTCTCCTGGTGGCTCATTTCAAGTGCCACAGAGTCAAATGCCAAGTAATTCCAGCTCCCTAGGAAGGCCTGTTATCTATCTGATTCCACTTCTGATGTAGTGTCTTTCAAAGGCTGTTGCTCAGAACAATTTACAGCCAGAGAGGAAAATAACAACTTCAGGCTTCGGTGAATTGCATCCAGCAGCCCTCTGGAAGAGCGGCAGAGCTTTTTATCCAGCCCTTGTTATATTTTTGCTGTGATTCGGTAACGCATGTGGCTGCAGAGATCGCTCCATCACCAGAAACTCAGCACCCGGATTTCTCCCTGTTAAAATGTGCAAGTGATAATACCCTGGAAGCAAAGCTGGCAGCAGCTGGTTTTAAATGCACAGGCTAAACACCCTGCTCTGTGTGACAGGGGCCCTGCATCTGATTAGAAAACTGCTGTCAGTGTTCACAATGTGCTCCAGGCTCCATCCAGAGCTCGGAGACGCAGAGAGGGCACAGGCACTCAGCAGGTCCCTGTCACAGAGCTTGGGAGGTGTGGGGCAAGCTTTTCTCCTCCTCATCAGTGGTCCAGCACCTCCTTCCAGGGCAGGGCAGCATCCGATATTTACTCAGCTGCCCATAAACATCATAAACTTCGGGCTGGACATGTTCAAGGAGGAAAGAGGAGCTGCCTGAGAGCGAGCAAGGAGGTGGGAAGGGGACAGCTCTGCAGATTCCTTCTTCCCAGGCCACAACATCACACCTTCCCTCCTTTTAAGATGACAAAAGGAAATATACAGGTGAGAGTTAGGCCCTCTCTCACCCCTAATCCAGCCACAGTCACCTCCATCACCCTGCTCACCATGCTGACCTCTGCCTCAACCCCCTCCTCCCATTTTTCACCCTTCTCCCACTCCAAACCCGACACGAGCCCTCCACACTCCATCTCACAGCTCAGCGCATGCGTTGAGTTGTTTGGGAAGCTTTAAGGTCACGATGTTCTCATCTAATTCCACTTTCTGTAGACAAGAGCCATCTATAAACCCACAGCTCTCTCTCCACAGGAGCCCGGTGTCCTCGCAGACCCCGAGCCATCGTGACAGCAACAAAGGACATCACTGACGTCTGAAGGTCTTTGCTTTTCCAACTTCACCCACTCTTCCCAGGAACATGTTTGCAGTCGCCCTGTATTTAATCTTCCTTTCTCTGAAGTGATAGGCTCTGGCTTTTATCAGAGAAATCTGCAGGGCATGTATGGTCAATGGCTTCTTAATAACGTTTTTAGCATTATGTTCCCAAAGGCTCATGTAACAGAAAAAAAAAAAATAAAAAGAGCGGAAAAAACACAGCAAAACAAATGGCTTGTGCATGGTTCTCCTGGAATTGTTTAATAATCCACTGAGTGAAAAGCACCACAGGGGAGAGGCAGGAGCAACACTCCCAATTACGCCCTCTCTAGCCTAATAAACCAGAAAAATGTGGTGATTGCTGGTAGGTGCCAAATCCTAATGCTCCTTAACTACCTGTATTTACTGTGTTTGGTTATTATTGTGCTTTGAATACAAGCCCCTGCCTCACAAAACTCTGGTGAAAGCACCTGGGAAAATTAATCCCTCCCATCCCACAACTCTCATTGGGTATTTCTGTTCCTGCGCTCACAGAAATAAAAGGCTGAGCTCAAGATCCTGAGATTTTGCCAAAGGAAAATCCGAATCTTTCCCATATTGGTGAAATCTGGAGCTTGACCTGTGCTGACCCAGCTCACAAACACATCAAGCAAGACAGAGCTGTCGTAGACGGAGATGTTTCCAGCAAACTCCCCAAAAAAATGAAATTGCCCAAAATTAGAGGAGGACCACTGGGACACGTGATTTCCAGCAGAGGGGCTCCAACCAACACCCAAATAACCCAAACTTTGTGGCAGGAGCATTGCTATAGCCACAACAGCTCAGCAAGAGCAAGGCTCTTCGCAGCCCGGGACAGCAAGACCCAAAGATTTTGCCATCATTTTACAGGGCCTGGAGGGAACATTGACATTTTCATTGCTCTTTTGATTCATAGCACTGCTTCCATGGGAAGGCCGTGCAGCAATGCACCACTAAAGTTTATTTCGGTAGATTTCTCCCCTGATTAACATAAAACTCCTGCAGGCACACACAACTGTCTGCACCCCATGTCCTGGGACCACTTCTGCCTGTGTCTTGCAACTTTTAATGTTTCAAATATTTCAAGTTTAGCATCCCGTAGCCTGGAATCAGAGATAAGAGTCTAAGGAATGATGAAGAAAAAAGTCAATTTGTTGGAGAACAACTTTAAGCTTTCCTTGGCAAGGAGTTATCTGTGGTTCTTACTGAGAGAACCAAGCACAGAGTTACATGGACCTTTTAGGAAAATTAAAACGCTATTGCTACTCCAACTCCACTGAAAGCCAACACCATTATTCACTAATAAGCTTAAGGGATTTCACCATTTCATTGCAATTCCCTCAGTATCTGGACATTACCCCGGTCTCAGTCACAGGTACATGCCAGAGTCCCTTCACACCACTGAGAACGGTAAAATTAATTTGCAAATTGAATGAAAGCCCAGAAATACGTCAGGATTATCTCTCCCAGGCCAGGCTGCCAGTGATGCTCAGCAGAGGAGCCTCCTCTATCCCTGCTTCCCACTCTGCCCACTTTGTCAGCTCCGCACCTCTGTGCTTAAATGGGGACATCTCATGAAAAACAATCCCTTTTTCTTTTGGTCTGCTCTGACTTTACACCTCTTTCCACGAGACCATTGGGATGATATCTTGCTTTCCCCCCAAGTGCCATTGCAGATGGGAAAAGGACACAGGAAAACTGATTTTCCACAGAGCATAACTTGTTTTTATGGTGTGTGTTATTGTCACCCTGGAGAGGGAAGGAACCACTTTCTTCAGAGAAAAGGAATTGGAAAAAAAGCATCTGTATTACAACCACAAAATTCTGTTCAGTACAGCCAGGAATGGCAGAAATTCCCCATCACCAGCTGGATTTAGGAAAGAAGACAGCACAGAAGAGCACAGACCCATTTTACCAGCAACAGCCCAACTCCCAGGGCTGCCCAGTGGTCCAGCACCATGCCAAGGGATGCACTCCTGCTCAGGCAGGATCCATCCCACACACACTTCTGAACCAGGACTAAGTCCAGAGGGTCCAGACCAAGGCCTCATTTGTCCACGGGAAATTTTTCCAGCAGTCTTTCTCCACAAAGCCACCCCACACAGCACAACAGTGCTCCTGACACTGTCTCCTTCACCAGAGAAGAGCGGAACAAACAGATGAGCATAATTCCTTCCCCGCCGGCTGCTGAGGGAGCAAATCTCCTATCTGGGGAGTTTTACCAGCTTGTTTCCCAGTTGTTATAAAAATAATAACGATGACAAATTGCCTGGATTTTATGAGGTTTGCAGGGAGCTCCACAAGCCCCATCCAGGCTGCAGCACAGCCTTGCTCATCCAGGGACAAAAGAGGTTTCACCTCCTGCTCATGGATAAGCAGGAAGCAGCAGGAGTTGCTCCTTAAATCTGTGAGATTTGAGGCCTTTCTTGTCCTTGCAGAAAGTCACCTCAGCGGACATTTCCTTCCTCCCTTGATGGCCTCACGGAGAAACTGCCTCCATGAAAAATAAGAACCTGGGCGAGCACCACCTTTTTGTGTTCCCCTCGAGCTTTGTTTCCACCCTCCTCAGAAACACCAGCGTGCCCCAGCTCCCCACGGCTCCGAGCAGGGGAATGGCTTCTATAAACAGTCCCTAATTGGAACCTCTGCAGCCTGGGGCTCTCGTTAGAGCCTGGGAAATGCCAGCACAGAGCCGAACGGGGATGAGTTACATCCTAGGGTCCGTGGATGGTGCAGAGGAAACGCTGCAGGGAAGGCGAGACATGGCGCACCTGCACAGCCTCCCCTCCGCAGCGCTGGGGCAGCAGCACGGGCAGCCAGGAGCCTGAGGGACCACCAGGAGCCTGAGGGACCACCCTCCCACACCTCCTCAGCCCTTTCCCCAGGTCAGACAAGGCTCAGGGCTCCCCTTGGGGCACACACAGCCATCCAAGAAGGCAATTTCCCCGTGGGATGTGGTGGGAGAAGGCCCTGTGGATTGAGGCCTACGGCACAAGGCCTCCTGTGTCGCAGATGGCTCCGAGAGACACAATAATGCCTTCTGCCTGTTCCTGTGATAAATGAGTGAGTGATAAATGCTGGCTTTCGCATATTTGAATTTAACATTTACAAGTGATGTGTACTGTATAAAAAAAAAATAATGTTAAGGTAAAATATAATTAAGTAGAAACATGGTTAGGGTAAATTGTAGCTCCGAGATAGTTGTAATATGTTAGAAAACGTAGTAATGAATACATGGTAATAAATGTCTTTTAAGTTGATAAAACACAGAGCCAGGGATCAAGACATCCTAAAGAAACAAAGAAGTTAACTGCTGGCATCCCAGGAAATCTGTTATCTCGACTTACACCTCCCAAAAGGAACTGTCACCTACAAATTAAGTTGAAACATAGACGGGAGGATTTCGGCCTTCAGTTCTGAGACAATCCAGAGGACCCGAGACTCCAAGACAGGCGCCTTCACTGGCAGAAGGGGGCAAGGATCGGAGGGGGGGACTTGAGTGAAGTGTAAATCACCTTTGAGGCTTCATGAATATGTAACAGTTAAGGAAAGTACTTAAGTTCACAGTCCAATGGATGGGGGTGCCTCTGGCAGAATTGCTAAACACCCAGCGCTGTTTTGCCTTTGCTCTATTAATAAATACTCAATATTGTACACCTAAAATTTCAGCCCCTGAATTCATTTATAACACTCTCAAACATCCCGAAACACTTCTCAGCCATCAGTTCACCCTGAGGCCCAGGCTGACCTCAGCCAGTGACACACAGAGAGACGCAGGAGGCCCGGGAGGCTCCTCCACACTCATCCCTCTGCGCCATGTCCGTGCTGGACAGCTCTGCCTTCCTCCCCACAGCAGCCATGAGCTCTCCTTGGGATCCGCTCCACCCAGAGCGGTCCCCAGACAAAGCCCCAGCCCCAGCACGAGCACAGCAGGGCTCGAGACAGACTTGTGCTCGCAGCCATGATGCCTTCAAGTATTTCTAGTTTTCTCTTCACGTATCTGTAACTTGCTGCGGTTTTGTGCTTCTTACAAAGTGCTAAAATCCTCTGTTCCCAGCACCTTTAGCCAAAACAAGGCTCTCTGAATATTTCTCTATCTGACAAATAATCTACAATCTCTATCTGAGATTCAAGGGCATATTCATTGCCTTAGGGCCCGAAAATATGCAAACAATTGTGAGATGGGGGGAGCAGACCTGGGGTGGTTAACATCATCACCTAAGGATGCAATTGGAGAATTAATGGCCAATATGCTAATGGGAAAGGACTTGTAAAAGGTGAAGGGCTCGTGACCCAGTGTCCATTTTGAGTGTAGTCCCTCAGCGGAACTTTTGCTTGCCCAAATGTGCCTTGAAAGCCCCGAATAAATTTGTACTCCTAATTTGTTTTGGCCTCTGTTTCAGGCATCAGCCAGGAACCCAACACGTTGGCTTTTACAATCTCCCAGCTTCTGGCAATTTGCCTGCGAGGTGCAGGACGAGTTATCAGCACTCACAGATAACCAGGCAGTTTCCTTTCGCCACAGTAACTGCACAGAGGGATCAGAACCTTAATTGAATATCTGCTCTTCTCCACGCAGGTATAAGCCAGGCAGGTTTGGGGTTGTTTTGCCTTTTTAAAATAAAGACTCCTCATGAGCTGACTGACATTAAAGTCTGCTGAGCATCTCTCGGCACTTCCAAGATGCTTCTGGACTTGGAGGAGGACAGATCCTTCAGGATGCTCCCACCCACCGGCGCCTGGGGCTGCAAATTGCAGGACAGAGCAGAGAGCTTCACTAATTAGCTAATTCTGCTAATTTAAAACGTCTCAGCAAGGAATACGGTAACATGCAATTTGACCTGCCCTCACTTCAGTGAGTCATTTTGTGGATTCATTGATTTGTTTTTCAGGATGATATTGAATAAGAACGACTGGAGACAAATGGGAGGCACATTCCCTTCAGTGAGGGGATTCCCCAATAGGGCAGCACCTCCAGCTCGAGGTGTGGGGCACCCCAGGACCATGTTGGGGACTCCCAGGGTCCTGCTGGTTTCAGCAAAATACACTTGGCTGCTGCCTTAACACTAATGAGATTTGAGACTTTAGAGAAACAAGCAAAAATTGAGAAAAATCTCTTTTCTGGTGTCTCTCTACTGAATTGTGACAGCCTTATTTCCACCCTGGGCACATGTTCTTGGCACTGCTTTAAATGGCAATTGTTTCACATTATCCCTGCAGCGTGCAGGTACCACAGTAAGAGGGATCCCACAGGAACATCTAGCACTAATTAGAGATACAGTTAATGCTGGTCAGGCTGCTGGACTTTAGGCAGAACTGCTACAAACCAGCCACGAGAGGCTTTTTCTATTGTTATCTATCTCTTCTATCTCCAGTTTCCTCAAGCACCACGTGGAAAAGCTCTGGCTATTTATTTAGTGAAAGCAGCAATAAATAAATATATTCATGTAGAGCAGTGGCAGCTGAGATGATGAAGCACATCTGCACAGGCTGAAGCTCCTGCCAGGAGCTGAGTCCCTCTTCTCTTGCAGCAGCTGGAGAAGGAAGAGGGAGGCTGGGGAGCAAACACAGAGCTGGTGTGCACAGCTGGAGCATGGGCAAATCACCCAAATCACTTACTAACCTTTTGAAGAGGTGAAGGATAAAATAAGCAAGAAAAGCCAAACAGAAGGCGATAATCGGTTTATCACTAATTTATCTACAAATCATGTTTCAACTCCAATTTATTTCTTCCAGCAGGAGCACTGGACATGGGGAAAATTGTCCACAAAACATCCCATTCCATTTTGGGGTTTTCCCTTCAGCTTCAGAGCAGAACTAACCAACCTCATATCCCATCCATCTTCCTGGGTTTCTCCTGCCCTTGGGTACCTGAGGAACTGACTGCCATGTAGCTTTGCTAGCTGTCACCATGGGCACTTGCCCAAGAGTAAAAGAACTCCCACTTCAACAACCAGGCTTCCCCTCACCCAGAGGCAGCACTTGATGCTTTTTAACTGCAGTTAAGTAGCAGAAAGACAGAAAAAAAGCAGCTAAAAACCCCACGAGGCAGCCTTGAGCTGGGAGCGTGGTGATATCATCCAGCCAAGGAGCAAATCCAAGATCCTGCACTGATAGCACAGGCAGAACTCCGGAGCCAGCAGCTATCCAAGTGACTGCTTTCATCTGTCTCACAGTAGGCCTGGAATTTAAATCAGGTGTTCCAGCCCGCTCCATCTCCGGAGCTGTAATTGCATCAAAGAGCATCTCACGCCTGCTGCATCGAACACCGAGCATGAAGAATTGCCAAAGGAAAATTAAGGTGGAAATTAGAGTTGTAAACCAACGCACACAAAAATAGCTGAGGCAAGGGCAGCTTTTTCACACTCACACCTCTCACACATCACACCTGTGTGGTGAGCAGTGTCTCCAGGGGTGGAACATTCCCTCAGGCCACCCAGCCCATCCCCTCCCCAGCTTTTCACACTTATTATAATTATTTCCAGCTTCACCGACTCAAAAGAAAAATGAGAATTTGGCACAGGTGGGACTGACTGAGCCTTCTCCCCTCTTGATTTGCCAACTGGTTCCACACAACTGATCCTTTTTTTCCTTAACATTTCAGGAGTTTCAAATTCTGTTCAAGAAATACCCAGTGACTTTCTCACTGTCTGAATAGGAACGTGAGATCCACATTGGGCTGTTATTTATTTTCGTAGCTTTACTGAGATGTTATTTTATTCACAGATCCGTGTTAAGAAAAACCTCTCAGAAGGTCAGATCTTGCTTGAATGTGTGAAAATATTCACAAAATATTCACATTACAGGCTGTTTATCAGTCCTTGTGAAGAAAACACTTTTCTTGTGATGAATCCTTCCCTCTCTTATCTGCCAGGATGACTCGGTGCCATTTCATTTAAATTTTTACTGGCTTTAGAAGAAAATCCTTTTTAAAGTAAATTTCATTAATTAATTCTTCTTTCAATTTGAAGAAGAAACAACTGAAAGCTAAGAAAACAGCCACAGCATCTCCCCAGGGCCCCACATCACGAACAGGATCTGATTTATCCCATTGATTTATCCCATCGGAAGCTCCCTGCCTGGGAGCACTGCTAGCCCGAAACAACATTTCCACAGAGCAGTCATGGAGGAGATAAAACATTAATGACAGTCAAAAAATTCCATCATTTTTAAGTGTTTTCCATTCCCAACTGCTGCTGCTGGCAGAGGGGAGTATTTGGGGGTGTTTCCAACTTGTTCATAGTAAATAAATCCCTTCTCTCTCCATCTGCTGTGCTGGAGGTGACATGGCGGGTCCCCCTCTTCCCTGGAGAGCTGGAAACCCCTGGAACACCATCAAAAGTGAGGACACGACTCAGGCTGGCTGTAGGTTATAAATATTCCTACCCCAGGGCCAGACACATTTGAAGAAGGCATGGCCACATCCCCCACGGTGGAGGCATAAATCTGCCCTTCGTGCCAGAGCGGTGTCAGGGGCGATGTGACAGTCTCAGAAATGTAAATATGCAAAGAAATAATAGGGAAAACTAAAACTAAACCCCTTAAATACCTCCTGGGTAGGTGCATTGCTCTCCTTCCCATTCTCATCCACTCTCAGCCTTCACTACAGCAACAAAATAGTCTGCCCAGGCCTCTTGGAGACAGAAGAGCAAAATGCAGTTTTCCACTTAAGTGGGTAAAGGGACAATTGGGAGAGGCCAGGATGTGCCACACCTTGTGCCACACACAGTCACCATGTCCCCACCACTTCCATCTCCTCACTCAGCATCCTCTTATCTCTTGGTCCCTCCACCAGACCCCTCCAGTCCCCTGGGAAGCCAGGGACAGGGCAGTGATTCCCACCTCCCAGGGCAAACCTTGGGATTCTTGGAGAAAAAATACTCTGGGCAGACATTAGAGCACCTTCCAGTACCTAAAGGTGCTCTTGCACGGAGAGGGACTTTGTACAAGGGTGTGGAGTGGCTGTGCCACCAGCAGCAATGGCTTTGACACTCCCAGTACCATGGATCCAGCTGTCCTCACCCCTGAGCAGGCTCAAGCACCACCATTCCCACAGGGTTTTCCTTCAGAAGAGCCTCCCACCATCTCCACACCACTCCTCTGATGCAAAGGAGGAGTGCTGGGCTCCCCACAATCCCCAGTGTTTGATCTGAACAGGGCACGGGTTGGGGCAATTCACTCCCAATGTGAGAGCAACTCTCACTGCTGAGCGCTCTCTGAGAGGAATCATTTCAGTAAAAATTCCAGTCCAAGAAGATTTAAGCACAACATCTTTGAAGAACAAGGCAGAAGACCTTTATCCACCAGGACACACAGTGTTTGTGCAGCATCCCCGGGAACTGCAGGCTGCTGCATGGAAATTAAATGTCATTCTTTTTTATTGTTTCTTACAGAGATTCAGCAGAAATATAAAATTTTGAGGACACAGGGCTGATTAAAAACAACAAACTTTGAGAGCTGCAAAGTTCAAAACACATTTTGTTCCTTACTATTCTTCACACCATAAAAAAAATAAAGGAGGCAGCACAGCTCATGCAAGGGGTGGAAAGAGTCCTGGCACTGTAGAACAAGAGCTTCATCTCAACAGCCCTGGGGACCACGAGGACTTTCTGACAGAGCAGCAGAAGGAGACCCAGACCTCCTGTAAGGAGTAGCAGAGGGGCAGGATCACAAACACCATGCCAAGCACCCAGCCTGTGGCAGCAGGACAGAGGTGCCAGCTCCATCCCGGCTGTGCTTTTCCAAGGCACTTCTCCATCACACAGAGCTTAAATAAATATTTTTTCTTTCTGATGACCTTGCACAGCCCGATCCTCACCCTACTCCCTCTAAAGTCTCCCAAGGAAAAGCAGCAGAGAGGCACAGAGGGTTTTCCAAGGTGCAGGAGGGAGCAGGGCTGCCCCAGCGCCATCACTGCCCCAGTGCCTCCTCACACGTGCCCGTCCCATCTCCCTTCCTCCTCACCCAGCTCCCACCTGCGACGTGTTTGCAGGGAACTATTTTCTGCAATCTGTCTGCCACTCCAGAGCCATTAACATCCTCCCACAATTTGGGCTGTCATTTTCCCTAATGATATATTTAAAGAAAATGATACCACAGGCAAAGCATTTCTGGGTGATTATAACACATGGCAAGTAACACCACCAGGCGTGAGTCAACCCACCCTGGCTGTGTTTGTGCTCAGCGCTCCAGATGCTGTCTGCTCCTCCCGGCAGGCATTGCCAAGAGCCACAGCCACAGTAGGAGACTCCAGCCCCATGGAGAGATGTTTCCCCCAAACCACACCAAGCTGGGGCTTTCTGTCCCATACAGGGCTCTCCATACCCCCACAGTAACCAGTCTGCAGCACGGAAGGGCTGGTGCCACAAGATGTGCCCCAGGGAAAGTGGGATGGGGCTGCAGGGAATCCCTGAATGTTTAAACTAGGACAGGGCTGATGTAGAAGTGTTTATAGACAGCTATGACTGGTGCACTTACTGGTTAAACATGGTTTAGTGGTGCTATTCAGCCACAGGTTGGACTTGATGGTCTTGGAGGTCTTTTCCAACTTTAGTGGTTATATTCTATGATTCTATATTTTTTTCTTCCCGTTATGGCTGAGCCACCTGCACAGCAAAGCTCAGGGACCATGCAGCACTCCCGACCCACCCAGCCTCAGAGCTGCAGGGCAAACAGGCTATTTTAAAAGTCTGATCACCAAAAATAAAGAAGAGAGAAACACAGCTATTCAAACTGTTCCTAAGCACGGGGACATCCCAAAGACACCGTTAAGACCCCCTGGGAGTTCATTTATTGCCATTAAGTTGATGAACAGCTGTCTAAAACCCAGAGACAGGCAGCTGTCATGGGCATGTCTTGTTCCAAACTGGGTTTTTCAATGGCAGGTCCTCTCAAGAGAGTCAGCAACTGTTCCAGATTTGGCTTGTGCATCCCAAATAAAACTACAGGAGGTGAGAGAAATGCTAAATCTCACTTTAATAGGAATGGATGAGCTCACCAAGGCACACAGGTCCTTGTGGAAAGCGCAGCACATCCCATGCCTCTAATCATCCAAACTTCTGATTTGGTTCACCACCTCCAGCCCCACACGTACCTGCAGCTCCTCTCCATCAAGTTCCTTTCTCTTGCAGGTCTCTCCTGGTGCAATTGCTGCAGAAATCAATATTTTGGGCTCATCCAGACAAGTTTTTATCTTGCATTGCCATGAGCAGACTTTCAGCCTCCGGCTGTTTGCCCACTGAAGGCACTGAACAGCCAAATTCTGGAGCACTAAGTCAGAAAGCGATGAGACAAAAAACAAGGGTGACATTCCAGTGCAAATAAATAAGTAAAATAATGGAAATTTACTTTTCTTGGCCTCTTTTCTGTTGACGTCATGAGGTTCCAGCAGTTCCAGCAAGGTGGATCACTGCACCAAGCACTCCCCAGCATCTGCTGAGCACCGAGTGATTCTGGAGCTTCTCATAACTCCAGATGAGAGGCCCATGTTTGGGTGAAAACCCCTCAACTTTGATTAGAAAAGAGGAAAAACACTTCCATTTCCTCCTGGCATTTTTCACTGAAAGGCACATTTAAGCTGCTGAGCTTGTGAGGAGCAGCTTGAGGAGGTGACAAAGTATGTCAGGAGCAAATCTGGCTGCACCCAGACTGCCTGAGAGTCACCACAGGGAGCTGCAAGCTGGAAATAACACCACATGTAATTTTCCAAATGGGAACAGTAAAGGAGATAACTTCCTTTCAGACCCAAAATCTGCCAGAAATTTGGGCTGCCGGCTCTTACACAATGGAAAAGTGTGGATGAGGACATGTTCATCACTACCCATCTCTCCATCAAGTGCTTCCCTGGCCAGGAGGGCGCCTGGGGGGGATCTAGGGGGACACAGAAGTGCCTGGAAGCAAAGGAACTTAATCAGGGAACAAAGACAAATGTCCCTTTGCAAATACCCACAGCAGCTCGAGGAGGTGATTCCCACAGGAGGGCTGGTTGCAAAGAAACCAGCGGCTGAGGAGGGCTGAAAATGGGAATTAGAAACTTCCAGTTGCTTCCAGGAGGGAATCCTGCTCTGCAAAGGTGGGGACACAGGATAGGCTGCCATCCCTGCCTCAGGGTAGATCTGCCTCTAGAGAGAGAAAAGTAATGGAAGTGGTTAAAATTCGATTTAGAACATTGCAGCAACGAAACCAACACAGCGAGTCACTTCTGCCTGTTTTCCAGCACAGCTCCAAGCAGACTTCCCTGTGATTAATTTTCCCTTCTGTTGCCTTGGCAAGTTTGGGGAGACACATTGTCAGCAAAATCTGGGAAGACACCCCCCCCGGCTCCCATCCAGCACAGATGGAGGAGGGCTCTGCACCACCTCTGTGCCCACCTGACACCCACACTGCAGAAATCACCATGTCCAGATGATCAAAAAATGGTTTTTCCCTGTGCACACTCCCCTGGGTCCTCACAGCATCAAGGAGGGCAACTCCTCACTCAAGGCTTTTCCTGCACTCCCCTTCCCACGATCCTGCCAAATTCATAATTACTGAAGGGGTGGTGGTGAACCCTCAGGCTGTCAGCACGCTGAGTGTTTGCCCTTCTTTAGGATTAATTTCTAATAGGCAAGTAATTTAGAAATACCAGAAGTACAGGGTGTGCAATTTGGAGCAGTGTGTCACTAAATAACCAGCTCATCACCAGGTGGGTTCCAATCAAATCGCAGCAATTTAACTTGCAAAACACAGGCTGCAGTTCTGGAAGGAAAGGAAATGTCTCCTTTTGTCTGAAACACCGCATTCTTCTCTCTCACCGGGAGATGCTGTTGTCAGTCACTCCCATTGCAGAAAGAATTATTATTGCTAAACACTGTCTTCTGCTATTTTGGGAAGAAAAAACAGCATTTTCATAGCTGCACAGTAGCCCTTCACTGCTTTGCTTAGGAATATCAGCAAACTGGGGCTGGGTTGGGCAGTGTGAATGTGGTTTGCACCAGGCAGTGCTGCTCAGGGTCTCCAAGAGCTGTGATGTTGGGTTTCTGGGGGCTTGGAAAGGGACGCAGTGGGAAGAGAGTTGCAGATCCCCCAAAGCGTGATCAAAACACACAAATTCCACGTGGAGAGCTGAGGGCTTGAAGGGATATTTCCCTCTTTTTCCATATTATTTTCAGGAAACAGAATGCCATGGGATAGAAAATACAGGAAGCAAGCACGGAGGAGCACAGCACTAACTAAATGGGTCAGCTCTGCCCTCCCAAGGAGATCCAGCTCAGGGCAGTGCTGGGGACAACAGAAGATCTTTTTGGGGCAGGAATTTCATAAACACACAGTTACATCATTTCTGACTTCACACACACCATAACTCCACTGCAAAGTAAAATCTTGGCCAGAATCTAAGCTTCACCCCAAAACAAGCCCTGGAGCCTCATCTCCTGCCGGGATCACTGCACCACACATCCCCCACGGGAGCCAGGGGAGGTGCTGCTGCTGCTGAGAGCAGCACAGGCAGGTTTGGAGCATGTTAATGAGGCATGAGACAGCTGATCTGCATCTCTACAGCCTTGTTTGGATCAACATAAATTATATACACTGAGTTTATGCTGATAAGTGTGTGCCTGCATCTATCCATGACTCTGTAATGCTCTGTCTCCCCTCAGATTCCCTCAATCCAGCTCCTTGGGAGACAAAGCCAAGCTCCCAATGATCTCCAGAAGCAGCAGAGTCCATTTTGTTAGAGGTTAAGGAAAGCACCCGCCATGGAGGTGAATGGCACAATCCAGGCCTCCCAGTGCCTGCTCAGGGACCTCAGGGGTCACCACAGTGGTTTTTGGCTCAGGGAAAAGCCACATCTTCACCAGGTCCTGGTATCTCACACAGGATCACAGCCACTTCCAAGGGGAAAAATTCCATGTGCTTTCACCTTCCATAAGTTCTCATTTCCTCTCGTCTTGTGGAAAAGGGCAATAGATTTTCTTATCAACGTTCCAAGCCAGCCATAATGCTGCTACAAGGACTGCAGAACATGCTAGAGTAAGAATTCTGTAAACCCTCCTCTTCAGTATCTCTTATTTCTGTCTCCAGGTGGGCAGATTTAGGGCTGGGATAGATTTAGGGCTGATTTAGGGTTGGGATAGTCCAAGCTGCACCTTCTCCCATCTAATGGGAAGAGCTGTAAAGCCAGACCCCTCTTTATTGCAGGAGATCCTCTTCAGAACTAATAAATGCTTCCACCCTCGACCCCACTGTGAATATTTTACCGCCACTTAAATACTTTCTTAGCCCCAATTTTGTTGCTGGCACAGGGTTTAGCCAGCTTTGGATAATCACCAGGCAAGTGACGTGTTCTGTTCTCCTTTTTGTTTGCGAGGCTGACTACAGAAGTAAAGCCATGTCGCTGTCATGCCTAATGCAGACAGGTTTCCTACAAGTGCTTCCCCACAGAGCTCTGCCAAGGCAGCTCATTTCTAATCCTTCCCATCCTCGCTGCTCCCTGGGGATGCAGGGCAGCTTTCAGAGCAGACACGGCTAGCGGGGCGGAATTAAATCCCTGCCTCGGGGACCCCCTTCCCTGCTATGCCAGAATCGGGTGGAATAATATCTTTTGACTTTGATATCCCTGGCTTTGAGGATTCCCATTACCAGAGCCATCTGCCCGCCGCAATCTCTGTCGCTGTGCAGAATGGGGCACCTTGACCTCACCTCCAACACCCTCCTCCCGACCTCTGAGCTCACACTCCGCTGGCAGAGCCACGTTTCCACCCTAATTCCACCCATGAAGATCAGATGGTGAGGAGGGAAAAAAGAATTCAATTCCCCTGAATATTTAATATTAATTGAGGAAGTGGATGGGGAAGTCGGGTACATTCTGCGCAAACACTTAATATGCCAGATGGGCTGGAGTAATTCTAAGCAGTGGTTTAGTAAATGTCTTAAGAAGAAAATGAACGCAGGCACAGAGCTGCATAAGTGGCATCCAATAAATACTTCAATCACTGTGCATTAAAGACCAGAATAAAGGCTATTTACAAAATTTCAGTAGGTAAAAAAACCCACTACGATTTTAATGAGATACAAGGGCTAATTAGTAACTGGTACTTCACAAGACAGCAACAGCTGATGAAAGAAGTAGAAAGCACCCATCTGAAAGCCTCACTTCTGTGCAACTGCTTTTTTTTTTCCCCAGCATTTTTCCTGAACAGTTTCCACCAGAAAAACTGGCAGGCAGATGGTGTTTACTACTGCAATGGTGACAAGGAAAATGGCAAAATTTAGGCTTTCCGTCCGTGCCCATCCTCAGCATCCTCCTGCCCAGCAAGGACAGGCAGGGACAAAGAGGGAAGTTCCCACAGCCCCACAGGCAAACCAATCCTTTCCACAGCAAAAAGCAAATGTGGACTGACATCTCTAATCTAGAGACACACTTCTTCTTCCCGTGGTAGACAACCTGCTTTTCACAGCCTTCACTTCCTTTGAAGCTCAGAGGAAGAAATGTCATGTGTCAGAGGGCTTAAGTGGGTGCTAAGAAACCTGTGTTTCCAGACAAATGGGTTTCTTGCCATTTCACATCACTTTCTACATTCATCTGTGCAAACAACAGTTGTATCCTCATTATTATTTTGAGCCACGCTGCTGCCACGCTGAAATGTCACTCCATGGCAGTGGCAGTGCTCCTTGCTAGAGAAGCCACTCTTGGCACCAGGACATGATGCTTATCCTGCTCGTACTTCATAAAAAGCCCCTGAGAGGGAAAAATAATTCCAAAAGAATACAAGCCGTCAGCATCTCTTTCCCAGGTATTTCTTGAAGCAAATGCTTGAGCATCCTATTTTCAGGGGGTCCTGTCCTCACCGTACTGAGCACTGGGAAAACCTCATGCTCTTCCCTCACTGTGAGTCACACCAGGCTTCTCCAGCACTGCAGGACACCATGGAGGTGTCACTGGAAAACCCCCAGGGAAACAGCAGGAGGCGAAATCCCAGAAAAACCCTCTGGAAAACAAAAGAGCCATCTAAATTAGGAGAACAAAACCTGCAAAAGCTGCCACTTAGGCAAACCTGTGATCCAACCCCTGAGTCACAGCATCAGAGCCTGGAAAGTAGAGCAGCCTTTGCCTTGGCAGCCCTTCCCTTCTGTCCCAGTGACTTCCCAACATTCTGGCAAAGCCCTGGGAGATTCACACCCATCCCTCCTACCCTTCTCCCCAGAAATGGGTACTGGCAGCAGGCAAGGCTTGTTTTCACAGGGCTGAATCACTACCTGCATCCTTCCCACACACCCACTGATCCCCAGCACATCACCCAGCTCTCCCCTAATGCTGTGACATGATGCTACGGGAGACATGTTCCACCAGCGAGAGCAGCTGCCCACCCACATCATCCCTCTTTCAATAATGCAGTTTCCAGCTGACAGATGCCTATTATTAATTATTAATTCCAGCACATAGCAAGGTTATTCGGTAAGCCCCAGGATTTGTGTTGGCGCCATTAGAAAGAAGTAACAAAGCAGAACTGCAAAGGCACGGGAAAGTTTGAAGGGAGAAAAACATTCGGTTCCAGGGTATGCCCATGGGGTGTCAGCATTTCTGGGAGTTAAGCGGGGTGGAACATAATCCTTCAAGAAAAGGCTAAAATTAACATCCTGATTAAGTTGCAGCTCACAGAAACCAGCCTATAGAAACAGGGCAAAACAGATTGGAGTATGAAGAACCCCCAGGGAAGGTTTGAGTGTACAGGTTACACATCTCTAATCTTCAGCCTCTTCCATGAAGAAACTACAGCAGCCCTGGATCCCACATCCAAGCTGGAAAATAGAGGGAAAAATGCTCCAGAGCAGACAGGAGCAGAGGAACATGTGGCATAATGTTATCCCACTTCTAGAGGCTCTGCTCTTCAGAAGCTTTTTAAAATTACTTATAAAGGCATAATTTTTCAGTCAGGTTCTACAGCAAATCTGTCCTGGATTGTGGCAGTCCTACTTTAGGACTGCAAATTCCC
This sequence comes from Origma solitaria, assembly GCA_013397895.1. Classification (NCBI taxonomy): domain Eukaryota; kingdom Metazoa; phylum Chordata; class Aves; order Passeriformes; family Acanthizidae; genus Origma; species Origma solitaria. The sequence goes on from VZRL01003091.1 coordinate 1,571,688, forward strand.
TCAGATGGGGACAGTCCTGGCCTTGCTCTGTGTCCATATGGAGTAAAGCATCTCACGTTGCCTGAGAGCTGAGAATGGGGCTCCAAGGGGCTGCTCCAAGCCATCGCCATCACCATCCCATGCATCACCCTGCCTTGCACGTGGGCATGAGCTCAACACTGGATGATACATCAGGGCCATTAAAGTCTCATCTCCCTGGATTAATTTGCCTCATGAACTTTGGGAGATTTGTAGGAAACAAATATGACTTCAGCAGAATTAAATCACCTCCTTCGGTGGGACATCAATTATGGAAAATGCCGTCTCAGAGGCTGCAGAGATCCCTCAGCACAAATCTCAACAAGGGACCATTAGAGATTTTAAGTAGGGACTTGTAATACATGGGATTGCTTTACAAATAATTTACTTGGGATATTCTAGCAAGGAGGAATTCTTCAGTGGCATTCATGATCAGAACACAGAATCAGGATGCTGCCCAGGAGGGAGGAGGAACAGGGGAAGACAGAAATGAATAAAGAGAAGGAGAAATGCTTCATAGGCGAGCACAGTTATCTGTGATGGAAGTAATTAGCACAGGGTTATGATTATCATAGCGAACACATCAGTGGGATCCTTCCACAAAAGCACTCAAGGGCGCACAATGAAATTTAATAGCAAATTCAGTGTGGAGAAAAGAAAGCAGCAAAACATATAGGCCAAGGAAGAACTGCCACAGGCCCCAGATATTAAATAAGACTGTGGAAACAGCATGAAGGGTTCTGTGTAGTAAATCCTAGAGCAAAATGCACACAGCAAGAATGAAAAATAAGATTAAGAAAGGAAAAACGTGTTTCAGCCTACTTTTTCTGGAGCGCGGGGACAGGCCCTTATACTTCCCTTTTTTTTCATCATCTGGAAGCCTCTGCCACATTTCCCCTTGTCTAGGCACCTGCACGCTGCATGCAAAGCAGGAGCAGTGCTTTTGGCAGAGACCTGACTTGCATTTCCCACCCCTGTTTGCAGAGACAGAACTGATGATGCACTCTGCAGCCGGCAGGGAGGATCAGGGCTGGCTTCACCTTCTGCTGCACAGACACACTCTGGAAAACTCCAGTGGTTATAGGAACGTTTGTGGGTCTCCAGATGAAGCCTTGCTTGGCAGTGAGAGGCCCTGAGCCCCATGGTCTTGGCTCTGGCTCTGCCATGACAAACAGGGAGAGGAGCCTGCACCATTCCTGGGGAATAACACAAAACATCCACAAGGATACATCTTCCTCTTGCAAGCTGGGCTACCAAAGGTGGATGGTGCCAACAAGAAGTCTGGGAGGTTAATGGGTCACTGGTGACTCTCAGAGCTGGCTTGTCCCAAACACACATCCTCCGAGCTCCAAGATTCCCTGGCCAGGGCGAAGAGCAGCCAGAGCAGATCATCACCTCCTCTCAGGACAGTGTGAGTGCATGTCCAACTCCCTGTTCCCGATTTATCCTACTCCTAGTAGTCAGAATTAATTGATTTCATCAAGCAGCATCCACAAAGGAGGTTTCCTCTGCCATTCACTGTTTTTAAGAGCAATGCAAGCTGTCATTTATTCAATAGGAAAATAAGTTGGTTTAGCTTCTTCCCCTGTCATTAGTGGGCATCACATTAAGACCACAGCAAATCACTGAGGAGGAGAAGAAACACTTGTGCTAATGAGATTTAAAGAGCTGACAGCACAGTGCCTCAAATCGAGTTAGAGCAGCAAGTAATGGATGGCACTCGCTGCCTGATGGAAAACACCAGCATCCCTCTGGCTAGGCAATTTTCTCACCACTCAAATGCAAATTCTCCTCAACAGCATCACAAATTCCTGCAGATCCATGAGAGTTTGGGTTAAATAAGAGTTAACACCAAAGTATGGGTTGGCAGCAAACACAGGTCACCCTTCAGTGACAGTAGGGGTCTGCAGTGCTGCTGAGGCTACAGCTTGTGTCCTGCAGGCACAGCCATGGCAAAGAGGGGAGTGAAAGCACTCAACAAGGGTCCCACGTGGGATCAGATTTCCCCACAATTTTGGCACTGTGCGCTCCCTGGAGATGAGCCTGTGATCCTCATGGCTCCTTGTCACCAGCTGGTGGGAGAAAGCAGAGCATCACCTCTGACCTCAGCGATCCCCCATCCCTGAGGCTTCCCAGCCGTGAATCCCAGTAACTTGTCCAGACCATCCAGCCGTGTCCTTTCAGTGCCTCTGGGACAGCCCTGCCCAGTGACATTTCTTTTAATGCAGCAGGGAAAGCCACAACGAGCCCCGGGCACTGGAAACTGAAGTGAAATAAAACAGGAGCTAGAAAGAAAACAGGTTTTAATTGCAAGAGTAATTTCCAAACTTAACAAGGTCTTTCAGGGGTTTGTTATCCTGCGTCACACAGTCTGGAAGTTAAGATGCAGCATATGCAGGAGCTCAGGCAGAACTGGGGGCTTGCAGAATTGTGGGGAATTCTTTGCACCTTGTTGGAGGTTGAAGTAAATAACCAAAGTTATCCTTTCCAGTTCCAAGGGCAGGGAGCTTCCCCATAGCAACCGAGCCTCACAGAGCACAGAACTCCATGAAATTAAACCAGAGCAAGGGTTCCCAAACAGAAACGCTTTAATCAGGTACAATTTAACACAAACTTCCTTGTGTATTTGTAACCCCCAGCACTGATTTACCACTCTCGGAAGATCAGGGCACAGCAGAGGAAGCACAAAGTCCCTCACAACCCACCTTGGCTTGCAAACGACACATAATAAAAGCTAAAAGATGTGGCCAGATGCATCCAGCATCATGAATAAAGGCAGACACGCAATATGAGACTTGCTTTCCAATAGCAAAGTTACCAGGAATATAAAGAAGCACACAAATATCCCCAGGCCAGCTACCTGAGAGGCAGGTACAGGTATTTTAGCTGTTGAAGCCCAACCCAGCACTAAATGCCAGACCTTGGAACACCTTTCAGTGCCTAAAGGGGTTCCAAGAGAGCTGGAGAGGGACTTTGAACAAGGCCCTGGAGTGACAGAACCAGAGGGAATGGATTCCCACTGCCAGAGGGCAGGGTTAGATGGAATATTGGGAAGAAATTTTTCCCTGTGAGGGCGGTGATTTGTCCAGTTAATTCTTTATGTATCCTCCCAGTCACCTAGGGACACAAGACTTGCCCAGCCCAGCTCAGTAATATAATTTCCTTTATCCAGGGCTTGCAAGTACATTTTATACATTAACCTGAAACTTTCAACAGAACGATTAATTCAGCAGGCGAAGTTATTCATAAGGCAGCTCTTACTGAAAGATTTGCAATACGAGCTAATAAAATAAACAACAACATATGGGATTACAGGGTGGATTGGCAGAATGTAATTGAGTGGACTGGAAACTGGCCAGGATAGTAAAATTAATTATTCTATTTTCTTTTGATGACCAGGGGTGGTCTGTCCCTCTGGTGAGGGACAGACCCCACTTATTTTGAGAGTACAGCAAGCCCAGCTGACAAGGCGGATGGCGTCAAACCTGATAAAGGGCAGGATTAAATTGGATATTAGAGACAAATTCTTCCCTGTGAAGGTGGTGAGGCCCTGGCACAGTTGCCCAGAGCAGCTGTGGCTGCCCCATCCCTGGAAGTGTCCAAGGCCAGGTTGGACAGGGCTTGGAGCAGCCTGGGATAGTGGGAGGTGTCCCTGCCTGTGGCAGGGGCTGGAACTGGAACAGCTTTAAGGTCCTTCCAACCCAAACCATTCTGTTCTGGGATTCTGTGGCTGACCACAAGCCAAGGGACCACACTGAGCACTCCACACACAGGCTGAGTTCTACTTGGCCAACTGCCCACATGAAGGAAAAAATCCCACCTGGATTCCCATCTTGGCCCTGTCTATCACCTCTGTCATCTCTGCAAAAGGCAGAGGATCACCTTTTAACTCCATCCCTGTCAGAGGAGCACAGAGGACTCAGACACTTTGCACATACAACAGCCAGTGCAGCTGGGTGCAGATTGCATCTGAGCTCTCTGGGAGAGCAGAGGATGGAATCTATAACTCGTTCAGGTGCTAGCACTCCCCTTTTGCCCATTCTTGAAGACTCAGGCTCCTGTAGGACATCTCTGCAGCTCAACACAGCCCCACCCCTGGCCCCAAGATCGGGAGCTGCCCCACTAAAGCCTCCATCAAAACATTCTAGGACACCCTGCAGCATCTCCTGGGCTTAGGCCCAGATTCACCCAAAAAAACTCCGTGGGTGATCAGTGCTCCAGTCCCTTCTTTGCACCAAAATATATCCTAGGAGAGGCAGTGTCAAAGCTGCTGCCTGCTCTGCCCAGAAGAGACCCACGTCATCCCAAACACAGCTTCTCTCTCCTGTGTGGCCTTTATTAAGGGGTAGCTGGTGCTTAATTTGTCTTCTGCATCCCCACAGCTGCACCTGACCTCACCTGAGACCTGGAATTGATTAGTCCTTAGAAGACCTTCCCCTTCCAACATCCCACCCTGAACCCCACCTTCCCTGACCCACAGCAATGCGGGACCATGCTGCAGCACATTTTCCCCAGCCCTTTCCCCTTCCTCCATCACCCTGCACAGCCAGCTCTTCCCAGAGCTCCATCCTGACCAAAAATGCTCAGCCGAAATGCTCCCCACTCCTCCCAGTCCTCCTCTGAGCATCCGCAATAATTGCATCAGATTGTCCTGTGAGGAGGGAGGGGAAAGCAAACTGCCCAAGCTGCATCTCAGGAGGCCAAAGTGCCCAGAAACTGCTGTTTCTGTGGCAAATAAACAGCTGGGAAGAGCAGTGAGGTCATGATGAAAGACAGAGCCAGGGAAAGCAAAGCTCTCCTTGACTTCTGCCTCTAGAGAGCATTGTTGCATTTTCTTCCCAGCAAGAGACAGAACAGAGGCATCTCCAAACAGAGGACTTGAAACTGCTGCAGTGGTACATGGCAGGCTCACATTAACCCCCTGAATATCTCTGCTGTGCGCTGTGAGGATGAACAAAGCCTTGCAGAGGAGGGCACTGGAGTTTTGGATCCAGCTCGCCTTCCATCAGATGCTCTTTGCTGGCTCACAGCACAACTTCTGAGGAAGAGGCAACTGTTCTTTCTCAAAGATGTGAAACAGCTCCACAGCACCCCAGGGTGTGGGCAGAGAACCCTGGGGAAGCCTCTGAAGTGGCTGACAGAGGGAGGAGGAGGGGGAAGGAAAACTCTTTCATGCACATGCAATGCTCACCAAGGCTCTGTGTGGACACAGCCCTTGCACAGCTCCAAGAAACAGCCCCTGGCAAGACTGGTGATGAGTCCAGTGCTGCTGCTCATCCTCTGCTCACATCCCAGAGACACTGTCCATGCCCTGCCTGCAGTGCCAGGCCTCCTGTGCCTTCTCCATGGGACACAACAGCCACCTCTCCTTTCCCCTCGCTCTTCCCCATCCAGCCATTCCTCATCCCTCCACTGCCCGCTCCCTGCTAAGCCAAATTCATTACCCAAAATCAATTAAAATATATTTTTGAAGGAGCATCATTGCTGTTGTGGAGAGAGAGGTTATTACGGGTCCGATTTGCTGTGGATGGAACAATTACTTTCTCCCACACAGTGTGAGTCAGGCTGCAGCTCCCAAGGCTCGGACTGCGGAGGCGCAGAGGTGTCTGGTGGGAGCTGAAGGGTGATCTGGTTAGGCTGATGGGCTGATAAGAGGGCAGCAGAAATTCGTGGGAACACTGTAATGAGCTGAATTCCCCAGTCTGGCAGGACATTTCTTGCAGCTTTATCTCCTTCACGCCAGGAGCAGGTCACTGCTTCCCCTGCAGGGCAGGAGAGAGGGAGTGACGGAGCAGGAGCAGCACCAGGACAGGATGGGACCAGAGGGACAAGGGCAGGCACATGAAGGGTAAAATAACAACACTATTTTGTGTTAGCTAAGCTTCTGCAAAGGCATTTAGAATAGCCCATCTGCAGATCCAGCACGTCTCAGGACATGAGCTTCAGCTTCTCCAGGTCACAGTCACCTGGACTGATCGGAGGGAAGCGGGGCTGAGCCAGGTTTTGCACTCACAGCTGGCTACCTGTGAGCCAAGGGCTGAGCACAAACTGCTTGTCTCTGCACTTAGAGCAGAGTTCAAGAAACCTACAGCAGCTCAGCTGGATGGGGAATATCTGTGCTAAGCTTCAAAGCTGCTCCCCAAACTGTCCTCCCGAACCTGCACCCCGGGTGCTTTCCTGGTGTGTCTCACACATGGCAAGCCCCACTCTCACTCGGTGGTTGTAACTTCAGGGCAGAGGTTTGGGGTCTGCTCTCCCTTGGCTGCTGTCCCTGCCACCCTGCAGGAGAAAGGAGCTAGGACCCCTAGGGCATAGCGTGCTGGCTCAAAGAGCATCTCCCTCGGACTTCATCGCTCCAAGAGAGGGGCTGAGCCCAACCTCACACCAGTTCTATGGCACTGGGAGCAACTTCTTCCCCTGAAAGGGATAAGCATCCTCCAAAAACCCTGTGGGGCTCCAGGAGCTGAAATTACTCAGAGCATGTCTGAGTGACTCCTCTGCAGCAGTTAAATTTCAGACAGCATCTTCCCAGCCCCTGGAGAGGAGTGACCTGCAGTGAGCAGGTAATGAAAATTGACTCTCCAGAACCTTTGGATACTTGGAAAACACTCAGCTCAAATTGAGTGCTGCTGTCTTCACTCACGGCCATCCGGCAGGACACGGAGCTCACACGGAGCTCACATGGCATCTCCTAAGTGCCTCTCCCTGCTCTTTCCCCTGCACTCTGCTGAGTGGATTTCTGTCCCAGCTGAGATCTCAATCACTGTGCAGACCCCAATCTCGAGCAGGAAAGCCACTGTCCTCCTGCCACCATGCAGGCACATCCCTCCCAGAATGATAAAAGGTTTGGTTCAATGGTTCTGAGCACAGAAGAAAGGGATTGTTCTGGGGGTTTTGCTATTGACTTTTCTTTCTTCTGGGTTTTTATTTGGTTTTGCTCCATCCCAGAGTCCCACTGTCTACTCCACCCCACTGTTGACACAGATGGTCCTTGGTCCCAAAGATGTGGGTCCTATCATCAGCCTTCCACAAATGCAGGACTCACTCACAAGCACTCTGCTCATTGCATCGCTTCCCTCTTCCCCACCACAATCCTATTATAATGTGGTAAAGGAGCAAATACCTTTTTTTTTTTTCCCTTTCCCACATGCACAATTTTTTTCCCACTGAAAAAAAATCATTTTTGGCCAGATATTGCAAATTGATGATGCCTTCAAAGGCACAGTGCTGCATGCTAGAGCAGCAGGGGTTTGGGACATGGCTTCTCATGTTCCAAATGTTTTAATTCTTTTAATCCACAAAGTGGATTAATGACCTTGGCATCCTCCAAGGTGAGAGGAGGGTCCCCAGGGTGGGCTGACATCAGAGGGTCTGGGTGCCAGGACAGGGGACAGCAAACAGCTCTGCCCAGGAGCCAGCCAGACCTGCAGGAGGAAAACAAGCTGGGCAGGAGATAGGACATCAAATACCTCTTAGAGATGGCAGAGTGAATCTCAAGGTGAAGTGTGTGCTTTTCCCAGGCCACAGGAAATTGTGTCATTGAGCACAGTGGAGGTGGCCGGGTGCCAGGGAGCTCACCTCTCCTTTTCCTGAGGGCTCTGGAGCTGAGAGCTGTCAATCCATCCAAAAATGAGCACCCAGGAGCCTGTGTGTCCCTCTGATGGGCTGACAGCACCGTGTGCCCAGGACACCCTGGACACTGCCAACCCTGTTCATGCCCCACTCCAGGCAGATCCCAGCAGGCAGCAAGGGCTCTGATGTGAAGAAAACCATCCAGCCTCTCCCCAGCAGAGCTGGAAACACAAGCAAGCCCCTCCAATACCCTCCAGGAATGACATCAGGGCATTCCTATGCTTTTCCATGCTGCATCAGAAGCATCAGGGATGGATGTGGGACATGAAGGGACAGTGATCTTGCACAAGCCAGCCCAGCCAGATGGCTCACCCACTCCTGAAGGCATTAACTATTCCTTGCTTTGCCCTCAAAACGAAAGGCATTGCCTCAGTTGCACTGGAAAGGCTCTGGAAAGGCAATAAACTTGTCAGAAGGAGACAGGCTCTGAGTCAGAGACCTCGCAGGAGGGAGGCAGGGGTAGGGGTGATGCCAGAAGTGAAACAGAGATCCTGCGAGCCAAGGTCTGGGACGGCACAGGGCTCGCAACAGCAGAGCAACCCCCGATCCAAGTCCATGGGGGTTCTCCCTGCAGGAAATCACTATTTCCCAAAACCCATGCTCACAGTGGGCAATCAGGCAGAGGCACTTCACCCTGCAGAAATAACTTCCCAAAAATCACTTGTTTTGGGGGGGGCCCATCACCATCACCTCAGCCCCCACCCGCAGGCAGCCCAGACCAAACACACAAAATGAAGCTGTGTCTGTGCAGAAATCAGAGTACAGCCCAGGTGATGCAGTGGGGTTTTTTAGGATGCTTTATGAACAAAGGAAGCCAGAAGATCAGCCTAGACTACAAAACACCTGGCCACGCACTAGAAAAAGTTATTTTCAGCCAGAAACTGGAAGACATTTCCCTTGTTAAATTGCTCTCTGGTCAGTATTCAAAGCCCCGCTGCCCCTGCGGGTAGAACAGAAGTCAGAGAGTGAAGCCTTTGTCCTGTGGCTCCTTTGGAAGCTGGGCTCAGCGGGACAGCCTTCCCCGGCACTCACAAGGTTTTGGCAAGAGCTCGGTTTTCACACCCACTCAAGCAAAAGTGTATTTTCTAGCAAAGGAAAGTATGTCAGGGCATTGATTTCTTGGGCAACTGCACCGCAGAATGGATGGAGCTAAACTCAGTGACGCATTAGGCTGTTGGCTGCAAACCAAACACCTAGTAAAAATGCTTTAAAACCAATTTTTGTTTTTTGTTTTTTTCTGGTTCACTTGGAGAACAGCCTGTCTGCTCTTAGGCCTTCCCTTCTGTTCCCCATCCAAGTAAGAGGAGGGTGTCACTCGGGCTCCCTCAGCATCAGTTCATGGGAGGATGCTTCCATTGAAAATTAGGCAAATGGGAGAGAAAAAGCCAAAACTATATGAACCGTTGAAAAAATGGTATTCACAACCAGTGGGAAGGAAGAAATGATCCCCAGAGGTACAGCCCAGCTTGCCCAACATCCAGAGGAGGGAGGACATCAGCATCCCATCAGTGCGGAACCGTAGGGAGCCTGAGCTGCAGGAATGGGTGGATGCACCAGGACGTGTCCTCCTCCTCCTCTTCCTCCTCCTTCTGGCCATGGATGCTCACAGCCGACCCGGGTGGTCACACCATGGTCCTTCATGGGCCGATGGTCAGCAGCCCTTGTCCCTCGGTGCCCAGGAGCTCCGCGCAGGAGCCTGGCACCGAAAGCGCTGCAGAAGGCGGCAGACGGCTGCTGACACCTTTGTCCAGAAGGATTTCCGAACCGGCTCTCCGCAGCAGCTCCATGAATATCCAAAGAGGATAACGTCAGCCCTGGCTCTGGGAAGCAGCGGAGGATTGATGGAGAAGCATCGCATTTAATCACCTGCCTTAACAGCTTTGCCTCTGACAGAGGCAGGGCATGAACAGCGCATCATGAACAGCGCATCATGAACAGCGCATCATGAACAGCGCATCATAACCAGCGGCAGCGGCGGGGAGCAGCACAGGGCCGGCTCCCCTCTCAGGGAGGGCAGAGTCCTGCTAAAGACAGCTGTCCCCCCTTCCACAGGGGAAGCGAGGGCTGAACAACACCCTGGCCTTCATTTCATGCAGTATTTAATTGGCGGTGCAGGGCTTTGCCGTGACTCCGGGGGAGGAGGGCGCTTGGCTAAATTCCGAGCGGGAGCACCAGGCACAGCAAACGCCTGTAGCCACCCCCAGGCTTTTCCCTCTTGTGTTTCCTGTAGCTCACGATGTCCTTGTTGATGATCCTGGTGAGTTTTTCCTTCTGGCCTCCAAGCCCTCTCAGTAGGTTTGGCCAGATGGAGACAGGAACAAGGATTGGCATGGCTTCTCCATCCATCCCACGGGGGTTTGGAAATGCTGAAAAACAGGAAGCAATTGGCTGGAGAGATTTGGCCACCGTGGGCTCCATCTGCAACCAGAGGCACTCAACCTGCACCCACACACCCAAGGAAGGTGTGGGTATGTCCCCCTGAAGTCCCACCCTCAGCTGTCCCACTCCATAAATCCAACCCAACTGCAGCCAGCAGACTGGCTGAGCCAGTTTAGATAGGATATCAGGGTTTAGATTGGATATCAGGGAAAATTTCTTCATTAAAGGGGTGTCCAGCCCTGCAATAGGCTGCCCAGGGCAGTGGTGAAATCACCATCACTGGAGGGATGTAAAAGATGTGTAGATGTGGCACTTGGGGATGTGGTTTAGTGCTGGCCTTGTCAGTGCTGTGGTGATGGTTGTACCAAATGGTCTTAGAGGGTTTTTCCAGCTTTAAAAATTCTGTGATTCTGTCATGGGTCCTGGAGGATTTTCCCAGCTCCAAACTGTATCCCTGAACATCTCAGCCACCCTCCAGCCTCACAGTTAGATGATGGCTGGATGGTCCACACACCTTGCCCATCACTGCCCACCTCCAGCTTCTGACCCTCCCCAGCTCCTCTCCCAAAATCCCAGCACAGCCCAGCACCACCAGCTTGCTCACACACACAGAGGAAAGCACTTTGCTGGAAGGATAAAAGGAAGATACTTTAGGCATCACTGGAGAACCTTCCCAACAGGGAGCACTGGTATAGATGTTTTAAGACAGCCGTAATTTCTTTTGAGAATGTTTCCAAGCATGCCTGGATAAATTATTCACAAAGAATAAGAGATGAACCCATCTGGAAAAAAAGGGAGAAAAAGCCATTGGGATCAGTCCAGCAGCTTTTTCCTGTAATGCTATTGCCACATGCAATATTCCTGCTTCCTCTGTGAAAGAATATAGCAATTATTTATATTGGTTTAATGGAAAGGGCTTTGTCATATGAAATAACACATGAGCAGGTCGTGAAGCAGGGAGTAATGAACAGGGAATAATGCTGTACCCCTGGATAAACAGGGCAGTAGGAAGGGGGGAACACACCCACCATGGCAATAACAAAGAAATCATCATCATCATCATCATCACAGAACCAACCCAGCTAATTTTTACTCTATTTCCATGTTAACACTAAGAACATTTAAATTCTGTTGCCATTTTTAGAGAGGAAAACATATCTCAGTAATGTTTGTTGGAAATATCATTAGGAAAACAGTCACCCCCGCAATGTTTTATTGCAGGCAGTTACTTCCATGCTGCCATTCGCAGAGATTACTCCCCAAATTACTTCTAAGCATCCAAATTGCAAAGGGAAGGAGTTAGTCTAGCGCTGGGATTGATTGCTGTCGTTTCTCTTGCAAGACTAATAAGAATATATCTATCTCTTCTGCAGTATTTTGCTTGAAGTGGTGGTGAAGGGGGAGAAATGCTTCTCTGAGGCAGCAGAGCTGCCTGCAAATCTGTGACCCATCACCCTCTCCAGTGGAGCCAAGCACATCAAAGAAAATCAGAAGGACAACTCACTAATATGCTCTTAAAAACCCATTTCCCTGGCATAAATGTGCTTGGAAGGTGGGGAAAATTCCTAAAAAATAAAATTTACTGAAGGCAGTTGAAGAGTGCATCTCACAGTAGTGTTAGAAAACAAACACCTGGGATTGAGGCTTCTTTAATCAACATTTAGTGCGGGTTTAATAACGTGTATTAAAAGCAGGCAGGCAAATGGTGTTTGGGAAACGACAGGAAAATAAAGTAGATAAATGCACTAATTGCAGCTTATCTGACAGCTCTGTGTTCTCCTCCACAGCTGAGACTCCAGATCAAGTATTTATACATTAGGCAGGATTGATTCCCCGGGATCAAGCAAGACTCAGGTTAGGGTGACAGCCACTGATGGATGGGCATGGTGTCTCACCAAATCCTGGCAGATTGCTTTGCCCAGGTATTGTAAATTGAAAAAGGAGGTATTTTGCAGCTGACAGCAGCTGTTTACAGCAGGGGAGACTTGATCTGCCTGGTTTTACAACACATTTGAGCAGGGCTGCTTTACACTCGGAAGCAGCTAGAGGTTTTATGTGTATTTGTGCATTTAGGAGGGGACTGGTGGGCTCTACCCTTCTGGGAAGCTCCCACCCAAATAATCTGTATATAAAAAAAGAGGCCTCTGGAAATCTTTATCTTAGCTACATGCCATGAAGAAGAAGAGAGGTCAAAATGAAGAATCTCCATGGGGCTGATGGATACAGCCCTGTGGAGGTCAGGAGGCTCAGCTCTCCCTTGTGAGGGCAAGTGGAAAAGTCCATCCAGCTCATCCCAGGAGTGCCCATAGCCCCAGGGTCTGGGGACACACACCCTGAGGTTTTAAACATCCAGCGTCACATCTTCACTCATCCAGAGCTCCCCTTGTCGACGGCCCAGAGATCACATCCCTGCAGCTCAGTTTTTTCCCATGGCTCCATCAATTCCAATGTTATCAAGCCAGGAGAGGTCTGACCAAAGCCTGTGTCCCTGCATGCAGCAGCCATCGTGAATTTTGGCTCTCCTGCCCAATTTCCCACTGAGCAGCACATCTGAAGGGGCTTGCTAAAATCTTCCCTTCCATTTAGTGCTTATGCAAAGAAACAGCCAAATCTGGGGTGGCCTCAGCTGGTTTTGCAACTTGAAGGGAAGGCCTTGGGGGGGCTTTTCCTGAGGCAAATCCCAGGCAGATAGCATCTCCCTCGACCACAGAAACCAGCTCCCTGTTGTTCTGTGCAACCACAGCATCTGCAGCCCCCTGTGCACAGTCATCAATCACGGCAGACGTGGTGGCAGGGCCCTGGCAGGGACCAGGGTGTCAAAGTTCCCCAGCTCACGCATTTCCGCACAGGGCAGGGTTTAACGAGGGGAAAAGCATCCACTGGAATCACCAGCAGCAGCCAAACTGCTGACCCAGCAAATTCAAAGAGAAGCTTTTTTTTTTTTCCTTTCTTTCTGTCTTTCTTTGGGAAAGAAAAGTGTGCAGAAAGAACTGTTCCCAAAGCTCACCACCGGCAAGTTCTTCATGGGTGCTTCCATGGGTGCTGATAGAAAGGAGAGGTAAATGCAGGAGTGAAATCAATTTGCTCCTCTGAGCTTTGGGCTGTGATTGACAGTGGGTTTCTTCTCCTTGAGAGCCACACTCACAGGTTAATTCTGCCCCTCTGCTCCTCACAGAGTGCAGTTGTTACTCTCTCCTGAGCTGCCTAAACCCAGGAGAAAGCCCAGAATAAGCCAGCCTTTCCCCTGTGAGTGATTTCCCCTGCAACTGGTGCCAATATTTCAGAAAGGAATCCTTCCAGCCAGCTCTAGAGCCAGCTTTGGAGCGAGCAGCATCCTCTGCACTCCTGCTTTCCTTCCTCTGCCTGGAGCACGGTTCCACCCGTTCCCCCAGGAGCAGCAGCCAGACGCCCACAGCAGGCTGAGCACATCAGCCCCAGCTTTTTGATATCTCCACTCTCTGAATTAACCACGAGAATTGCTGCGCTCCCCACTGACACTCTTCTCCTCCGAAAGCCACAGGGAGACCATGCTGGGAGGCTGCGGGGCCCAGGGGGCAGTGGGATGTGTCCAGGGACAGAGCTGCCGAGGCCACATGGGACTCTGTGCACCCATGGGACTGACCAGAGGCCAAAGATATCCTTCACGGCCTGCTTGGTTGGTCCTCACTGTACTGGAGCACAGAGCCTTTCCGCTCTGCCAAGCCCAAGCCAGGGAAGGGAGACCAGACCCTGCTGGGCTGAGATTCAGCTCTTCCCCTGGGAAAATGTCCCTCATTTTCAGGATTGCTAATTTCACAGTGTCTGCAAAGCAATGTGAAACGTAATTAATCACACTGCTGTGTCCACCCGTGCCTGCAGTGCTGCAGAGGCAGGGATGATCCTAACGGAGCAGCCCAGCTAAAGCCCCTGGAGCCTCCCAAGGATTCACCATGCCCCTGCAGACTGAGGATTTTTCTGGTTTTCCAGCCAATAAACCCCCTCCTCAGTGAACCTGCTATCACAGCTGCGTTGGGGCAGGCGTGGGATGGGGCAGTGGGGATGCAGGGATGGGTAATCAGCAGGCTGGTACCCATGTGTTCCAGGACCAATGGGCTGAGTGTGCAGCACACATGGATCAGAGCTCCCCAAGAACGCACCAGCTCTTCCTAAAATCCTTGCAGGCACCTGAAGTGCATTGGGAGCCCTCCATGTACCACGGTTTGCCCTCAGCGATGAGTTCACCAGGTGATTTCTGGCGGGGGTTGCAGCCTGCTCAGGTGCACAGGGGATTTCAAGCCTTTATGGCACCCTGGCCTCTCTGGCTGGTGTATCCAGCCCACGCTCCTGGTTTGCACAAAAGCAAAGCTCAGACCTTGCATGGCTTTGCAGGGAATCTCCCTTTCCCAGCCTCCACACTTCCCAAATGCCAGCACCCAGCCCTGCTGCACATCCCTGCCTGCTCCCCCAAACCAGTTTCCTCTGCTCAGCCGCCCGGGCTCTCCAGCCGGGTTCCTGGTGAGAACAGGAGAAACCCGTTCTCCCAGGCTGTGATTTTCAACCCAGAATGATTTTCATTAACTCTGTCCCCAAGGCGCAGAGGGGGACAGGCCACACAGGCGCTGAGCAGCCCAGAGCTTGTTGGAGTCAGAAGAAAACGAGGCAGAGCTTTGCTTGCAAAGTTAATTTGAACCAACCGGCAGCTGGTGGAGCAGCCAGAAGGGCCTGTCCCACAGCAAGAGCCAGCATTTTCCAGGGATACCACAGAGCTGGGATGCTGGCAGGGAGGGGACAGCAAAGGGCTTAGTCAAAATGCTTGGGTACAATTATTTCGAGAGCGCTCCAGGCACACCAAGTTGGGCTCTGGCACACGACCTGGGAACGTGCCCTCACCCATGTGTGCAGCTCAACTTCAGGGCTGGGGGACACCAGGAGAGCCCCAGGGGTGGTTTGTGGAAAGCTTGACCCCTCCTGGAGGCAGCGGAAGGTGGCATCCGACATGGGATACTGCAGTTGTACCCCATATGCATCCTCCCTCCAGCCTCCGCTGCTCTCATTTTATGCCCAATTAATGGAGTTTTATTATTTTGCTTAATACAATGGCTGCAATAAAGATGCAATTACTCCAGATGGAACTTGCACTCGGGAAAAAATTGTGTTCAGGGCTGGTGAGACACATCTCACTGGGAGTGGATGGACACGGAGCATGGAGAGGGGCTGAAAAACTACGTGAAGATGAGGTGGTCAGACTCATGTCCAGGCAGGGCTGCACAGGCTGGGCTCTGTCAGACAGGACAGATGAGAGCAGCACCTGAAGAATCCTCCCAGCTGGGTTAAACAGCCAGGAAAAGATCCCCAGAGCCACACACACAGGGCTGGGACAGCAGAGCAGGTCCCTGGGACAGAGTATCAAAGTGGGTTTGATATCATCTCCAGCACAGGAGACAGATGGAGGGTTTGGATCTTTCAGGGCAGAGCCAAGCAAAGATGCTGGGCATCCAGGCAAGGGGAGGATTGCCTGGGGATGTATCTGGCTGCCAGCAGGATCCACATGGTAAAATGCCTCTTTCCAGCATCCCTCCTGCCTTCTTCAGCTCTGTTTCCCTGGCTCTCCTCTTCGGGCAGGAATCCATCCTCACCCCAGGTGGGTAAAACACCTGGCACAAAGCTCACTGCACATGGTGGAGAGCTCCATTGCAGGGAAAGGGAAAGCAGAGCATCCCAATCAGCCACCCCCGCTTGCAACACCATCAGGACACAGCCCAAATTACCTGGTTCATTCCAGCTTCTCCCCACAGGCAGTTCCAGCGCGCCAAGGAAATCCCAGAGGCTGCTGCAACTGGCCCAAAACCACCGGCCCTGCCAGCTGGTTTGAATTTTCCTTGTGTTTGCAAAGGCAAAAAAAATAGATTAAATGGCCTTTTAATCCTTATTCAGCATTGCTCTGAAGGCTTTTCCAGCTAAACTAAAATGTATCACCGATGCCTTGCTGTTTGCATTAATAGCCTGAGGGGACTTAAAGCTGGCTCAGACTGTGGTCAAATGCCCCAGAGAGCTCAGCAAGGGCAGCCAGGCTCTGTGACAGCCAGGAGCTCCCACAGCCCTTCCCTGCTTTATCCCCATGCCACAGACCCTGTGCCCAGCTGCTGAGCCTGTGCCACCCACCCAGCAGCACTCCTGGCCCAGGGGTGCTGCCCACACTGACAGTGGAGCTGGAGAGGGTTTTCGACAAGGACACAGCGTGACAGGATGAGGGGTTATGGCATCAGACTGGCACAGGGCAGGGTTAGGTTAGATATAAGGAAGAAATTGTTCCCTGTGAGGGTGGTGAGACCCTGGCACAGGTTGCCCAGAGAAGCTGTGGCTGTCCCTGGATCCCTGAAAGTGTCCAAGGCCAGGCTGGATGGGGCTCTGAGCAGCCTGGGATAGTGGAAAATGTCCCTGCCCATGGCAGGGAGGTGGAACAGGATGAGCTTTAAGGTTCCTCCCAACCCAAACTATTCTGTGAGTTTATGATAAGGCTCCAGTTGTCAGGACTGCTCCCAGCTCCTTCCTGGCCCTGCCTTCCCTCAGGAGCATGGGATGGGTACATGGCAAAAGGCAAAGGGTCTCAGAACGTTCCTGGCAGTACAGGACCACGGGGAGGCTGCAGTGGGCAGATCAACCCCATCTGCATCGTGAGGAGGTGGCATGAAATCCCACAGCAGCACAGTCCATCCTCCCTTCATACCCCAATATCTCAGTGCTGTCAGGAGCAGGGCAGAGTATTCCAGTGCCAGTTTGCTGCCAAGGAAGGCTTAACACATTTGTGCAAAGCACAGCATGATCAGAGCTCCTTTTCGCTTCTCTCCTGCCCCAGCATCATGGAAGGGCCTGTGGCTGGCCCCTGTACCCAGGGACATGCACGCTCTCCTAAACTGCAGCAGGTCAACAGCACTCACCAAACTCAGCTTATTCAGCATCTTTATGCCAGCTGGTCTCTGTCTCTCCCCTTTCCTCTCAGGGTTTGTCAGGTTTAATTAAAATTCCTATACTCGGCTGGTTCTTTCACTCAGGCTATTATCTGCAGTGTGCTCTGCTGCCTGCCTGGAGCTCATCTCGTTTGGAATCTGCCTCTTGGTGAGTGGAGCCATATTTAGGAGGCAATACATGGCCAGTGCTTGAGTCTGAGAAGTTCTATTGACCCATGCCCTTGACATGGGAGGTGCCCCAAGGATCTGTTCTAGGCGTTCCTGCTATCCACCTATTTCCAAAGAAACTATTTGGTTCACTGCAGGAAATTGCAGCCAGGAAAGAGGAGGAGGAGGAGGTGAGCCTGCCCTGCCCCTGCAGTGATTGCTGTCAGATTGCAGTCACACTGCCCAGCACACCGTGGGGACCCACGTGTGCCCACCCTGAGCACACCAAGAGCATGGGTGCTCTTTTAAACATCCTGAAGCCAACAAATACCACCAGAGCTTCTCTCTTCCTCCCTCCCTGGGAAATCAGGTCTCACATGGAGGTGACATTAGACTCTGCATTCTCTGGTCTCCCTCATCAAACTTCTGTCGGCTCCTCGTGGAAGCAGAACTGGGGATGGTCTGCAGCGGGTGATGGATGAACCCTCTAGAAGAGAGGAGAATGGAGAAGGAGAGCCAAAAACAACTTTCAGAGAAAAAAGCCGTGGATGAGAGGCTGAGTCAGCTCCCACGGCCATGGGCAGCTGCTCCTCCAGGGTCTGTGAGGCAGCGCAGTGCTCCCACACCAGTTAGCCACCGGGCTGGGGACAGGGACAAGGTCACCCAGCTTTGCAGGCCACCAGACACCACCTCCTGGAGGTGTCCAGCTGCTCCTGTGTCTTCTTGAGTACACCCAAAGGGAGCCTTTCCCATAGATCTCAGCTCAACCCCACCTGAATTTTTCCCCAAGAATTTTTAGTTCAGCCATTGAACAAGGAAATCTGCTCTTCACTCAACTCTGCTCTGCTGATGGAGAGTTTAAAAAAAACCTCTCAAATGCAGACTCCATCACCGAGGGGATCTGTGCTGGCTTGGCAAAGGCAGGGAGAGATGGACCCAGCAGCAAAGGCGCAGCGACAAGAGAAGCAACACCAAAGCAGTGCAGCCCTTGAGATGCAGTGCAAACCCAGGAGACTGTCACAGATGTGGGCTTCAAAGGGCTGGTCCCAAGTCCCCAGGATGCCAGCCCTCTCCTGCTGTGGGCAATGGATCAGCACAAGCTGAAGCCTCTGGACATGAAGCACTTTTTGGGTCCCAATTGAAGTTTGAGCCCAGGATTCAGATATGCTCCAGATATGGAGCAGTGAAGAAGCCAACAGCCTTCCTCCTCTTCTTCCTCCACCTCACCATTGTACTCAGAGGAATGCATGTTCCAGCAGGCTCCTTTGGTCCCCCTCCCTTGCTCTGAGGCACCCCCAGCCCCACAGCACCCCCTCCCCTGCCTCTCCACACCCTCTCCTCTCACAGCAGTAGCTCTTTGCTCCTTTTGGCCATTGGCTGCCAGTTCCCATCCCGTACATTCCCTTCCATTTAGAGATATTGTCAGCTGAGAATCAGAGCTCAGATGTTTATTATTTCTAATGCAATCCCAAGCCAAAATACGAGGCAGCGTGTTCAGCCTTCCCCTCGGCTCCCAGCGCTGTAGGATGGCAGCTGAGTCAGCACCCGGCGTTCCCCATCGTGCCGCGGTCCCCACAGACAGATGGCAAACCCTTAGCTCTTCCAGCAGCTCCCAGATATTTTTACTGCCTATTGCTTTTTCGCCTCTGTTTATTTTTCGAGCTGAAATAAGCAGAGTGATGGGAAAAAGAAATCTCCTGCTGAGCATTGCATCAGATTCCCATAAGGATTAATTTCAGTGGAAACAGCAAGGAATTCATTTTTTCGGCAGGGTGAGCTCAGCAAGGGCTGAGCCCTGCGTCACCCAGCATGGCAAAGCTGGCTCTCTGTGCTGAGCACCTGTGGACCCTCCTTTGGCCTTTCTAGTAGAGAAACGGTAAATGTGTCAAGACACCATCAGAAGACCTTGTTGGTTCAGATAATCACTAAAGAATCTTCAAGCACAGAGCCAAGAAAGCTCCATCCAAACTGTTTGGGGCTTGTTTGAATCAGTTTGGCGCTGCTCAGCCAGGGCATGCCAGGGATGTGAGTGATTCCAGGCAGGCAGAACTGACCTGAGGAGCACATCAGTGCCTGCCCACCTTGTGTCACCCTTCCCTGTCCAGAGACAGAGCAGATCCACAGCATTCCTCCAGGCCAGCACTGTGGGAACATTGTGGGGATTTGTGAACATTAAGGGGATTTCCCATCCAGTGCTTTTACTGACTTCTGGGGCAGCATCACACGGTCGAAAGTCAAGTTCTTCAAAATTGGGATTGCATCACCAATTTGTGTCTGCCAGCAACTGTGCTCTGTGCTGCAAAGCAAACTGCCCAGAGCCCAGCAATTATTTTTAACCCCAGGCAGGCCATGGCCATAGGATGAATTCATAGGAAAAACAAACATCTGACACTGCTTTTGCTGTGGCATAGGTGAAACCCACTGAAGACAGAGCAAAAGTGAAGAAATCCCAGCTGGGAGGATTTGGGGAATGAAGAAAGAGCACAGCTAGGCAGCGGTAAGGTTCTCTTACTATTTCCATCCTTAAATCTTAAAAAAATCAATAAAATCTTCCTGAACAGAACCTTTCCCCATAAGAAAACAGAAAGGATCACAGCAAGGAGTGTAAATGTGTCTCTTCTGCAGCCACATTAAAACCATCCTTCATGTGGATGGCTCACCTGGGAAGGGCAGCTCTTGTGAGGGCTGCAGTGAGGTCAGGGCATGACCCTGGGGCTCGGAGGGCTACAGGATGTCAGAGCACAGGGATGCACACCGGCACCGGCAGCAGGAATCCGGGAATGAGCTGCTTTAGGAATAAGCTCCTCACGTGTCAGCATAAAACTCCTGTTGCTGCTTTCATCCTTCTGCGGGAGCAGGAATGAGGCTGGAGCCCAGCATCAATAAATTAATGGAAAGCCTTTTTTTTCGAGCAGAGGCACTGCAGATTTCAGCAGGCACATCACAGCTTTCTGCTCCTGCCTAAATGAATATTCAGCTGGCAGGGAAACTGCAGGGACAGGCTCTCCTGACACCGTTCTGGGACACAGCAGCAGCTCTGCCCCAATTCTTTGGTGTCCAAGCTGGCCCAGAGCTGTTCTGCGGTATGTTTGCAGGAACAACCTCCTCACTGCCCACCGAGGGGACCAGACCCAGGAGTCCAGCTAGCTCCTGGCATTCCTTCATGTGCATTCCTTCATCTGTCAGCACAGATGACAGCTCAGGTCCCGGGGCAGAAGTCATTGTCCCAGCCTCACTCCATTCACAGGTGAAGGCTCTACCCCCTGCTCACTCCCATGAAGCAGTCTCCCATTCCCAAATAACATAATTCCCTAAACAAGTCCCTGTTTAAGCTTATTTAGCCTCTGGGGTAGCTGCAGTCCTGCAGCTGCAAGAAAAAGCTGAGTCCTCTGTGCCCAGAGCCAGGGATGTTTATTTGCACTGAAATCCTGTCCCTTTGCTGGCCCACCCCAGCCTGCGCCCCCAGCACTCCAGGGACGGATGGCAGCCTTCGAGACACCTCTCTGACAAGAAATACTTTGCCCTGTCCATCCATTGGCCTCCTCCCTGCTCACAAGAGAGGAGTTTTCCCCATTTTTGCCCTTCAATAGGAGCTTGACTGAAATGCAGCAGCCTGATCATCTAGCGATGGTGAGAAGAGGAGCAAAGAAAGCTGCCTCTGGCCCAAAAGCTTACAATTAAAAAAGAAATGAGGAACTAACAGGGGGATACTACCCTGGCAGCTGGCAGGGGCATGGGTGAGAAGCAAGGGGAGGCAGAGGGTGGCTGAGGGCAGGAGGGCAGCCCAGAGGGGTGAGGTGGGAGAGGCAGGAGGGAGGTGGGAAGCAATACCTGAAGCAGCATCCCAGCTGATGCAAGCTGGCCCACAGCGAGTTTGTTGAGGCCAAAAAAGGATATTGCAACGAGTGGAGGGGGATGTGATGAAAGAGAAGGTGAGAGTTCTAGCTGTAGGAAAGGTTTAGCAAGGTTATGCAAGCTGTTGAGGGGTCCAGGATATGAAGACATGGGAGGAGGCAGGAGATGAAGACAGCACTCAGATTCTGGCAGCAAAGCAGCATCCTGATATTGCTGAGCTCAGGGAATCCCTGAGCTGAGAAGGAGAGGTTAAAAGCTCTGATTTGGCCATGCTGTGCTTGAGAGGGTGGTGAGACATTCGTGAGATGTCAGAGAGCTCCTCTGAGATATGAATTTGGACAGGGAGAGGAGAGCCCAGAGAGGGGCTGAGTGCTTGAGTCATCACCATAGAGATGGTATTTGAGTGCAGCTGCAGTGAGATTAGCCAGAGCCACGGAGCGGAGCACGGGCACGGCTCTGCGAGCTGCCAGGGCAAAGCAGGCTCCCACAGCAGCCCAGCACCAGCCACCGAGGGCCAACAGGTGCCCAAAACCGGGACATGCTCCAGGCAAGGCTCAGAGCAAAACACAGCCACAGCCTCGCCTCCAGAGGATGGCTTGGACCCTCCTCCACAGATGTCCATCTCTTTTCTGTGTGCTGCGTGCTCTCCACACTGAAATCCAGGTCTTCAAAGCATCAGGCACCAAACTCAAGCACTTCAAAGGAGACAGAGCTGAGCTTCTGAGCCTCACCTCTGCAAAAGAGGGGGAACCAGGGGAGCCACAAGGGTAAACTCCACAACAGTGAAGAGATCTCTGGAGTCAGGGTGACGGGACATGAGGGACCTCAGAGAAGTGCCAAAATGAGCTGCTGTGGAGCTCCAAGCTGTGGTTAGTCCTGGAGAGTGTGACCAGGAGGTGGCAGGCTCAACTCGTCCATGGATGGTGGCTCTTCTGCAGGAAGGCCTGGCCTGAGGACAAAATCGCTCATAATGCACTTTTAACCCATCAAAATGAAGGCAGAGCACTGAAGCGCTGGAGGAAGAGGGGAAAAAAGAGACAGTTTGAGCTTCTTTGAAAAGCAACCACAACTTTGGAGAGATGTTTCTGCCACCAAGGCTGCTGCCTATCAGGGACACAGTCACGCTCAACACCAGGACTAGCACGGGGACGATGGCCAGGCTGGTGTAGGAAACTGATTCTCTCCACTCCTGTCACAGAAAACTAACAGGAATCAATGGAGGAGGGGAACAGTTCTGCATTTCCAGCTGTCCCTCCCCACCCCCGGCATCCTGGTCCCTGAGAGAGTATTTGAAACATTGCAATCGCTATAATTAGAAGTAACACTCACTTTCCAAGAGGAAACTGTGCAAGAGGTTGATTTCCTCTTTAATGCCATTTCAGATCTGCAGCTCCAGTGGTGAGGGGGTTTGCTGAGCGGCAGTCTGGATCACTAAGAAGAATTAAGAGATTCCTGCCACTTCCATGGGGATTACTTGCTCCAGGTGCAAGATGCGAGACTGTGCTACTCTGTCCTCTCCCTGTGCAGAGAGCAGAGGCCAGAGGCATTTCCATGATCATTATCTCGTCAATATTATGCATTGCCCCCAAGGCTAACTAACACTGCTGCATACAGCACTGACTTGGGAATGCCAAAGACTTCGGGAACTTCATTGCTGGAGCTTTCAACAGAGCTGCAAGGCACAAGCATGCTCCTTGTGATTCCATACAAGGAAATATTCACAACATACAACAAAAATAGCCTCCATCGCCACACGTTATAATCACATCAGGGAGCCTCCAATCTCTGCAGCAGTAAATGATGCCCTCTCTCCTCACCCAGAGCACTCTGCAAACACCCATTAACCCTCCCAACACCTGAGGATGGGCTGCAGACACTAAGGCACAGCCCTCAGCCAGCAAAAAAGCGTGGCAGGGAGTCAGCAGCAACGCCTGGACTGTAACAACCACTTTATCTTCTCCGATAATCTCAGTACCACAAGGCAAGTTTAGTTTGCCTCGTCCTTTCCAACCTTTCTGGGACCTCAAGGCCAAGAGAAGCTGCTACATTTTCTCCCCCTTCAGAGTTATTTTTGCTCTGAGCCCAGGAACTTGTGATGGATAAAAGCACCTGCAGAAAGGTCATCAGCCGCAGCTCAAAATTATTCAGAGATAAAGAAACTCCCCTTGGCAGAGTGCTCTGGTGTTTCAATCCCACACTATTCAAAAGGTTTACCTGGTTTCTAATTTGAACTCATCTGCATTTTGCATCCAGATGTTGATCCCTGCTAAGCCCCACAGAGCTGCCTACTGCTGCACAACTCAAGCACCACAATCAAATCCTTTTGATAAGCTAAAGGCAAAGGGCACTTTGATCTCTCAGAAAGACACCAGATCAGTTCCTGGAAATGCTCCTTCAACCATGAGGATGGAGCCTTGGGAATTTCTGCAATGAACTTTCTTGTTCAGACACCCCAGCCCCTCATATAAATTCACTAAATAAACTCAGATTCTCTTTCCAACCACCACTGACACAAAGGGCATTTCAGTCAGCCCCAAAATGCTTTTCTTAATTAGGCTCAGTTATTTTATTTTTTAAAATACTTTAAAATAATATTCCCAAAATTTTTCAGACAAATAACCAGACAGCATTTTTTCCACTCTTTAAATCCAGCCTCAGAAGTGAGATGTGCCATCCCTGAGCCATTTGTCACCTCTGCCCTCCTCTGTACTGCCAGAATTAGATGTGTGTGTGTCAGCCCAAGCTGCTGATCCCTCCTGCCTCCCCAAAACACATCTGCAAGGCTGTGAGTGGGTTCTCTGGAAGCCGTGGCTCCCATACAAGGCAACTGGTCCCTGGCCAATGAAGGGCAGATGGAAAGGCCTGACCAAGTAAGAGATTGACTTGGCTGAGTATCATTTAATTCTCCACAGGAGGGACCAAATGCATTCAGGTCACCTAAAAAAGTGAAATATCATCCTGTCTCACTTGTTTCCAAAGAGTGATTTAATTTCTGTGAATGTCATGCTTGTTCCCAAACAAGTAGAGAAGGAACTGTAGCTGGTGGTGACTTGAATGCCTTCCTTCTCCCACTGCCTTCAGAGGGAAGAGTGCCTTGCGTGGATAAACTCCTCCACCTAACCTGCAGGTACCCTCCCCATGCAGCAAGCCTGAATCTCCAGACTAGGCAGGTCTGCTCTGCAGCAAGGCTGAGCATCAGCATCTGCCCACAGCAGCTGTGGCTGCCCCATCCCTGGAAGTGTCCAAGGCCAGGTTGGACAGGGCTCAGATCAGCCAGAGACAGTGGAAGGTGTCCCTACCCACAGCAGGGGTTGGAACAAGTCCAACACAAAGCAGTGTGTGATTGTGTGACTCCATGGGCAGCACCAGCCCATTCCCGTTCCCGTTCCCATTCCCGTTCCCATTCCCATTCCCATTCCCATTCCCGTTCCCGTTCCCGTTCCCGTTCCCATTCCCATTCCTGCTGCTGGGCTGCAGCTGGCAGGAGCGTGTAG
This sequence comes from Origma solitaria, assembly GCA_013397895.1. Taxonomy (NCBI): domain Eukaryota; kingdom Metazoa; phylum Chordata; class Aves; order Passeriformes; family Acanthizidae; genus Origma; species Origma solitaria. Next base: position 1,596,160 of record VZRL01003091.1, read on the forward strand.
GACCCTGGGGAAGCTCAGGTCACTCCACACGTGCCTGTGCGGACCTGGCCTCACTGTGTTTGGAAAGAGAAAGGAGATGGCACATGTCAGGCAGATTAGAAGGTGGCAAATAGATGGACAGGCAGGCAGACTGAATGTCTTTAAATAGTCTTCATATTTTTGCCATGATATCTGTCTGTGAGGGTTTAAATTATGAGCCTTACTTACTGCTTTGAAGGAATTTAAAATGCTTAAATCCCTGTTAAAAACTAAACTAACAAAGCTTGGCTGGATACTGCTCTTTTAATCCAAAAATGAAAGCAGTGCATTTGATTTGAAGGGCTACAGAGCTTTCATGGAAATATCCCTCAAACACCGAGCCCCAACTAATGATCAGCCTGCTATAGAAACGGTTTGGTGTCAGATTCAGATCCTGGCTGAAGTGAGTCCACCAAAACTCCCCCCTCCTCCTGAGTGAGGGATCAGAGACTGGATGTGCAGTTTGTCCTGTTTTGAGACCCCTCACAAGCAGTACCTGAGATGCTGAGGGCCCAGATGCTGGCAGGGATATGGGAGAAGTCATTTAGCTGCTCTCAGCCCCCGGAGAGAGTAACAAGTACCAGAAGTAAATGCTCCCAGCAGGATAAGCTGCTGCCCCCCAGGCAAGCCAGTCACACATCCCATCGGCTCTGCTCCCCCTCACCCCAACACAATGAGGACATGTCAGGTGAGGCAGGTTCCCAAACCTTTGGAAAAGCCCTTTTGTAGATGATAAAGCCCTAGAGAACACCTCCAGTTGCTGTCAGTGTTTATTTATCATCGTCTTTAAGACAGACAGACAGACAGACGGGTTAACTTCCACCTTCCCACGCCGAGCACATCCCGCTGTTTGCAGAACTGCACTGCTCGCAGGCAAGCCCCAAACTTCCCGACTTGCAGCCAAAAGCTGAAGCACGGCCAGAGCACGAGCACCCTGAGAGCACAGCAGCTGTGACCCTGCTGTCACCCTGCTGTCACCCTGCCACCGCCCGCACCGCGCCCTGCGCTGCCTGCGGGAGAGGAAGCTCCATCCTGGCTCCTGCAGAACTGCTCGGAGGGGGAACTACAGAGGTGGCTCTGCCAAGGAGGGTGAAAAAGGGATGGGATCCAGCCCGGCAGTGGGGGTGGCACACGGGAACATCGTGGCCGTGGGGACTTCCCCACCGGAGGGACACGCTCGCTGCCAGATGTGGTGCCTGCTCCCCATCCAGCGTGCAGCTGGATCTTATTGCCGGGGGAAAAGCTTCTGCCTCCTGACTATTCTGTTTATTCTGCTAAAGACTATAATCATTCTGCTGTTTGGGTTTGTTTGGGGCGGGTTTTTTTTAGCAGGCTCCTATTTTTGTGAGCTGATGTGCTGCGCTCCCTCTGCTGGCTGCCTCACTTGGGCTGGGGAGAGGCTCTGGGGAAGGAATCGTGGAATCTTAGAATCCCACAATGGTTTGGGTTGGAGGGGACGTCAAAGGCCATCTCATTCCACCCCCATGGGCAAGGACACCTGCCACTAGACCAGGCTGCTCCACGTCCCATCCAGCCCATCCCTGGACACTTCCAGGGGTGGGGAAGGGGCAAAACAAATCCCTGATCTTACTGCCCGTGAAAAGTCACATCACAAACCCTTCCCAGTCCCTGACTCACTGAGTTTTAAGACCTGAGAGTGGATATTCATGTGCCAGCTTCACTCCTCATGGCCTGGGTAAGCAGTCTTGTCAACAGAGAGAAACGGGCGGTTTGATAAAATTCCACCGATCTTTGTTAAGGATGGAGAAACTCTCGCACTTGAAAGTCAAGGCAGCAAGAGACAGGCTTGTGCTGCTGAGGGTTTAGAGCTGTGGTGTCCAAAGCCCCTCAGCACGAGTAATTACACCCAGCACAAATCGTGAGCAAAAACATGAAAGCAGATCTCGGAAATCTTGATTACGGAAAACCTCCCGAAGGGCAGGAAGTGAGGAGAAACAAGGAGATGCTTCCACAAGGAGTCCTACCAAACCCCTCATGCTTCAGAGAGCATTTCTCACACAGAGAACAGCTACTGGGAGCCTTGGAGCTGCCCTTCCCTTTCTGGAAATTGGGTGGAAGGGATTAAGCCCAGGGTCCTGCAGCATTCACGGTGATATTTTCATCATCAGAGGAGCAGAGAAACCTTTTGATGGACATTAACCTAAGAGCAGGGAGTTTTTCATCAACCCTATTCAGTAGGCAAGCCAAGAAACAGTAAGGGCTCTCAAAATCAGCCAAATAAAAGGAAAGACAACCCCCTGTATAGATACTTTCTTGCTAAAACTATTAATAAACATCACACATTGCGTCAATCTCTGAAGGTCAAAGCAATCTTTTTCCCTAGTGGAAGCTCTTAATGGAGGTTTTTGAGCTGCATTTTATGTCTAAATGTGCTTCTTTAATGAGTGCAATTTTACATCTGCTCGGGTAAAGCGCTTTGTTGTACATTTGCTTTCTTCCGGGGTTTTATTACACCTGTTTGGCCGATGATGCCCGGCCAAAAGAAATGAAAGATGCTGGGAAATAAAAATGGAGTTCCTGAAAGTGTTTGTCTTCATAATAAATCTAAAAAAAAACTAAACAAAACCGGGCTTATGAAGCAGCATGATTCAGTACCTGTTTACTGAGGTTGTACTGTACACCTTTTCTTCATATAAAAAAAGCATTTAAACATTAAAAATAAAAATTAATGATTCTGCTAGACAAGCTGTGACATAAAAAGCAAAAGCAAGATGTCTGTGTACTGCTCATGTTGGTGACACCAAGGCCCTGAGGGGTCCCTGCATTGCCCTGAAGCAAAGGAGGGGAGTGGGGAGTGAGGATAGGAGCAGAGGGATAACCCCGAGAGAAAACACTGCTCTGGGGCTGGGCAGCTGCTCCACCCTGGGCTGGGCTGGGCTGGGCTGGCCAGGAGGTGTTAGCGCTGGGTTCCTCCATCTGTGATTTCTCCCAAGCCTTCCTGGGGAAAAAAAACAAAACAAAACATCATTTAAAACATCTATGTAAATATATTTAAGGTCTGTTTCTTCAGCATCCATGAGAAATGTGGTGTTTGAACCCAGACATCTGCTCTTGGAGTTGTTCTCAGCCTGAATCAACAGCTGGGCCTGTGAGGATCCCTGTGGTTGGCTCCAGCAACGTTAGTTACAGAGGTTTTCCAGAGAGCTTTGCTGGGTTTTGATTTTTTTTTTTTTTTTTTTGAGTCTTATCATGTTTTATTTAGCAGATGTACTTACTTTAAAGGATTTGTGAGCTAGAAGGGGCTTTTTGCTGTCAAGAGCAGCATCACAAAAATTGGTTTTCTGCAGCTCTCATACCTTATTCCCTTTGTGTTATTGGTAATTATGTAATGTCAAAAGAACCTTACGCAGAAGATGTGCGACGAAATAATCTCTGTTCCCCAAACCTACAATTCTGAGATACAGAAACAACAGTGAGTGACAGGTGGCAAAAGACAGATGGGGAGAAGGCTAAAAGAGATCTCTAATTCTATCAGTTTAATGAGTTCTTTCCTTATCAGCTTCAGCCCTTGTCCAGATCTGTTAAGTGGTTTTTCTTAGAGATAGAATGACTATGAATGAGCGTGGCAGCTCCTTTTGTTACACAGCTGAGCAGATTTTCGACTCTTCAGTCCCTGAAGGGCCGAGCTGCTCTCAGAGCGTGGCTGCTGAAGGGAGCACTGAGAGGCAGCTGAGCTCTGCTGACCATCCACCCTCGGCCCCAGGGCTCTGTGATAACTTGGGGAGAACGAGGACCTCACTTCTCTCATTTTTACCACCACGAAAACCTAGGTTGTTTCACCTTGGACCACAGGAGTACCAGGAGCTGGCCTCCACTTGGGAAATTGGATAAACACTAAACCTCAATGTGCAACCATCTATAGGCTTTGATTCTCACAAAGGCCACTTCCAGCGGCAAAGAGAAACCTTTAAACTAAAAAAACCAAGCAGCAGGTGGACCTTGTTTGTTAGGCAAGGGTATTTATTTTTCTTCAGCATGTTTAGAATTTGGTTGTATTTTATAAATCGCAAATTTAAAATGTGACTACATTTGTTCCTTCTAGCCTTGTCCAGAATATTTTCTCACTGATGAAAAAGCTGTTCCTTGCTTTGCTACACAAGTCAGGGATTGAAGCCATGTTTTGCCTGACAGAGGCACAGAGAGCATTTCACATTTATGAGGATGGGTAGGGCAGGTGCCACTGAAGCAAGGACACTTTGAGCCACACAGCGGAGAGGTGAGGCTTTTCCTTCTGACATTCATCCCTCTGAAGCTTAGGTGACAGCAGGAAAAATATATTTCCGAGCTGACAGAATTGATGCATTACTGCATTCAGAGATTTAATGCACATGAACAGGCGCTGCTGGATCTGCACTGGCTCTGATTAAATTAAATACTGTGGAGTCAGTCTCCTGAATTTCTGTTCACAAGTAACAAACAGCATGGAGGTGGGAACCTGCATTTTGTTATAGGCTCACCAACATAACATTGCAATGAGCCATTTATGAGCAAGCCTTATGAATAACTATTTTACTATGAGTTTGTATTATTTTAAGGGCTCTGACAGAAATTTAAGATTTTTCAGCTTCACATAGGTACTGACCGGAACTCAACTGCTTAAAAGCTGTATAGATTAGCTGAAAAGAATCTGAGTTACATTGACTACACAGGAAAAGAAGCACAGATGTAGACTATGTGCAGAAATACACAGGCACCTTCACTGAATATACACTAAATATATATATATATATGGGTATATATATATGGATATATATATAGATAGATATAGATATAGATATAGATATAGATATAGATATAGATATAGATAGATATAGATATAGATATAGATATAGGTATAGACACACACAGATTCTGTAGGTGCACCCCTATATATTGCTTGTGTGCACAGTTATTTTTAAGCGTATTCAAATCCGTGGCAAATGAGTGTCTAGAGCAGACACAGTTTTCATTTGCAGCAGTGATGGCAGCAGTCACACAAGGCCTTCTGCTGAGAAATCACCTCCTGCACCTCCTCTGGGGCAAAGAGCTGCGCTGGTGCCTTGGGACCTGCGCACCACATCAAGAGGGACAGGAAAATAACACACCAAGGGCCTCGGTAAACATGGATTATCTTGTTTGCTGCAATCACTCTGAGATGGCCAAGGCAGCCTCAGGTTCGCCAGGAGTCAAGTGCTTTGCCCTGTTTCTATAATAACACCTCCTCAAGCGCTGCCTGCTCCCCACTCGAGGTGTCCCGAGTGGGACAGGACTCTGGGGAGGTTGGGCCTTCACCAGACAGCTCGGGGAGGCTTCAGGAGTTTCGGTTCCTGAGCAGGTTGGTAAGAGCACCACGCAGAGTGAGAAGGGTTGGGCGGTTTTGGGGTGTTTGCTCAGAGGTGCACATGGAGCTCCCCAAATTGTCCATCCCCGTGGCTGCTCCGAGGCACGGGAGGCAGGAGCAGCTCGGGGGTGTTAACTGGCAGGAACACCAACACCTCATGTGGATCCAACGCGCCTGGCATTCCCCTTGCAAGGCGCAATGTCACCCTCAAAACCACTTCCTCCTTCTCGGCAGCACATCCTGTGTGATTTCCTGCATTGTTTTGTAAGAGCAGCACAAATGAAAGGATTCCTCATTTATAGAAAGCCTTTCTCTGTCTTTGGCAGCTTTTCTTCCAAATCTGCTTACAAAAACCCTCTTTAAAACATTTTTCTACCAGGTTTTGTCGTTTATTTTCTTCTTTTTTTTTCTTTTCCCCTGGAATTCAGAGTATTCTTTCTCTATAGTCAAAATCCTTTTCCTCACTTTTTAATTTTTTTTTAAATACAATTATTGTTAACATAGAAGCCCCAAGATTCATTATTTCTGTTACAAAACATACAGCACAGTTCATGCACAGGAACAAATTTTTCACTGAAATCACTTACTGATCTTAATAACCACAAACATCGTTGGCTTCATTTCAAATAGAAATTAATTTCCATTCCATCCTCATCCAAAATCCACCGTGAAGAGCTAATGTGTTCAGGGTAATTTGCATGCACCGTGCACCACTCCCACTGTGGTTGGGACGCCACTCCCTCCCACAGGAACGTAAACTGCTGACTCAATTCCTAAAACCCAACTTTAACACTGCTTTGATGGATCCTAAGCTGAGATAAGTTGGAATCTTCTGGCAGCTTCTGAAAATGAGTTCTGGCAGAAATTTACCTCCTATACACTAAATTAGATTATTTTAGTCTCAGTTAAACCACTGCCCACCTTCCACTGTGTGTTATAAACCCTCCAAACACCCTAAACTTTCTTCTTTTCTACTAATACATGGATTAAATCAATTTACTTTCCTGCTAGTCATGTTCATCAGGGTACAGCTCAATCTAAGGAGAACCCAGCTGAGGCAGAGGCAGGCTGCTTACATTCCATGATATTCCTCTGCTCAGAACACCTTTTTCTCCATGGCTTGTTGGCTTCTCTGCTCAAACGCATTTACTCAGTCTCTCTTGTTATTAAGAACATTGCCCATGTAATAAACCCGAGGATCTGTGCAGCATGGACAAATTCTTGTTCGCACCATGGGGATCGAACACATTTGTTCCTCCTGACCAGCAGCATTTCCTGTCATAATAATAGTTTCTGGTTACGACAGACTGTCACATATTTATTACAAATTCCAGTTTCTGAGAACAAAACGAGTGTGCCTCGGGCTGCCCTTCGTGTGAAACTTGACAGGTTTGGCTCACTTGCCATGATGAAAACCACCTCAGCTCCCAGAGTTCATCCATGGGTTTCTACTGACTCTCCCTGTGTCTTTCACCTCACCACATTTCAGCCATAATATCTGTGCTTCATCCACCCTGAGTATAATTTTCACCTGTGGCCACCTTGTTTAAAGCTGCAGTCAGCTGTGCTTTGCACTGAGGGCTGAGGAGCTGAACTGCAGGGTTTATTCTGGAATACTGCTGAGACTCCAAGGAACCTGCGTCAGGAGCAACAAGATAAATTCAACAGCAGTTTCTGTTTCCCACAGACTGTTTTCAGAAGCTGTTGACATCACCCTGCCTGTCTGGGCTTCTCTGTCGTGATGACACCCTTGCTGTGAGACCCCTGTGTGTCACAGCACTCGAGAGATGTGTTTTCCCCGTGCTGCATTTCTGGGCAGTGCTCCCCAGCTGCTGTGCCTGCTGCAGGTGCGTGGCAGCAGCAGCAGCGAGGGATGAGCAGAGGAACTCCCCGAGTCCCAGTTTTAATGTGGGTGCTGAGTTTGCGATCCTTAGTCAGCTAATTACTATTTGTGGCCTCAGTAAAATGAAGATTGTTCTACTTGGGGGTGTTCCCAGGCCTTTTACAACAATCCCTTGGTTAACGTTTGGGGAAGGTTAGAATATATGTGATGCTTTTTGAGCAACATACATGTATAAATATATATATATAAGCTTATTTTTTTATGCTTTGCTTTTTGGGATCCATCAAAGCAGTACTGAGATTGCTTGATCTCCTGAGCGGTCGATATCCTGTGGCTTGTACCTTCTCTGCTGCTTTCAGACAGGAGCAAAGCACACAGAAGGCAACATCTTTGTGCTTTTTATACTTGGCAGGAGCTTGGCAGCCCCTCGTGGTTTTGACTCATGCCCTCAGCTCTCTCTGCAGCTGGGACAGCCCCTGGCAACCTCAGCACTTGGCCTGGGGTTGAACCACAGTTCTAGGAATGCTACTGGCCCGGCTTCCCCAGGGTCTGAACTGGGGAGCTGTGCTCACTTACTCTGCCCACCCAGTTCCTGCTCAGATTTTGGGTTGGTTTCAATTCCTGCCTTGGGGCTGAGGAGGGATGAATCTCTCAGGATGCACTTGTCAAGCTGAACGCTCCAAGCTGCTCGAATAGAACACCAGCCACGGCAGACTTTCCCTGTGATCCCTGAACATTTCCAATCTTCCTGTTTTACCGTGCAGGTGAAATTATTCCCTGTTAATTGGGCACTTCTGCTGCAGACATTCCACTTCCACCCAGAGTGAGATTTTCTCAGAACTTGCAAACATTGCTCTTTAACCACCTGAATTAGACTTTGAATCTCATGAGTGGCAGGGACTAAGTACACTGTGCCTGTAATGCCCCATCTGTCTTCTCTGAAGCTGCGCAGAGCACAGCCAGAGGACCTTTGGGCTCATGAAACCTGAACTAAAAATAGTAATTACTGGGAAACAAAGGGGACAACCTGACCCCGCAGCTGGCAGCCTCAGTAGTGATATGTAATTGCCTGCATATTTCTAAACTGCACTTGAGAGCAGCTTCCAGGAGCTTCCTAGTAGAGATCCACCCATAGTTCTGCCAGATGGTTCTTCCTTGCAGGAGAGAGGGCTCCTTGGACTGGTCAGTCCCCATCCCAAATACAGACTAGGCTGTTTGGCATATTGCAGCTCCACTCCCTGCAAAATATCCCAAGTGGACCAGACCTGACTCTATTCCATGACAGCAGAGAATTTGAAGAGAACAATGAAGCTCTAAATAACCCTGATGAAATAAGAGTGGGTCACTATAAGAGTGATGCTCTATGTGGTGGAAGAAATCCCAGTGCAGATCAGGGTCCTGTATTATTTGGTAGTGAATGGATGTCCTGCAGTTCTTGCAGAGAAAATGGGCATAGTACAGGAAATGAGAAAGATTTGAGTTTGTGAGGGTTAAAGGACAGGTCAGCATTCAAAGCCACAAGCAAGTTGTCCATCTTCTGAGCCTGGCAGCAATACTTCTATTCACTGGCTGTACCAAAGGAGCTATTGACACCCTAAATTAGTACTAACATCAGTTGACCACTCCTATCCACTCCCTTGGCCAGATAACCTTAGTATTTCATCGTGGAACTCATACCAGGTAACTCAAAAAACCTCTGTCTTCATACACAAATAACATTCTCCCATCTTCCTCCTCTCCTTTTCCCTTTAGGTTGCTTTGCAACTCAAGGCTGCAATATGCCTTTGAGACAGAAAGACTCACACACAGAGAGGACTATTCCTAAACCAAGTTATACGGCTTTTGCAGAGCCCACTGCTGGGAAAATGAAAACCATGCTGGCCTCCCACACCTTCGTGGTGGAGAACAGTTACTTCTCAAGTCAAGCCCAGCACAGGTGAAGAGCAAAAGAAACAGGCTGAGGTTGTCAGGCTGCTCAGAGCTGCAGAAGCCCAAAATCACCTTGAAACCCGAGATTCTGCTCTCAGGGTCTAAGTCAGCCATCAGAGGATCTCCCAGCAGGGATCATGCTGCAGCAGTGAGAGGCAAGGCTAATGAATGCAGTGTATCAATCAACTGATTCAGCCTATCCCAAAATGTTTCTTTTTCTAATCTGCGTGATTAGAACCAGGAAGAGCAGAAACAAAAGACATTTCATTTTTCACAGTGTGTTCAAGGTTATCCGCTGCTTTTCATGGGAAGACATCCTCTAATCTAACCCACTAAACTGAGGGAAAGCATTCCAATGATTATCACAAACGTTTGCATGCGGCAAAATTCTCTTGCCTCGAGTTAGAGAAGAAACGAAATTTGAAATGGAAGTTTGTACCACAATTCTATGGTCCCTTATGCCAGGTTTGAGCACGGGTGGATCATTTAGCAGGACAAATTCAATCCAGATCATGCCTGGGCACACAATGACATTTCTGTTGGGTTTAGCCAGAGCACGTAACACAGATTTGTGCTGGCTGGATGCCGGCAGCAGGAAGAAAGACAATATCTAATCTGGCATAAAGCCTACCAATACAGACCTCATGGCATAACTTCTTGAACAATTTTGAATGAGATCAGAGTGCTTTGGGTTGTGTGGTCTAGGATTTTGTACCCAGCAGCCCTAGAGCAAGGTTTCCTGTTTTATCAAACTGTGGCCATTTTTGCTGTGCTTGTGTTTCTCCATAAAATTTTCTCTTATTATGAGAGACTCTTATCCTTTTTGAGTCCTGATGGTGCTGTACTACGTGTGGGAAGTATTCAGGGTCTCCCTCACAACGGCCTTCCATGGTTGCTCCTGCAGGTCTGTGTGTGCATGTAATTGTGTGTAAATTTTGCAAAACAAACATCCCAGCTGTTTGCTCGACGGGGCCAATGGATGCCCACGAGCTGTGGCTGCTTTGTGCAGCTCCTCTAATGCTGCCCACGCAGCCATGGGAACTGTCAGCGCTGGCCTCTCAATCCATCTCTGTAATGGGCATTGGTGGCATCTGATTTCTGAAGGGACCTTCCTCTCCGTGTCTCCCCACTGCAGAACTCGGGTTGGAAGGGCTGTGCTCGCTCTCATTCCCGGAAGGTGCTGTTTTCTAAGAAAACTGACGGAGTGCCAGGCTGTCATTCCCTAAGGAACTTGGAAGAATCTGCTCTCTGAGCTGTTTTACCTGCTGACACTTCACATCCAGTCAGTTTTACCAGACTAATCCCTCTAATTTACGGCTACAGGCTGGAGTTTGTGTAGTCTTTGGGAGAAAACTTATACTGGAAAAGTTGCTTATTTTAGAACCCACAGCCTCAAGGAAGATATTTTCCCCTAATCCTAAACTAAATGATATCATACTTGGCTAGTGCTGTAACCATGGCACTGAAGTTATTTATGACTCTGAAATTAATGCTATAGTTAGCAACACTGGAACAGGGTTTCTTCTATGCTACTGTCCAAGTGCTTCCCTCCCCCAGCCCGAGGCTACACTGGAAAGCAAGACAGAGTGTCTCCGGAGGGTCTTTAATTTGCAGTAAACAATGTCAGCCTCTGCTGATTCCCAAAACTTGGCAACACACAAGTGGATATGTACAAAGATGCGTCTCCTAAGCAAAACAAAGCGCTCGGCTATGTTTTTATTGATCTTGTTTTGTGAGGAGATTTATTTGGGGTTTGTTTGTTTTGGTTCTTAAAGTAAATGTTAATTTCTGTGAAAGGACCTGGAACTCCAGTGCGCAGAGCCAGGGCTGGCAGGAGGAGGGAGAGCTCGGCTGGACACTGTTCATCAGCTCCAGAATCAGGGAATCACTGCCACGAGGGCAGAGAGGAGAGGTCAGCTCTTGTGCCTGGGACACTGAAAGTCACCTCCTGGAAATGGATAGTCTGTGTATACAAGATATCTGGGGACCAAACCAACATTATTCCAGCCTGATCCCTCTGCAAAGAAATTCCAGAGAAAGTTGGGAAGGATCCAGCAAAGTAGAACAGAGGAAACACAGAAAACCACACAATGCTCCTGGTCAAAGATCAGGCAGCTCCCTGCTTCCACAGTGAAGATCCCTGTCAGGAATACTCATGGCCACATCCTGAGGCTCAGGGGACCCAGGCACCTCTCTGCTCTTGGAGGGGACTCGTGCCAGCAGCAGTAGCTTCTGCATGCCTTACACAGTGCATCACCTCTCAGTCGGGGAATGAAGAGAACCATAAAACAAGGCTGCAATAAAAGCACTGAAATAGAAGCATAGAGGGCAAAACGCAAACAAGAAAAAAAAAAAAAGGAGGAAAAGAAAACAAAGAAAGGAGAGACAGAGCCAAGAAGTATGAAGATGTGATGGGATCCTGCTCTGGGATGCAAGGGCAGCCCACCCTCTGATCCACGACTAAATGCAGTTTGAGTGATTAAGCCTGAGGTACAGATATAGCACAGCATTGTTGGATACTCGTGCCACTACCACACTTCCATTTGATGTAACAGCCTGACTTCATGTTGGATCTGCCACCTGGAATAACCTTTTTATGCTGCCTCTGAGCAGCAGTTAACAGAGCAGTCTAATTCTGCTTATGCCAAGGAGGATCCAAGTCATTACTCCCCAGTTTAGGACTTTCCAGATACTCTGGCCTTGGGCCCAATCTGATTTACAGGCTGATGGAAGAAAGTCTCAGGGCCTTCACTGTGAAGTAGATAAGGCATTCTGGGAAAATTTATTGGGTGAGAATGCAGCATTTATTTGGGGTTTCAGTTTTATTTTGGTTTACAGTCTAAACTTCCAACTCCCAGAGCCACGATTCTCCCACTGTCTTCATGGGATTTATAGTGGAGTCACTTGACCGGGTTTTGCTATGTCTAACATGTTTCTTTATTTTTTCCTTTTAAATTTTTTTCTCCTTTTGACCACAGGCAAAGGAAATAAATCATCTGACATTGTGCCAGCAAACTGCCATAGGCACTTTGAGACTGGAGGAGTTTCTCCTGCCCCAAAAGAGCATTAAAAAAAAAACTGGCTGATAACTTGGATGGGGTTCAGGTATGTTTGTGCACATACCAGCAGTTAAACTTATTTCTTTTACTATCTTATCTGTCCATTTCTGGTTTTAAAAGGGAGGAAGTTTGGCAGGCAAGTTACTCTTGGAATGCACTCAGTAAACCATGGGCAAGAGAAGTGAAGAGCATAAACAGAAATAACCATAGGTACAGCAGCTGGGAGCCTGACTGCTGGCTTCTATTCCTGGCTTTACCCATGACTCAGTTGGTGACCTTAGAAAGCCACTTCACCCCTCCATTCTCCAGCTTTCTCACAGGCAAAATCACCCATCCCACACAGGGTCAGGGACCCTTGTGCCTTCCAGATGGGTGTTTTTGCAGGAAAAGCCCCATCCTACTCCCTCGTCCAGCCCCAGACCCTTCCACCACACAGGATCAGGACGTGGCGGTGCCTCCCTCCCCGAGGGGAGCTGGCAGCTCTAACAGAGTGTATTTTGTGAAGGAAAAGCACTATAACAAAATGTTGCTAATTTTAGCGTGACAGCATACAACACATTCCTGCTCTGGACAGAGCTCTGCTATCAGCCAACTTAATTATCCACTACCTTTGCCCAGTTCCCTCCTTATTAATTGTGTCCAAAGCACTCAGCAAAGCCAATTTGCTGCTTGCCCTCAATTTCTCCTCATGCAAGACCAATTCCTTGACAGCTGGACCGTGAGACTGCTGCGCTGAGCTAGTTCTGCTCCCCCTCCTGTGCTTCCCCACCAGCAGCTGTAAACATCTCTCTCCACTTTGTTCCTGCCCGCCTGGAGCAGATTCCTGGGATGCTAATGCCAGACACAGCCCTGCTCTGGGACGAGCAGTCCCAAGGCTGGGGCAGGATGGAGCTGTGCCGGGAGCCTGCAAACACCCTGGGATGGGCCACTGGAAAAGCAGGCTCGGTTTTTGCAGGAAAAGACTTTTTATCGGTGCTTGGGAACCTCCTGCAGCAGTCAGCTGGAAGGATGTCCCTCCACGCATCCCAACCCCAGGAGGATCACAGGCATGAGCAGGAGAGCTGAAATAAAACCTGGAGAGCGCACGGACACCCTTAGCGCATCGGGACCGGCAGCCGCACAAAGGCATCCTGGATCAATGTAATTTCTGTATAAAAACAGGAAACTGCCTCTACCTTGGCCAAAGCAGAGGGAGAGCTGCATGGTTTGCGTCTGTCTCACTGAGACAAGGGGAGGGGAAAGGAGCACACAGCTCCCTTCCTCTTATCCCGGAGCGTGTCACAAGGAGGACGCATCAGTCAATTTGTTCTTGGGATATTTTTAAGTCTGTCCCCAGGACAGGTCTTAGAAAACAGCGAGAAGATTTCAGGGCTTAGACCAGACAGGCTCAGAGCTCTCCTAACCCCCAGTTCCAGAAGGAGAAGGGATTGGGGCAGGCAGCAGGGCAGGGGTGCCTCCCCAAAACACCCTGGGAATTTCATCTGGGATCTCTGGTTCCAGTTCAGTGTGGGCTTAGGGCGGCTGAACCCCAGTGCCACCTTCTCTGAGGGCTGTTAGTGACCTGGAGGAAATGAATCCTCACACACAAGCCTGCCTGCCCTCCCCTCCTCCTCCAGCTCTCACAGCAGGGAAAGCCTAGACTGATTCAAGACTGAGCAAAAATAAACCCTTTCCCTTCACAAACGGTGCTTCCCACACTGAACCAGGCTTTGTGAGGCAGGGGGAAGGCTCTTACTTCTGACACTTTTAATTCTACAGTGAAAATATCTTAAGAGTGCAGGGATGTCAAAGAATACCTTGCCTCTGCCCTACATCCATTACAGAAAGAAAAGGGGAAGATGAGAAAATATCAATATTGTTACTTCTTTATTCCGGTGGATTGAGGGAAATTTACTATCATACCTTGGGAACTCACATCTGATCCAACATTTTCTCATGGCACAGCAACCTGCTCTCCTTTGCTCCATCATCTCACTGGGTCTTAGTGGTGTAAGATGCCAATAGAAATCCTGCAGCTCGATTGTGTTTGCTCTAGAATTGCAGGCATGTGAATCAGGCTGTAATCAAAGCTTTACTCGTTTCAGTGTCAATGAAATCAATGAGAAATACGGATTGTATGGTGTTAAACCAAAAACCACATGCAAACATCGTTGCTCTGCATGTCAAAGTTGCTCTCGGCTTAGCATTTAAGTGAGAAACCTCAAAGCCGTGACCAGCTTTTCCTGACGAAGACTCCTGGACCTTGCTGTGTTCAAAAGGAAATATCAGGGTGATATTTGTTCACAAACTCATAACCAGCGTTTGCTTTGTCTGCCGTCCTGTAGTCAGCAGGTCCTGTACGCTCGTGTTTAGATGTGTCCACAGAAGAATCCACCTGCAAATAAAGAACTGCGGCAGAAGTTGTAGTTTTGTTATTACTGCTCAACGCTGAGATTGTGTGAGAAAAACACTTTCCAGTTCAGATGGAGGAAATGGAAAGCACCAAGATTCATGACATTGCTCAACAGAGCAGATTTCTAATGAACTCTGTGTGCCAAACAATTTAGAGATGAGGAAACAAAGGAGAGATGCTGTTCATGCAAGTAAAATTAAAAAGGGAGAATGTAGTTCTTCGGGTAGACTATAGAGCTGAGAGTATCTTTATCTTCCCCTTTTGGGCAAAGTATTTTGTTTTCATGACAGACATTTGACTTCTCAAACCTTCCGCTCAAATATGCTCTTTCCACCTCTAAGCATCAGCATCACCTTTCCCCTGCAACCAGAGTGGAGACTTTCCACGAGCTCTCCAAAGATCTGCAGGAGCTGTTCTGCCTGCCTGGGAACTTTTGTACAGGGACCAGACCAAACTGTGCTCATTTTTACAGCTGGAAGATCTCCAAAGTGTCTCTCAACTCCTTCTACATTGCTTTTGAACTATCACAGCAGATTGGAACAGACTGGGTTTGCTCCAGCTTTTTCCACTGTCCATCTTGTCATCAAGGAAAGGGCACAGCTGCCCAGATCTCCTCTGCCTGACTTGATGTCAGCCCAAAGTAATCAGAGGAGTCCAACCGCGTCTGTTTTATCCTTATTGTCACCACTTCCACCTTCTTTCTGACATAGCTCTTAATGAGCATTCAGCCACATCTCAAACACTGATGAGAGTCTGAGAGAAAGCCTGAGGTCTTTGAGGTCACTGAAGTCACTGAGGGCCTCAGGTGACAACTGTAGAGGCAATAGGGACAATATGGATTTTAGTGCCCTCTAAGGCACTAACTTCTGGTGTCAGTGTGTGCCACCCAGCAGCAAAGCTGATATTTGCAGTGACTCCTTCAAGGACAGCATCTTTACACCACCCCAGGCAGGCTTTGGGACCGTTAGTCCCATCCCGGAACACCAGCAGTGGCCCTTCTGGCCAAAACTTCTGCTAAGCTCCTTCTCCCTACCCGCCCCCTCCCAGCTTGGCACCGGAAAGCAAACAAACAGCTCGGGGAGCTGCAGAATCTGCAGAGTCTGGCTTTCAGCAGGGCTGGCATCTCCTGGGGGCCCGACCTGGGTGCCTGCGAGGGCACAAACCCTGACTGAAGCTTTTCCCACGGTTCGGGCATCGATCAAATGTCAGCTCCATGTGGATTCTCCAGTGTCTAATAAGGTCTGACAGCATGTGTTGGTTTTTCTCACAGCGGCAGCCCTGGCAGGGTCATTCTTTGCCCAGTTGTTTGTAATGGCAGGAACTGAGCTCTAACCACTCCCAGTTTTTGATAGAACTGGCCAAAGGGCTAATAAGGTTTTGAAGAGAACAATTTGGGAGAACATCAGTGGGCTGATATACAATGCGATTGCATAAGCTCTGTTACATTAGGAAATCAAAATAATTGACCCTTTTCCCTCTAAATGTGATAGAATTTAAAGCCGTGCTCAGCATAGCTGTGCAAAATCCTCTTCTCAGCTTTGCTCCATGACCTCCAGACACACTCCAGGATCTCAAGTTGTCGCTTTATCTTCAAGCTTGAGTAAAGCAGAGACAATCTTTGCACTTCAGGTCCCTGTGAAAAAAACGTGACCCCAACCAGAATGACTCTTGAGTCAGCCTGTGAGCAGTCCTGGGGAGCCACAGAGATATGCAGGTTTGTAGCACACCTGATAGCTAAGGCAAAGACTGGGATTGGAAATGTGGCTCTGACATTCCCCAGGAAGCTTTGAGGCCTCAAAAGAGTAAAAAGGCTATAAAGGGTGCACAGGTACTTCTCACAAGGGAATAAATTAGCTGTGATGAGACTGCACAGCTCAAACCAGGTACTCTGCAAAGACAGCTCCACCACTGAGATACACAGGGCAGATTTATCCCCTGCAGCAGGGCTGGTCTCCAGAGCAGCTCTGCTTCCTGCACCCTCACGTGCCAGCTCTGTGCACACACAGGAGCATCACCTCAACGTCTCCTCAGCTGCCCTCAGCAGAGGAGCTGCATATTCAGGGACAGGGTGAGCATGACCTTTACAGTCTCAGCTCTGACAAGCCCTTCCTGCAGGGTGACAGCACAGAGTCACTTTTCCTCTGCCTCTCACTTGGATTGTAGTAGCTCCAGGACCGTTGCTTCCCCAGAGCCTAGTCCCAGGAGCATCTCTTTTGGTCACTCCAGCCTGGATATGCTCTGGAAAGTTTTAAAAAGCCCAGGTAGCTGGCGGGGGAAAGGCTTTCCTAAAGCAAAACATCTCTGCAGCCTTCATCCATCCAGTTTCATCACCTGCCAACATCTCAAGGAGCACACAAGCTGGAAACACCCTGGAAGGGATCAGCCCCTCCTGCTGCTGCAGCCAGGCTGATACTGCAGAGCACTTTGGAGACGGGATTGAGCAACTGCTGACAGGATTTCTACATCAAATCGTGCTTTTCAGGCTGTTGGGAAGCTTGGTGTATCTCAGTCCTGACACCGGCTGACTTGTGTCAGATATTCATCAAAAGAGGCTTCCTGCTCCTGAGCCTCCTGCCTGGAGTTACTGGAGTTCTTCTTGAACAGGAAAACAAGATCCGCAGGTGCTTGTGTTGTGCTGCACTCGCAGCTCCCTGCAGCCTCTGCTCACCCAGCACCTGCTTAGAGTCACAGAAACAGAATGAAACAGAACTGTTGGGGTTGGAAAAGCCATCTAAGATCAAGTCCAACCATTAAATCAGCACTGCCAAGCCCACCACTAAACCATGTCCCCAAGTGCCACATCCACACCACTCTTAAATCCCTCCAGGGACAGTGACTCCACCACTGCCCTGTGCAGCCTGTTCCAGTGCTGGACAACCCTTTCTGTGAAGAAATTTTCCCTTATATCCAAACTAAACCTTCCCAGGTGCAATTTGAGGCTATTTTCTCTTGTCTTGTTGCTTGTCACCTGGGAGAAGACATCAACCCCCATCAGGCTACAATCTCCTCTCAGGCAGATGTAGAGAGTGAGAAGGTCCTCCCTGAGCCTCTTTTTCTCCAGGTTGAGCCCTCCCAGCTTCTGAAACAGCTCCTTGTGTCCCAGACCCTTCCTCAGCTCTGTTCCTTTCTCTGGACACACTCCAGCACCTCAATGTCATTCGTGTCTTCAGGAGCCCAAAACTGAGCACCAGTGTGACCTCAGCAGTGCCCAGCACAGGGAGGGCAGTGGCTGTCCTGGTGCTGCTGGCCAGGTCTAAGCCCACTCAACACCACCTGCAGAAAATTAGAGAAAACACCGATGGAGTGCCCAGCCCTTGCTGTCGGGGCTCCCTTCGGATGTGTCCGTCGGGTACCCGAGGAATGGTCGGGCACTCCCGGGACGGCGCGCGGCTGCCCCGCGCTCCCGGGCTGGAGCTGCCCCGCACTGCAGCGGGTCCGGACTCCGCTCCCGCACCGCACAAGCTCCTTCTCCCGGCGACCGGCGAGGGCAGGGAGCCGCCGGGGATCCCCGCACCGCCGGTGTGTCCCCAAACCATTGGGATCCCCGCACCGCCGGTGTGTCCCCAAGCCATTGGGATCCCCGCACCGCCGGTGTGTCCCCAAGCCATTGGGATCCCCGCACCGCCGGTGTGTCCCCAAGCCATGGCGACCCCCGAGCCGCCGGGGATCCCTGAACCGCCGGGACACTCCCAAGCCCCCGGGGGTGCCCGAACCGCCGGGACCTCCTGAGCTGCCGGGCCCCCCCGAGCCGCCGCCGGCCGCGCTCCCGGCGGAGTCGGGCGGCATCTGCGGGCAGCTCCCGCTACTGCACCGCGGGGACGGCTCCGGTGCGGAGCGGCCGCGGTAACGGCGAGGGGGCACGGGCACGGGGGGCTCCGGGCAGTGTCTCCACCCCCGGCACACCGATCAGCACAGACACGGCTCGACCCAGGCTGCCGCTCTCCCCGCCGGTGCCTCCGGGCGCGGCAGGATGCTCCCGGTCCTTCCCCGGGGGCTCTCCAGACTGACACGGGGGGAAAGCAGCTTTCCAGAGCCGGAGCGGTGTTCCTGGCTATTGATCGCAGCATTCCCAATTGCTAGAAAAGGTGCGAGGCCGAGCTGCTGCACTCTGAGCAGCCAGGGCTGCGAGTCTGGCTGTTCACTGACAGCCCCATTGTGCAGGGGGTTTGGAATCTCCAAGCATTTCCTCCCAATCCACACGTTTAAAAAAAAAA